>CM016618.1:50128575-50181186 GCA_005393395.2 Gossypium australe | reverse complement strand
ATGCTTATATTGTTCACAGAATGCAGTTGCCAGATCCTTCCATGACCGGATCCTCTCGGTGCTAAGCTGATCATACCATCGGAGGGCCGATCCGATCAAGCTATCCTGGAAGCAGTGTATTAACAGTTTGTCCTCGTTTAAATATCCGGCCATCTTCCGACAGAACATAAAAGGTGTGCTTTCGGACATCTCGTTCCCTCATACTTCTCAAAGTCTGGCACCTTAAACTTTGGGGGTAGAACCAGATCGGGCACTAAACTAAGCTCCTCGCACTTAGTGAAGAAAAGACTCCAGTACCTTCCACCGCCTTGAGTCTTTCTTCTAGATTCTTATATTTTTCTTCAGCATCATGGTCACCCCTCTTTAATCTAGCTATTTCCATCGGATCATCCAAATCCGGAACCGTCGGATTAGCCGAATTATCCCCAGCGTTTGATACGTATATACCCTCCCCCAAATGGGTAGGTGGGATGGGTTGTTGCTCCCAGGCCTACTGGGTTCCCTTGAGGATATCCTCTTTGTGCTGCATGAGCGTGGGGTTGGCGTGGATCCTAAGGGATAGAGCGGATCTTGATTATCCCTCGAATGGGGCTCCGTAAGGTCAGGACTTGGCGCGGGTCCTTTTCCTTGGGTCATGGCCGTCAACATTTCCAACATTCTGTCCATTTGACTCTTATGCTCTCGTGATTCCTCGCGGGATCTCATCATTAGGTCCTTTGCTTCTTGCTGTGATTTGGTTAGCTGTTCTTGTAACTCTTTCTGGGTTTTTTCCATCCTCTCGATCCTCTCATTGAGTTCGACGTCCATGGCTCTAGTTCTTAAGCGTGTTCTATAGGATGATGTGATTCCAGGTTCGTAATGTCGTAGCTGCGGATTATGATTTAAGTTTAGCGAACAGTTAAGGTGATATGATGCTAATGTATGCAATGCAAATGCATGGTATGAATGGAAAAGGTGTCAACTCTGATTCAATTCCCCATAGAAAAACTTCCTTAGATAACAAAGCTCTTTACATAAAAGGGTTACAAAAACGGCCTTGCTCTAACGCCTAAGGCTTTAACCCTTGTTAGTAAGGAAGCTAATTCACGTCCACGATCCGACTGTGTCTCGAACTGTATGCTCAACGTGTCAGCTTGTACAGCTAGAGTTTGTAAATACTCGGCGATTTCTCGCATTCGGATTATAGCCTCCCCTATGAGGTAATCTCTATCCCTGACTTGACTCTGGGAATGGCACAGTTCCGCTTTCCTTCGTTCTTCGTTCTCTTTAAATGGCCAATATTTTTGACAGTGTAGTAACTCCATTTCTAACTCTTCAGTCCTCTTTTCATTTCTTCGATTCTACTCAGACTTGCTTTAACTCTCTCGCTGAGTTACGGCTTCGATAATGGTCGAGGGACTTTTCCAACTCTGACACCCTTGTCTTCAATTCGTTTCTTCTATTCTGGCCTTCTGATATTTGCTTTTCTAGGATCTCGTTCTGAGCTTTTTTTCTCGGAACTTCCTTTCCCATTGCTCGGCTTTAGCTCTTCTTCTTGCAACTCTTGTCGCCATTGGCTCGAAGTCTTTCCAGTCCAGCAGTTCTCATCGAGAGCGCATCTTCTTGTAGTCCCTCTTTAAGCTATCCAATTCTTCTTCGGCTTTGCTCTTCCCCTTCTGCACCTTTTCCGTCTCTGATTTCTGTATCTCTACATTTAGCTTCAAAAACATCTTTTCCTCCTCCAACTGCTCGATTCTCTTTTTGAGCTCTGATCTTCGCTGTAAGAAATCTTGCTTTATAACTTCTAATTCTGTTGGTATCACTCGCAACCGTTCCTCCAAAGACTGAGCATTATCTAAGTTTGGTCCCGGGATGTTATCATTGATTCTCTTGCTTAGCCATGCTTTGTATTCAGAAGTTGCCGTTTCGCCCGCAGCTAGCCTCTTCATTCGGTGTGTTTGTTTCCAAGCATTTGCCGTTTCTTTGATCTTCTTCTTGTATCCCTCTCCCGTATAAGAGAACTCACTTAGGTTTAACCCATGTGTTGCCGGCACGAACTGTCTAGACTGGTATTGTCTTACCGCTAGCAATGGGGCATACCCAATAACTTCCCAAATTCCGGGTAGAGGTACCCAATTGAAGTCTCCGCATCTATAGAGTATCTCTCCAGGCATCATCCAGGGAGCTCTCCACTCAACGTCTTCTCCTTGAAGGTTCTGAAAAATTGCCATCCATCCTTCTTCTGTTATATCCTCTCTTCTTGGTGTAGCAGCTTCCTCTTTTATTGGTGAATAGTCTCTATGAAAAGGTCGACAAGAGACTTTGTCCATCTTCCAAAAATGCCCGTGAAACCACACCATCAAAAGTTGGGTGCATCCGATGAACCTTCCCTCTCCCGCTCTTCTGCAAGCATTTAACGATCTAAAAGTTTCCGCGAGAATCGCTGGGACAGGTGTGACTTGTTTACCCAATCGGTCGAACAGATCCACCACCGCCTCATCTATATGCCTCAGAGCTTTTGGGAATATGACTAAACCGTAAAGGCCGAGGGCGAAAATATCAACCTTTCTCCCCATGTCAGGGTGCGTTGAAATCAGATCCCTTAAATCCACCCAAGGAAAACATCTTCCTTCACCCTTCTGTTGAATCTTGGCTGAGATCCACTGCTCACTCATTCCCGTAACCTTCATCAACTTCTTTGCCAAAGGAGGGACATAAGCAGGCCTAATATAGACCTTATCGACTTGCGTATCAGGAATACGTAGCAGAGTAGTGTACTCTTCTATTGTTGGCACCAAGTCCACCTCCCCAAAAGTGAAACAACTGTAGGCAGCATTCCAAAATTGGACCATGGCCCGGAACAAGTGTCTATCTACTTTGACATCCAACAAGTGAGATATATCACCGTAGCGACGGTAGAACATCTGTTTGGCTTCTTCTTCCCAATGGGTCCAGATATCCCGCAACTCTCGAAGCTCATTTTGCGTCACGCTAACACGGGTGAAGTCCCATAGTTCTGACGTATGACTCTCGACTAAGCTATCTCCTTCCCCGAATTGCAACTTTTCTGACCATGTGCGCACGGCTGCGTTGTCCTCTACTTTATCAAGAAAGTCGTTCTCCATAGCAAACTTTCTATTTCGGCAACCGAGCAGAAATTGACACCTCTATTGTATGAAATGACATGCAAATCAAAAAAAAACGACGCTAGTTAGTGCTGCATAGTCACGTAAGCAAAATATCATTAAACACTTATCCAGATAACTATCTCGATACTATATCTAGGGTAGGTTTTAGGGCTTCTATATGGGGTTTAGTTCTACAGAGGGGTACCTGAACCAGCAGATTCCTCGATCCTCACCCATTATAGGCTCATACAGACCAAGTTCAGTTCAGGGGGATACATTTCCCTACGGCCATGCGGAGGTGAAAACCTCACGAAACACGTAGGTACGTATGTCTCCCGGAAGTAATCCACTAGCCCATGCGGAGGTGAAAACCTCACGAAAGCTTAGCTTCTTACTCCCACTTAAAGGTGTGACCGACGGTCATGCAATGCGATGCCAAAATATTTCACGGGATTCGACACTATGGCACAAACAAATGCATCAAAGAGAAACATGATTTTTCAAAGACAATTTTCCAAATTTTCAATCAAAAAGGACAAAAATCAATCAATTTACGGCCTGACTCTCGAGGATTCCCCAGTGGAGTCGCCAAGCTGTCGTAACCATTTTTTTGACGAAAACGGGAATCGACTTTAAAAAGAAGAGTCGCCACCGATCATTTTGGTGTGATCGGGTCACCTTTGTTTTAATAAAACATTTTTGATTTACTAGAACGGCATTTTGATCTACGCAATTTGAGAAAAACGGGTTCGGGAGTCGGTTAGGTGCAAGGAAGGATTAGCACCCTTGCAACGCCCAAAATCGGTACCGAATTGATTGATATTGCCCCAATGTTGAAAACTTGAACGTAGTTGGAGTTGAAAGGTTCCCGAGGAAAGGGTTATTCCAAGTAGGTTTGAGTCCAAAGATTTGACTCGTTCCAAAGGGATGAAAATGCAACATCCAACACGTTAGGACATAACATATTCATACTTCGATACCGAGACCGTCTTTAGTCCTCAAATGTATGAGAAGGGTATTTGGTTATTTTAGTTGACCAAAAAATAGACACCCAGCACGTTAGGATGTTATCTTCCGAGCTTCTAAACTCCTAAATATTGCCTCTATTTTAAAAACTTTTGAATGAGGTATAGTTTTGTAAAGATGTGCTTTTTATTTTAAGCCGTGACGTATGCGACGATGTTGCCTTTTTCATTATTGAACATATGCACTAAAACGATCATAATATGCTAACATTTAATACAAGCTAACATTTAACACAAGCACTGACAAAATAGTAATGAAATGCAACAAATAATAATTTCTATACTAAAGCAATTACCAACATACGCGATAAGATGTAGAAAAACGTAATAATCAGTGTAAAACGATGAACGTGTTTCATGCGAATAACAACAAAGCATTTCTATGATATAAACAAAGTGAACGATATATGTATATATATATAATAAAAATAATACATAATGGGTTTAAATAAGATATCTAACCATATAGACTATATAAATAATAATAATAAATGATAATAATACTAAATAATAATAATAAAGATGGTAACAATAATAATAGTAAGGATAATGATGATAAATCTAATAATAATAGTAATCATCTCAAAACATTGAAAAGGGGCCAATTGAATCAAAAACGGAATTTGAGGGTCGTTTCAAGGTGTAAGAAAAAGGGGGTGCTTGAAACGCGCGCGAAGAGGGGGGATCAAAGCGAAAATATTCCCTTTCTTGCGCTCTGCGCTTTCTCCTGGACTCAATTAGAAAAGGGAGGAATATATTGGGGCAAATTTAGAGATAATCAACAAATGCACCTATAACATTCGAAATTACGGAGGGACCTAAGAGCTAAAAACCCCCTGAAGAGGAAACACGCGGATCCACCTACGATGGGTCGGGTTATAGCCGGGTCAACCTAAGTGAAACGGCACCGTTTCATTAAAGATATGAATACCTAAAAATCCCCTAAGAAAAATCAGGTTTCTAACCCTAGTTTTTTTCTAAACGCCGCAGCCACATAGCCTTCCCTTCATCCTCCTCACTCACTCTCCATCAGAACGACATCTCTCTCTTACCCTCGTTTCCAGCCGAGACCCAGACCTTCCTCCCTTAAAGGCTGCTAAATCGCCGCTATAATCAGTAAAATCGGGCAACAACCCTCCGATCTAAACCATCCGCTCCTTCGTCCGATCCCGATTGCGACGAGATAGGCACGGGCACGATTTTTCGCGCAGGTAACCCCCCTCATTTCTCACGCTCTCTCTTTTTCTTCTTAGGTTTGGTTTGCCGAGATTCGAAGTAGTCAATGAAAGGTAAGGTGAAACGACGGTAAATAGAACAAAAAGGAAAATAAAATCAACCTTCTGTTTTATTTTTTTTGATTTCTGATGATCTGCAGTAGAATACGAGAATTACTCCCTGATTTCTTCTGATTGTTCTCTTTTTTATTGATTGCTTTCGGGTTTTTTTTTTAGTGTTCCTTAAAAAAAAGAGGGCCGAACCCCTTTTACATCAACATTTGATGGCTTTATAGCCATGAATACACTGGTCTTTAGTATTATAATGTTTATTCCATATCCTGCTTCGTTTCTGTTGCCTTTCTTTGGGGTTGTTTGCAGGTGATGGGCGAAGTGGGGACGACGGGGCCAAGGCGCTTGGGGAACCTCCGAGTGTTAGGGGCGTGGTGCGCAGGAGCGTGCGGGCGAGGGGGCCGAGGCGCACGGGGAAGGTCGTTAGTGGGAGCGTGCGTGGAGGCCGAGGGGCACGCGAATCTAGAGAGGCGCGCGTGGCGCGTGGGAAGTTGGAACGGCACGGATGCGCGCGTGTGGCACACGCGCGGCGGCGCTGAGAAAAAGGGTCCTAGGGTTTCTGTTTTGGCTTGGTTCTTGGGCCGTTGTAAACTGAGCTAGGGATTGGGTTGAATTGGGCTCTGGATTAATTTGGTTCAGGGTGTGGTTAGGTGGGCTGATTGGTTTTGTAATGGACTGGTACTATTAACAATTGGGCCTGGTATTTTGGGCTTGTAATTGGACTGTTATTAATGGACTTTGTTTCATTTATTTTATTTTGTTTTGGGCATTTTATGTCGGGTTTCAGAAATGTAAATGAACATTTGGACTATATTTTATTATTTATTCATTTGGGCCTTTATAACATTTGGTTTTTCTTTTTTTATCTGATTTTATTTTGGCTAATGGGCTCGGGCTTGGGTTTTGGTTAAGGGCCCGGGCAAGATTGGTGATTACAATAGTACTAGGAAACCTAGTCTATTCCTAATTAAATTCTAAAAGATAAATACAAATAAATTGTAATGCCCCGAATTTGGGCCTAGAAGAATTGGGCCTATTGGCCTTTGGGTCTCATAAAATTTTTAAGTGAGCAAGAAAATAGAAAATGACATGACTGCTTTAAAGATTTAATGAATTTGGAGTGTCTAAGTGTGTTGGAGAAGCTCTAGGTTCGAGTTTTGTGGTGGAGGATTCTTAATTTATTAATTAAGGAATAAGGGTTGTGAATAGTGGGCTTTTAAATAAAAATAAGTGAAAAATGGCACAAGGAAGCCTGTGGTGAAGTGGCTAAGTGACGCCACTAGGATGTAGAGAGGTGGCGACATATGCATGTAGGGAGGTCTGAGGTTCGAGTGCTAGCTTAGTTTTATTTTAGAGTTTAATTTTAGGCTTCTAGAAGGCTGGAAGTGGCGTGTAGAGGGACTCTAAGGAGAAGTGATTAGTAGAGAGAATTTAGGAGAAGGAGAAGGATAAGGGATATCATGAAGAAAAATTAGGAGACGAGCAGTGGATGAAGTGGTGTCGAATTGGACTTTAGGGGTGCCTAAGTTTCAGCTATAGGCTATATAAATGTATGAGTGCCGAATCTGGGGTCCTAGGTAATGTCTAATTTTCCATTCTTTTTCTTTTCCTTGCTGAAACCTTATTTTTCCATAACCAAAAATACCTTGCCTTGTTGCCGAAATCGCCCATCCCTTTTTGTCGAATTCTCTCATAGCCAAACTCTTTTATTGCTGAAGTATCATCATCTTTTCTTGCCGAAATCCCTATTAGTGTCGAATCTTTGTTGTTTTCTTCCATCACAAATCAATTGTTATCTACTATCAGTCAAGGTTAAAAGCCGAATCTCGTTCAGCAACTATCTAGGCCGCAGGATCAAAAGTGGATTCGGTAAGTATTCAGTTAACCCCTTAGTGTGTTTTGTTAAAAGCCGAAGGGCTATCTAACTTCTCATTGTCGTTAATCTTGTATTAACAAGGGTAAGGTTTAGAGATCGCAAGCGTGGTAAGGATCATTAGCAAAGTGTAAGTGTACTCAACTCGATTATAGTTTAAGTAAATGGCCGAATGTGAGTATGATCTATAGGGGTGACTTGTGTAGATTACGAGTCACTCAAATTTTGATAATGTGTGTGAGTGCAGATCTAGGGGATACTCGTGATTAGTAGCTAAGGAAGGGCTATTAGAACCCGGTGGCACACGGTAAGGTTACAGTAAGGCTTTGACTTTTGGTAAATATTTTGATTAAGTATGGGCGATTGATTGAAGGTTGGTTGGTTGTAGGTTCAAGACCAAGGATAGTATAGCACATCGCAGTAACCAGATGTGTACAAACACTACACACACATGATATCGGCAATGCCGAAAAGCCGAAAGTGGCTAAATGGGCTCGGTGGGCCCTGAGGCTAAGTTTGATGAAATTGATTGATTTGGTTATATGAATTGAGTTAGTCATGCATGTTACATAATCTAGAATTGTTTTGGGCCTAATAGGCCATATGAATGAGATCTGGGCCTGATGGGCCATAAGGATGTGATTTGGGCTTAATGGGCTATATGAATGTGAAATGGGTTTGATGGGCTTTATGGGGATGTAGACAAGTATGCTAGGGTTTAATGGACTTTAGGCCTAGTTCTGAACAACTCTTAAACCGCATAAGACTTAATCTAATAATTAAACATGTCTGTGGACAAGTCGCTGGGTTAGAGTGTAGCAACGGACATATGCATGTCTAGGATTGGATCTAGGGAGAGCTGGTACTTAAGCGGTCCTAGTGGCCCACCTCCTCTTCTCTGGGATCCTACCTGGTGTATAGTGTCTGTTCACTTTAACCGCAAGGACTTGTTAATGGGCCAAAGTTCATAGCTAAAACCCGAGAGGGACCAAATTCTCCTGATTTGAAAATTACCAAAATATCATTAGATTTGTAAAAATACCCTGATTTGAAAATTACCAAAATATCCCTAGATTTGCAAAAATACCCTGATTTGAAAATTACAAAATATCCTTAGATTTACAAAATTACTAAAATACCCCTGATTTGTAAAATTACCAGAATACCCTTGATTTGTGAAATTACCAAAATATCCCTGATTTACAAAATTTCCAAAATACTCCTGTTTTGCAAAATTACCTACATGCCCCTGTAGAGTAAATTTACGGAAATACCCTTGGATAGTGAAATGACTAAAATACCCCTAAGTGCCGAATGTGTGAAAATGTGTATGTTGCATTCATGAAATATATGTTGCATTTGGGTGGGTTTTGATGATACGGAGGAAAATTTGAGGATCGCATAGTCACTTGACGACCGTGGATCCACCCGTGGCTTTAAGCCCATTATAGTAGCTTTGTTGCAACGTTTTAGTAGTGCTGCTGCTGGTGCTACCTTTGGAGTGTAGGGATGGGTGGGTTGATATTTATATCCCCACAGGAGTGTAGGGTTGGAAAGGAAATGGAGTGCAGGGTTGGATTTGGGATGGGTGCATTGCATTCATGTGATACTGATGTGATATGAGGTCATTGTGGGCTAAGGCCCAAGACCACCGTTTTTGATAGGGCTTAGGTCCAATGTAATAATTGTATGTTGATTGGATTACCAAGGGTCGTACACACTGAGTTTCAAAACTCACACTCTTTTTATTAAATTTTTCAAGTGATCCTCAGTAAACGGCTCGACGTGGGAGAGGACTCGGAGATGGCCACACTACAAGATACTTAGAAGTTTTATTTATTTGTCTCAAAAGACATGATTTTAATTACGTTATTCGTTGATGTAATAAGGCCTTGTACTCCGATTTGACTTTGGATTTTGAGTTTTGTTGTTTCAACTGGTTACTTAATTATTAAACCTGAGTAAATTTCTTATGTTTAAACATGATTTTCGAAATACTTAAAATAATAAAATGGGCTTTTATCATTACTTAACAAAATTCAAGGATTTTGGGCTTTTAGGCCTTAAATTGTAACTTACCAAAATCGTTTTGAATTATGCCTTTGATGTGACATTCCCAGATTAGGCCATAATGTCTGGGCCGGGTTTGGGGGTGTTACATAAATAAAGATAAAAGCTAAAATTAAATCTAAATAATAATTTTTAACAATTATCCTAATATAATTACAAATTAAATAGAGTCTTGTGTTTATAAAATCTCTTCTTTGCACTTTTGCCCCCAAGCATTCCACATTTTGCATTTTTGGCACCACTTCCTTCCTACTTCGCATGTTGACCCATTTTATCTTTAAATTCACACTTTTTGCCACCAAATTTCCTTTTGCCTTTGATTTAGTCCCTACAAGATAAAAAACCAGAAATAGCTTAAATTAGTAGGATCATACTCAGAATAAATGTGTAATTAATACATAAAAATATGTCATTCTAGAGTATTATGAACAATACTTGGTTGTTAACCAACCAAACAATGTTCATAAAGCGACTGTTGGATCCCCAGATCAATCGGCAATGACACTGCATCTTCCTCTACCCCATCCTCAATATTCAATCCCGCCAACTCATCCTCCATGGCAGCTAACCTCCACGGTAGCTAACCTCCACATGTCTTAACAATCAATCAAATAACACAAAGACTGAAAAACAACAACAAAGACACAAAACGTGCTACAACGAGCAGACTATTTTGAGAAATATATATATATATATATATTCTTAAATATTGGTAGAATAAAAAAGTTTAAATCACATACATTTAAGTTTTGATATGTGTAAAAATAAAAGTGAAAGATAAAAAATTACCTAAATTAAAATTAAAGACTTTTATAGGTAAAAATAAAGATTGGAGCCTTATTTTATTATAAAATAAGTATAAGTGCTTGTTTAAACATAATATAGTTATTTGAAGGCTTTATATATATGTGTATATATTAGCCATATAATTATAGTTAACAAAAATTATGCATTTAGCTTAGTAATATTGTTTTTGTGGGTGCATTTAAAAAGTGATTTACTAATTAGATTTAGATGTAATTACTTGTAATTACATATTTGTGACATGCTAGGATAATCACTACAATTAATGGGTGTCACTGGATTGAATATAATTATAGCACCCCAATTACACTCCAATATTAGGGAAAGTGAGAATTTGAGTAATTATGTGGGTAATTATAAACGATTACATTAAAATCCAATTATTCTACTGCTTTCCATATATTTGCATAAATGATTTAAGCTTAAAAATTATTTTTATAAAATAATATTTTATTTTATACGAATCTTGTTTAAATAATTTAAAATTTTATTAATGAGAGATAATTTATACATTTTGATCTACTAAATAATTAACTAAACTATATAGTAGTACTATAAATTATTTATACTAAATTACATCTTATTTATTATTAATTATTTATATTTGGTAAAGACTAATCAATGATAAAAAAAGTATATATTTGATGTTAGAGAGAGATTAACCCAACAAATATAGAATGCTAGAGTAATTAAATAAAACTGTATTGGGTGTTTATTTTTCTTGTTAATTTTATTAATAATTGTATTATCGAATATTTCTTGGGCTAACATATTATATATGTTGAATTAATTTTAGGTTTTGTTACTTGTTTAGAATATTTTATCAAGTATTGTTGATAATTTTTATAATAATTAATATTTTTTAGAATTTAAAATTATATAGACGTGTAATTATAATTTATAGTACCAAACATGATATGCTGCCAAAAGCAAAACCTGATATTTCTTCTAGAGAATCTCCTAAATTGTTCCAAAGCAATTATAAGGAGATTCTTAAACCAGAAAAAAAAAAAACAGTTAAGATGTAGGATACCTATCCAAAAGTTTTCGCAACTCAATCATGTATGATGGAATCATCAAAGATTTGACCTTTTCGAACACCGCCTGTAACTCACTAAAGACTTGGGAAACAAAGAAAATATGTGTACGAATGAGATATCCAACAACAAAAAGAAGGAAAATGATTGAATAGAGGAACTCCTAAACATTTGGCGATCTCAGATGTTATTAGAAATTAGAATTCGTTGTAATTACAAGAGAGTGCAATTACTATCCTAGTAATTACACTTTCATCCAATTACTCTATGGTATCTAAACACACCTTAATTAAAAATAAAAAACTAAATATTCAAATTTTAATATTTAAATATTAAATTTAAAAAAAAACGAAAAGATCAACTTTTACTCTCATTCTCTCTTTTTTACGGTTATAAATATAAGTATAATCGCAATTACAAATATAAATAGGAAATTAATTATATTAGAATTAACTTAAAAAACCATATTTTTTAGGCACCAATAATATAAAGCTAAGTGATGAATTTTTATACACATAAAAGTTGTATTATACACACAACCATATACAATCTCATTTATCAAGCAATTTAACTTTAATTAAATTATTTATAAAATAAATAATTGAATAAGATGTTAAAATTTCTCTAGGGTTTATTGGAAAGAAAATCACCACAGGTCAAATTTCAGTTCTGCAAAGGTGTAATTCAATTGATTTATAGCTTTAATCTCTTTTCTATGCTATTATGTTCTTGATGCATTGAGAAATTTTTTTTCTCTTTTGGTTTAATGAATTACTTTGAGATTCAATTTTCCCTTGATAGAATTTTCTTTTTATTCTTTTTAAGTTGAGAAGAAAAGAACATGAAAAGCTGAGGAAAGTCCAATTACACCAACAAGGCACGATAGGAACAAAGTAACAACCCCTACTTTGAAACTATAAAGTCGAGCAACAAAAATAGGAAGCTGTAGAAATACACCACCCTTTACAAAAACTTCTGCATGATAATTATTTTAATTGTTGATATGTGCTCACATAAGAAATACAATTGAGTTTGTCAACAACAAAAAACAATAGGAAGCCATAGAAAGACACCACCCTTTACAAAAACTAATATATATTTATTTTCAATTTTATATTACTTATTCATCACATATAAAATATATAGAATTATGGTAAGAGATGCATTTATAAGTGATGTCTAACACCCTTAGCCCGTCCCGATCAACGGAATTGGGTTACAAAATGCTACAGTACAAAACAGAACTGTTACAAATCTTTAACAGATAATTCTATTTGAAAATCATTAATTATTATAAAATATGTCATTAAAAAAAATTAAACATTTCCTGATCTTAATACGAGCTTACATGAGCTCTAAAATTGACTCGAGATTGAACAAGGATCAAATTGCAAATTTTGAAAAATATAGGGCCAACATCGTGATGAGATGTTATCGACGTCGTGACGTCACCAAATAGTTGTCACGTCACAACGTCGGACTACTTGACGTCGGGACGTCACAATCAATTGGCCGACGTTGCGACGGGGGAAGATCGACGTTGGGACATCACAACCTGTTTAGGCAAAATATGACTATTTGGTACTTGCTTCAAACCAACCAACCCAAATAGGCTAAAGAATGCTTTTAACATCATTTAAACCTGTTCAAAACATGTCAATTCCATACCAAAACATAACATATAATCATCTAATCAATCCACAAAACCAATATGTCACATTTGACACCAATTCACAACAAAGATACATGAACCTTTTCAAACCATTTCGCATATTTATACCATTTCATATCACTTATCCATTCAAAACAACAAGTTGATTCAAGCATTCCAAACTCAAACTTTAAACATGGGCAAATTAACATCATCATAAGTGCTCAAAATCAACTATGCCTCAAACATGTTTAACATTACAAACAACTTGACACTCCTAAGTACATACCATATATAACTGAGCTCAAAACGATCAAAAGGCTACCAAAACAAGAGGTGGATAGTGTGAGCTCCAAAATGATCTGATCATCATGCTCTACAGTCAATAATCTACAAATAAGTGAAATCAACGGTAAGTATATCAAATACTTAGTAAGTCCATATGAAATTTAACTTAACTTACCTAAGTATTATATCATTTAATCAATAGGAATTCAAAGGTGCACAATATGATAATCCTTTGACATTCTTAAAATTAATTGTTCAATTTCACAAAATCATCATCAAGTTAACATCTTAGTAAATAATCTCAAAGTGTTCAGATCACATATATATATACACCATATAATGCTATATCATTTCAACTTATAGGATATTACAACCATGTCAACTAAGTTTCTTATTAGATTTTCCAACCAGTTCTTTATCAATATGTCCATATCTTTACCAGAGAACTATTGTAATTTAATTTCGAATATTCAAGACTGAATTGCTTACACAAGCTATAATATATAATTTGCTCACACAAGTTGTATAACTTGGGTTTGCTCACAAGAGCTGTAGGTCGGGGTTGTCATGCTAACTCTAATTGATGCTGCTTGCACAAACTATAGAGAATCCACAACATACGCTGGATCTCAACTATCGAAAAGCAGTCCCTGACCAGCACCCAATTCCTTTAAAACGATAACAAACTTCTATTTGTATGATAACATTTACTAAATTTTCATCGCATTTTTCTGTATACTTACATTTTAATCTCTCTAATATAAGCATTTATACATATCGTTTTACTATATAAACATTTCATAACCATCAATTGCCACATATTTATTTAGAATGTTCTATATTAATATTTTACAATTTAATCCACTCAGTGTTAAAACTTAACATTTCAATGACAATTTAACTAACAAACAAAATATTATAATACTTTAATAACTAAAATTAATATAATAAGTTCTATATGAACTTATCTAGTAAAAACAATTATCGATAAGGTGCCAGAAACTAATCTGTAATTTTTCTTTTTCTACAAATATCCTCCGATTGGTTTAAATTCCAATCAATCAAGGCCTAATAGTTGAAAGGTTCAACAACGACTTCCAAGGTTTCTTATTGGTTTCAAACGGTGGGGAGAAGAAAATAATGTAGAGATGACATCTTTATTTCATATTTTTAACCTATTATATTAGTTAACTTTTAATTTTAATATTAATTTCAATTTAAAAAATGCGTCCAACCGTCCATCGCTTTTTAAAATGGCCTAATTGTCAGTTTGAACTTTGGTTTGATATCATTTTGCCATTTTTTACAAATTAAAATCAATAGCGATTAACTTTTATTACTTTTACGATTTAGTTTTTATACCTTAATTAATTATTAATTTGGAAAAATTTTTTATTTAAAATTTAATTCATCTATATAATAATTCCGTAAATATTGTCAAATATTTATGAGCTCGATTTACAAAAACAAGGTCTTGATACCTCATTTTTCGACACAACTAATTTTGGGGTCAAAGCACTTATACATTGACTAACTATCCCATTTAACGAATTCGTCAAACCAAAATTCAATATAATTCTAAAATTGACTCGTAAATATCAATAATAACTTTTACTAACTCGATCATCAAAAAATGGGGATTCGAAACTACCATTTTCAACACCACTAAAAAACAGGTTGTTACACAATGAGATCATTATTGACAAAATTCTCTTCAAGATGAAGCAACATTGAATTTGAACAACATGATGAGATTGATATTAATTCAATGGAAGACATTAATGGGTAGTCAACTCAAAAATTGTGTGCTTATGCCATTAGTGATGCAAGTTTCAAAGCCCAATTTTAAACTCATGGATGTGATGAGCTTACACTACCTCAAGGCCCAACAACAAGTTCAAAGGCCAAACAAATTGAACCAAGATTTGATAAAAAATAATATATGAGGATGACTCTTTTTGAGAAAACAAGGTGAAATTTATTAAAGTAAATTCAACCAAGCTGCCAATTTTCAAACTGAAAAGATTAGTCAACTTGCGACGAATTTTTAGATGGGATCTAGGCATTTATGGACATAGATGTCTGCATAGATCTATCTCTTAGTTTCTAAACGCACTTTGAATTTGATAAAGATTGAAGTAGAGGAAGCAAAAAAAGGATCGTATTCAAGTTGTTTAACTCAAGAAGAAAATATTTGAATTTAATCGGAAAAAAAAATATACAAATTTAATAATAAAGAAAATGAAAACAATAAAAGAAGACATTTGAGAATAAAGAAAAAAATAAAAATCATTAATAAATAAGAAATAGAGATTTAAAAAAATGAAGTGGAAGATGGAATGAGTAAATCGATGAATATGATAAATACAAGAATAAGTGTCCAATTGAATCATTTGAGATATAAATCCCAAAAAAACTCAATTAATGACTCTAATAAACCCTGCAAGAAATAATCATTGGCAAATTGAAGAGTAAAAAATAAATTCCCACGACTTCTTAAAGATAATTAAGAAAAAAACTACTTCTAAAAATCACAAGAAAGAAATCTTATACAAAGAAACTAACTCTTAGAGTTGAAAACTTTATTAATGAAAATAATTGTCTGCTTAATGAACAATGAAGAAGTCTTTATATAGGCTAGCTAATTACATTCAAATAAAATTTTAAAGTATACTGAACTCTAATTAATCTAAACAAGAAATAAATTTAAACTAAATTTTCGTTTTTGACTAAGAAACAAAAATTCATAAACAACTTAAAATACTTAAACAATATAAAAAATTTAAAATAAATAAATAAATAATAATATAATAAAACCTAATAAATACAATATTAACCTCATATATAATAAAATTTAAACTTAAAAAATACTCCTAAAAAAAGGCACATTCCAAACACCAACAAGATAGCATCATAGCAAATAAGTCACAACTCAAACTTAGATTACATCACATTTACACCAACAATCAAAGAACCTTAGTTGCAGACAACCAAACCAGACCAACTTACATGTCAAAACGCATTCCAATAAATCAAACCAAAGTAGAAAAAAAAAACATACAAAAACTTAAATTAGCAAAACACCCAAACAAGCCAAATCCAATACAATGAGACGAGTTTTCATTCGTCTTGCTCAATCTATCATAACTATTTGTTTGTCTTGAACTCAAGGGAGGAAATTCAAAAGAGGAAAGATAAGAATCCAATACAATGTCATTTTAAACCACCATCCTCAATCAAGTGCAAATTAGAGAAAAATCTATAGAGATTTAAAAGAAAGAACATAGAGATTTGTTGAAACCCAGCAAATTCAGTCAAGATTTTTGTCAAATTGAGCGAAATCTAGTGTTTAAGAGAGTTGAAAGAAAAGTAAATCTGATGGAGAAGGAAAAAATATATATAAATTCTAGTTCTCCATTTAATTTTTCGTCTTTTTTAACCGTTGGACTTGAGTTGTTTGTCAAATCATTCTAATATGGATAAAAAATTTATATATTAATTTTCTGACATGGCATCCACGTGTATGCAACATCAACAATTAATTTTTTTTAAAAAAATTCAAAAACATAATATTTATAAATATTTATAAAATGTATTTAATCATAAAAATTATAATAATATTCTAAATTTTTTAGAATTAAAAAAAATTAATTATTGATGTGACATATTCATATACTGTCATATTAACAAAGTTAACAAATATTAATTTTTTCATTCATTTCGGGATGCTTTGACAAAAAGTATTAATTTTTTCGGGATGCTTTGACAAAAAGTACTAATTTAAGGGTTAAAAGAGACGAAAAATTAAATAAAAAGTTAAAATATTTTTTTTAAGTTAGGAGAATAAATAAATTATTATGCATATATTTTTGGGGTTTCCCAAGTGCTGCATATATTTTTTGAAGGAAGATGAATTTATCATCAATCATGTAACACTATTTATGTTAGTGAAATAAGCTACTGAGTTGTACTAATTATATGGATGTAGGTCCATTTTATTTGGTCATAGTTCCCCTCCAAATTCATTCCCTCTACTTTGTTTCGACCTTTCATTTTACTTTAAAGTATTTATATCTAGTAAATGAGTTTACGAATATGAACATAAATAATAATAATAATAATAAAGTCGTCATAATTATGTTAACATGTACTCGTATATGATAGTAATAAACCAAATTTGAGTAACATAGTTTCTCATATACTATCTTCTTGAGAGAGATCTTACATACTGAGTTGGATAGATTGTGGAAATGTAATATGTCCGAGAACTCAGCCGAAGTTGAAATTTTTAACTCTAAATCCCTAATTAAGTTATCAGGAGTCTAATAAACCAATGGTGTGTTGAACACAACATTTGCAGCCAAGAAAGAATGATGGATCATTTCCATGACGTTAGTTGTGGCACGGTAGGCATCCGAGGTTGGGTCCGAATGCTTTCGAGCTGGTGCTTAGATGGACCCAAAATCCGATCACTATCGAAACGAAGCACGGATAACAGGAAACTCATTGCATATGCAAGAGCTAGCAATCTCAGTTTTGATTAAAACATTTTAACACCAGATGATGTTTCATTTCATTACCAGAAAATGCAAGAACTTCAATTCCATTGATTCCAATTGCTTTAAGGCAAAAAAAAAAAAAAAAAAAAAAAAAAACTGAGTTCCAAGAAAGCAAAAAAACCAAATAAAATCCTTATCTAAATTTGTAAACTAATATGGACATTGTTTTCTTTTAAAACCTAAATAAGTTTCTTTTATGTTAAGTCAGTTGTACTACTTAACCAGCCGCCGACGACGGCCTTGATTGGAGGGCCGAGGTGGTTGAGGTGTTGTTGGTGGAGGTTGTCGTATTAATGAAGGCAGCGCCACGGGAAGAAATTGTAGTGACACGCTCACAGCGAGGGCAGGTTGTAAGGGTGGAGGCAGGGAGCGGTTCACGGCTGTGAGGAGATATGACGGTGGGCGGGCCTACTTGCAAGGCCCTAAGCTCCTCCACTTCACTTTGAAGCTCTTGGTTCTGTTTAGTCAAAAATTCGAACCATCTCTTCAGATACTGGAACTCCATCTCCGTCTGCTTCAACTTGCTCCTACACGCACGCACGCACACATATATAATATTACAAATTACTCAATTAAACTGTAACAAAAATAACAAATGTGGATCAGGTATATGGCTTTTACTATTAAATATTACATAAAATTTCCAACAGAAAAAAAAATCCAAAATTGTGTTTTGATCTATGACATCCAACAAGTAGACCTCGTATCTTAACATCTAAGACTTACAATATTGTTTGTAAAAAGAATATATACATATATAGAATCTATATTACTAACATTTTTTGGGGTTTTAAAATTTGCATGTCATGCTTACGTGATTATATATATACACACAAAAGTAGCCAACCTATCTTTGAAACAGATATAATTTAGGTTTTGGTATTTTCTTAATTTAAAGAAATATATATGTATTAAATGCGGTTGAAAAAACATGACTACGTTAATTAGGAATTTTAAAAAAGAAAGAGAGAGAGAAGTATGGGCAATATAAAGGTCTTAAATAAGTAAAAACATTTCGTAATTATCTTTATTTTCCAAAGGAGAGCAAAGGAATTCAAACTTGGATTTTATTCATAATTAATAAATAAAGCGCATTTATCGACTTATTGAAGAAAATACTACCATATGATGTAGCAATAAATCAAAAGAAAACAGCATTTAATTTCATTCAATAATATAATACACGTATGTAATCATTCATTAATGCATGGCTATGTCCAAAGAATGATGGATCAATGCAGCCCTTTGTTAATCCTCCTAACATTTTATTATACAAGGTGACAAATTATATATCAATATGTTATTATAAAAGAAACATGCAATACTCTCAATTGGCGTTATGATTGTTATATATTTGATGTTTTAAGACAAACCACGACCATCATTGTTTTGATCCTAAAAAGTTGTATCATCTCATGCATGAAATCCAGCCAAATCATTCATTTTTCATAATTATGTTCATTTACTTGTCGGTTTTTTTGTCCTTTTAATTAAAGAATTATTTATTATTTCTCTTTTAAATAATTTATAATACAAAACACAAATTATAACCCTTTCATCTCTATATAACCGCAACTTCCTTTGATAGGCAAATTACCAATACTTGTAACTTTCTCTCTAGAATCAAATTTATAAACTATGTTTTTATGTAATTACAGATACAATAAATATTATTAGGACAAAATAAATATTGCATTACAACTGGTATTTGAGTTCATGATTATAAGAACGAAAGTGATATATCAACTTCCAAAGACAACAGTATGTCGAGGACAAGACAAAGAAAAGAACCCGTAATCATAAAATATCATATCCATAATAACTAAAACTTTGAAAATAATTTGTTTGGTTTTTTATTTTTAAAAGAAAAAAGGAAAACATATAGTTTCACTTTCTATCTTTAAATTATTAGCGTACGAAAAAAAGGAGAAGAATATGTGAAGAATCTGATTCAGATTATTTACTTTATGATATTCTTGTCAACGTTTTGATGATTTTTACCCTAATCTACTTTTAATCCCACCCACTAAACCAAAATAATAAAAACCCAGAAATTTTATAATTTAATTTCAATCAATATATACATATGTGAACAGTACCTGGCTCGACGATTCTGGAACCAAACTTCAACTTGTCGGGGCCGAAGCTTGAGTTGTGAAGCCAATGCTTCTTTCTGCCTCTGAAAAAAAAAAGGAATATCAAAATAAACTGAATTTATTCATGTAGTTTTTTTTTTTTTGGTGTTTTGATGATTTTATTACACATACAGGGTTTAGGGTATGGTTCTGCCTAAAACTTTCTTCGAGCAAACGGGACTGTTCTTTCGAAAGACGAAGCTTTTTGCGAGGAACGACGCCGTCATTGGTGGTGTTTTCTTCGTCGACGACGACTTCCATGGTGGAGGCGATCCATTCATCATCGGATCCTGGCGATGGTAATCGGTTCATATCCAAATCTCTCGCTGTAAAAAGAAAACACGAAAATTTGAAGCAAAATCAATTCTTCATCAAGCATGAACATCATCAGATCAAATAGAAAACAAAAAACAGACTATTTCATTGGGGGGAAAAAACATGGGATTTTCGAGGGGATTGAGGGTTTTTTTTTTTTTTTTTTTTGAGTACCGGAAGAAGGAACTGATATAGTTAAGTCCAAGTTAGAAGAAGAAAACGCCATGAAATTTGCTGAAGAAGAAAGGTAAAAGGTAAAGTTTTTTTTTAAATAAAATAAATAAATAAGGATATGTATTTATATATAGAAGAGAAGAATATGAAAGGAAATGAAATGGAGAAGAAGAAAGATTGGGGTGTGTGATAGATATAAAGGTCAAAGTCATAATAAATACATATAATAAATGGGAAAAAAAAGGTTTTCCAATAAGGAAACAAGGAGAATTAAAATAAGAATTGAAGATCATTTATGACTAGATTTAATATTTAATAATTTAAATTATTTAGATTTAATTATAAAAATATATTAATTTTTTTTTTAATTTTAAATAATTTCATCTATGATATTATTATATATAGAGTATCAAAATTTAGTGTTACGAAATAATTATAGATGAAGAAAATAAATTTTAATATATAGAAATCAAATGAGAGAGGAAGTGGAAAAGAAATGGCCCTATTGACTGGGGTGGTGAAGTCAAAGGCTTTGACCCATGCGATGTGAGACACGTGTCAAGAGGATGGAAAATCTAAGAGGGTTGTAGGAGAATAACCGGCAGGTTTTCTGTTAATCAGTGGTGAGTCTGTCTGTGGGTTGAAAGGTCAGGACTCACTGAGTCCAAATTTGATGTTATTTTTATTCTTAGATTTATATAAAAGATGGATGTAAGTTGAGTATGATTATTTTATATTCTAATAATGATCACATTTTGACAATTTTCATTCTTTTTTATCTTCTTCAATGCTGATTGATCACCTCACTTTTTAGCCTTAAACTTGGGGTTAAGATATAAATATGATTTATTTTAAAATTTAAGAATTTTTTGTATTAAATTTACGCATACTATCTCTTGTTTTTATGGCATGAAGAAAAGTGATTTGTCCAGAGAACAATACATTAGCTAAAATGATTTTTACGAATAAGAAAGAGCTCTCGTCTTTAGAGATTAAAGAAGTTTTAATAAGGGGCATTATATTCCCCGATATTATCTTGGAAACTTCTAATATCTTTTACTCTGTTTTTACACAAAAAGAAAACGTAAAATAAAAAATAAATGCCATTTTCTTAATTTCTTAAATTTCTGCTGATTATTCATTTAATATGATTTAATTTAATAATTAAGTTTATTTGACCCAAAAAAATGAATTGCAAGGGCTATTTTATTTGATTGAAAAGTTCCCAGGAAACTGTAACGCCGAAGTTTGAACATTAATGTAAAGTGAAAAAGGAAATAAATAATAATTTAAAGATATATATTATGTATTTATGTTACCTTGACTTTTAAGTAATTATAATTAGGGGTCGTAAAATCCAATTTGTGCCACAGATTTTGAGCCATTTTTCAAAAATTGTACATTGGATTACATAAGATGTTTTTTTTTTTTTTTAATTTGGTATAAGTAATTATGGTAATTGCATCCTTATTCTGCCGAAATTACTATCTTATTTTGTACGTATAATTATTAAATGAATAAAATATAATAATGTATTATAAAAAAACAGTCACATATTTTGTAATTAAATATTTACTTGTCCTTGAAAAATTTGAAAATATTAAAACTAACAAAAATTTAATTGAAATAAGACGAGGTGTGTAAAAAATGAATGTATCTAACATTCCTAAAGGTGGTAGGAATTTTCAATATTATATATCCATAGTGGGACAAGACACGTGGTGAAGCAACGCAAGCGACGGCGGATTTGACAACATTTGCCATCGCCACTACTCTATTGCCATCTCTATTTATAGTATATCAAAATATGAATGTATAGATACAACTTTTTAAGAACTCATCAAATATATTCAATTATTAATCTCTATACTACGCGTAAACAGCGGATAAAATTCTTATACTTTAATTTGATCTTTTTTTAATTGGCATAATGATTTAGTTGATCCTCTAACTTTACAAAAAAATTATTTTAGCTTTTCATTTAATTTTTTACTTTTTTCTAGTCGTTAAATTCTGTTGTTTGTCAAATCACTCAAATTAGATAGAAAAATGTGACATACACGTGGATTGTCGCGTGAATGCTATGTCAACAATTAATTAATGTTTTAAATTTTCAAAAATTAAAAATTATTAAAATATTTTTAATAATTAATGTGACGTCCATCTGGTAGTCCACGTGGTCAGCAAAGTTAGCTTTTTCATCAAATTTGGGTTGACTTGACCAACAATGCAAGTTAAAGAGCTAAAAGATGCAAAAAAAAAAAAAAATAGATGGCTAAATGACTTTTTTTGCAAAGTTGGAGAGCCAAATAAATTATTACTCCCTATATTTAATTTGGCCCTCGAAATTTACAAAAACAAAAAAAAAATCATTTTAGCCCTTTATTTAATTTTTCATCTATTTAGCCTTTGAACTTGCATTATTTGTCAAATCACTCCAAAATGGATGAAAATATTAATTTCTATTGACTTTGCTTAAGTGGTTTCGACATGTATGCTACGTTAGCAATTAATTAATTTTTTTAAAAAATACATTTTTTATATTTAAAAAATTAATTAATTGCTGATGTGGGATCAACATTAAAAAGTAATATTTTTAAAATTTTTAAAATTTTAAAACTAATTAATTGACTTTTTCATTCATTTTGATAAATGATATAAATTTAAGAGCTAAAATGAATATTTTTATAAAATTGGAGGATGGAAAAGAAATATATGGAGAAAGAAGAAAGGCATATGATAAGAATAGAGAAATGCAGGTGTGAAAGTTTGATTGATTAGCATTTCAATTAAGACAAGTAAATAAGGGATTGATAGTGATGAATAAGAATTAATATTATACTTTGACTTGCTAATTATATGAATTAGTGATAGGAAATTTGGTTTTTAAGGAAATGGGAATCAAACTTTGGTAATGCCCAAATTTGACATGATTATCCCCAACTCTTTCTAAATTACTCAAATTTATCACTTTAATTTAATTACAAAATTATTATTGGGGATGTTAGTAAAAGTTTAATTTTGCCTTCAAACTAATTATTCCTTAAATTAATCATATACGATTCACTTATTAAATAATATACTTAATATTAAAATGTTGAACCGCAAACTATGAAAATTCAAATATAATACATGTCGTAACCATTTTTTGAAAAAAAACGAGGATCGACTTGGTGTTGAAAATAAAAAAAACGGGAGTCGCCACCGATCTTTTATTAGGTGTGATCGGATCACCTTTGTTTTAATAAAACATTTTGATTTACTAAAACAATGTTTTTGGTCTACGAAAATTTGAGAAAATAGGTTCGGGAGTCGGTTACGTGCGAGGAAGGGTTAGCACCCTCGTCACGCCCAAAATTGGTACCGAATTGATTAATTAATGTCCCGATGTCGAAAGTTGGAAATTTTGAAAAGAATTTAAAAATCAATCTCTTTCTGAGATATTTTAGTTTTTCTCGAATTTAATATCAAGATTTTCTTGTTCCGAAGGAATAAAATATCACATCCAGTACATAGGACACGATGATTTTAATCTTCAAATCCAAGATCGTCTCTTAATTCCCGAGACTCATGCATTAAAATGTCAAAAGGATATTCGATTGTTTGGCCAAGCAAGAGAACCGAAACCCAACACATAGGGCACGATCTCTCGGATTTCCAAACATAGAATATTGTCTTATTTTGAAAACTTTAGGGTTTTTAAATAATAACGAATTCAACATGTGAAAACATACATTTATTTTGCTTTGAAGTAAAATACGATGATCTAAGTTGGAAAAATAAGTTAAAGTTTAATGCACAATATGATGGCGTGAAATAAAAATATATAAGGAGCATGGAATAACAACGCATGAATACAATATAATACGAGTGAATGACAATAACGCAAAATATGTGAAATAAACGAAATAAAGAAATACCAATGGCAATAATCAAGCAATATACATTATTTTAATATCAGCATTAATAAATAAATAAAAACAACGAAGTAAGTAATATAAAAAACAAATAATACACCAAACAATTTTAAAATACCGAAACAGTTTTAAGTAAGTGATACATGACGAAAAGTTCGAAGTAAGTAATATATACAGCAATTTAAAATGTTATAATAAAGATTTAAAATAAATAATATAAAAACACATTTTTGTTTTAAAGAGACGCATGTATAAAAACATTAAGATTTAAGAATCAATATATGATGATTTAGACTAAGTAATGTATAAAATAAAATAGATAGTAAATAAAATATTGCATTCGCATACAAAGCAGCTTTTATTATTTTTATTTTTTTTAAAAATGAATTAAATAAACTGAACAGATTAAGGATGGGCTTGAAATCAAAGTAAAAAGGTTATAAGTAAAAATTGATAAAAGGGCGCCAGGGACCAAATCAGAACACGCACAAGGAGACAGGGGCCCAAAGAGCAAATGTCTTAAGCCTTTGATGCGCAACGTTTAAGATCGGACTAAATTGAAAGGACGTACGGATTCAAGGAGAAAATTAAAGATTAAAGAAAGTGAAATCAGGTTCAATTAGAGGGCGGCGCAAGAAGGGAGGGCTCAACGTGCAAATATCCCTTTTTAGGGATATGTGCGGCTTTCCTTCTAAACCAGACGGCGCCGTTTCATCAAAAACATATAAGGTCCAAAATTCTTCAAGCCAAATCCTAACCCTAACATGTTTTCAAAACTCAGCAGCCTCCAAACCTCTTTCCCAAAACCGAAAGAAAAGGGCGACCCTTTTTCATTTCCTATCCCGACGATCGGGCTTCTCCGACCGGCATACGTCGCACCTCCGTTGGGTTCAAGGCCGACAATGCGTGGAGGGGGGGCTCTAGTCTTGTTTGACACCTTATTTTGGCGTCCCAAAAAGCGAGACCGAAAAAACCTTTAACCTTTTCTCCTTGAACCCGATTCGTGGCGACGGCGTGAGCTTTCCAACGACGCGACCGCGGGCTCAGGTAAGGTCCTTTTGTTTTTTTGTTGATTTTGTTTTCCCCTTTTTTTAAAAAAAACTTCGAAAATAAAAAAATAAAAAAATAAAAGCAAATCGACAGTAGATGGAGAACAGTAAATCAACCTTCTGTTTCCCTTTTTTGGTGTTTTCGATTTTTGATCCGTGTAAAGGAGTACAAGAGTTCTTTTCGATTCTTTCTTTTGACTTTCGATTTTCGTGTGTAATTCGTGTGTGTGTGTAAAAAAAACCCCCTCCCTTTTTGTTTCGTTTCCAAACTTGAAGATAACAAAAAAAATAAATAGGAAAACAGCAGTAGATAAAGGGGGCGAGAACGAAATCAGCTTTCCAAGTTTTTATTCTTTTTTATTGCTCTTTTTCGCTTTCTATTGATTACTGATACTCCTCCCAATCCAAAAAAGACCCCCCACCGCCTCCGTTCTATGGTTTTCAGTTCTTATACCCTATTTACAAAAGCGTTTTTCTATTCTTCTCCTTCGTTCTCTGTTGCTCGTCGCTTTTGTTTCTGCAGGGTATGGGCGAGGAGAAGGCTGACAGTGGCGTGCGAGGAACGGCAGACGAGGTGAACAGTTTCTGAGGCATGGGGCGCTGGTGAAGTAGTCAGAGGCGCATGGGGCGCTGGTGGAAGACGCAAAGGCCGAGAGACGCGCGGATCGGAAAGGGCACGCGTGGGGGTGGCCACCAAAGGGCCAGCGGCGCGAGAAGGAGAGGGAACCCTAGGGTTCCCTAACTTTGTTTAGTTCCGGGCCAAATTTGGCTGGTCTTTGGGCCATATCGGGCCTGTTTTATTTAGTGGGTTTTGGGCTACTAGGTTAGGTTAAGTGGGCAGATGGTTTTTTGGCATTCGGGCTTGTTTAATTTAGTGGGTTGTTGTAATTGGGTCTTGTTGAGCTTATTTTGTTTATAAATAGACTGTTGTTATTGGACTTTAAATTCTTTATTGGTTTTTTAATGGGCCCCGGGTTTTGTAACTGGGCCGGGCAAAATTTGGGTCTTACAGTTGCCCCTCTTTGCTCATTATCGTGAAACGAGAATAGAGCAAAGACAATAAAAGAACTAATTTTGCCCGGGCTTAGCTAAGCCTTGACTTCTTGATTCGCGTCTTCTTCAAACAGCTTCAAACTTCACTGTAACTCCTTGCTTTGGTCCATTCTACTGGAGGTTTGGGGTGATAAGAATTCAGAAAGAAGAGATCCGTAACTTTGTTCTTCTCGCTGAAACTTCTCGGAAATAGCAGGTGATAAGAATTCAGAAAGAAGAGATCCGCAACTTTAATCTTCTTGCTGAAACTTCTCGAAAATAAAAGGTGATAGGAATTCAGAAAGAAGAGATCCACAACTTTGATCTTCTCGCTAAAACTTCTCGAAAACAGGAGGTGATTAGAATTCAGAAAGAAGAGATCCACAACTTTGATCTTCTCGCTGAAACTTCTCAGAAATGGGAGGTGATAGGAATTCAGAAAGAAGAGATCCGCAACTTTGATCTTCTCGCTGAAACTTCTCGAAAACAGCAGGTGATAGGAATTCAGAAAGAAGAGATCCGCAACTTTGATCTTCTCGCTGAAACTTCTCGAAAATAGGAGGTGATAGGAATTCAGAAAGAAGAGATCCGCAACTTTAATCTTCTCGCTGAAACTTCTCGAAAATAGGAGTTAATAAAAATTGTATGTTTCCAATCTGCTTCTGCAACTTCAAGACTGCCGAGTTGCTATTTTTGATCTGCTCTACTCAGGCAGGCAAGATCTTTGAATTCACCATTATTGTGACAATGTCCCCTAGGGGACTTGCGCTGTAAAATCAGTTTTGTGTTCATGTTTATGCCAGATGGTTAAGATGCAATGATCAGAATGAGTCTAGTACCCTTAACTAAATGTGTATGGATGAATGCATGAGAATGACCCTTGTTACTGTTTGGGTTGTCATCGCTCGTAGTTCAACAAGGTTCTATCACCGATGGGTTACGATGCTCTCTCGTTCAGCCAGTATTTCTTGACAAAAAACCCCAAATAAGCGACCGTATTCTGCTCAGAAAGCTTGCCCCGCTGTAATTTTGGAGTCCCATTCTGGGACATAAAGTTTATACCTCCTACCGCAACTTCAGGAGAATAATATTTGGTTTCTTCCAACCATCTTGCTTCGACTCTGAGGTATGGTATCATGATTTCATTGTACACTTGGGTCGGCATCGCTCGTTATTTGTCAAGGTCGTATCACCGACGAAATTTCTTGTCTTTGTTCAACCAATAAAATGTTCAAAAAGATAATCATTTTTCTCTAACATTTTCCAAACCTTAGACTGAATGAGTTCTGAACAATAGTCATGTTTCAGGTCCTTGTATTATTTAGAGGCTTTCAGAGTAATGTGCGAAACTTCTTTTATGAAAGGACTATTAGTCTTCAAATCGTTATTTCGATGCAAAATGCTCGAAAAAGATTGTAACAATGAACAAGAAAGAAATTGATTGGGGGAATAGCTCGAAACAAACAAGTTTGATCAAGGCTAGCAAATACAATCAAGAAGGAAATTTATTGGTAGATAATCACGAATTAAAATGGGTAAAATGGAAACTAGGTGCCCCAGATATCGCAGCCCGAGCTCCTCTGTTCCAACTTCTTGAGGACCATTTTAAGCTCAACATGTGTTTAGGGGATCAGAAATACTTTGTCAATGCCCCGAGATGTACCATACGCCTTCATTGTTATTCAGCGTAGCGAGACTACCGTATGCCCCATTTTTTTTAAATTTGAGTTGCCCTTTTTGGGTTTTCAACTCAAAACCCCTTTGGTCTCAAAGCGCCCTTTGTAGGTTTTCGCCTTGGCCTCTCCTTTTTTTTTTGAACTTGAATTCTCCCAATTGGGGCAAGTCCCTACCATCCATTTTGGTCCATATTCATGCTTCCCCAGAATAGACCTTCTTCGCTTCATGAGGTCTTTCCTAGTTCGGCACCCACTTCCTTCTGAAGTCCCTTTTGCATGGAAGAAATCCTCTTCTAAGCTCTATCGTGAAATTCTCTAGGGTGAATCATTTTTGTTATGATCTCGCATCATCTGAGCGTGATAGATAACTTTCTTTTCAAATTCACCTGATCGTATTAGATTGGATCTATTTTGCCTCATCTAATTTCAATTCCAACAAAATTTAACTCCAGTTGGCAAGATCGGTAAGGAATGCGTTGCCCCGATGAAGTTCCTGTTGCCCCGATGAAGGTTCTAGCCATCGCTCTAAAAACATAGAGGGTAAATGGTAACTTCTCTTTGCCAACCTTTACAAGTCTCAGTCAATTTTTGAGTGATTTTTGGTTGTCTTCGATACATTGGTAAGGTGCCCGATTCTCGAACAGACTGTAATTTTTTTTTGACATTGCGCAATGATGTTAAACGTGTTTTTCCTGGCATCGCCACTTTTTGTTTTTCGTTTTTCTTCTTCCCTTTTTTACTTTTTGTTTTTGTTTTTCTTTCTTTTTTTGTTTTTTTGTTTTTTTTGTTTTTTTTTTGTTTTTTGTTTTTTTTGTTTTGTTTTTCGCGCATCTGATCTTGGATTTGACGACTGCCGACTTTGTAACTTTGACATATGAAGCAACCTTCACCCTCTTAGTGAAGTATTTGATAACCACGAAGATGTATTAGTATTGGTAGGATATCTTTGACAGGATTGGTCCCGTAACATCCATGCCCCCACATATGGAGGAAGCACACAACCTTGGTTTGGTGTTTGATGTAACTTTCTGGGTAGACCAGTAGTTCGAACTTCTTGATTAGCTTGGCCATTGTAGAACGTGGGTTCTAAGCTTGGCAACACCCCGACGTTTCGGTAGTCTGTCGTGTCTTGATATGATCGTGCAAAAATATCTTGGGATTCTTGAAAATAGCTCAATGATGTCTCGCCTTATTTTTGTGGTGGGCTAGGTTTTTCCTAAGTTTGCAACGTTCGCCGACCCTTTTTACCAGGCAGATTATATTTTCGCTTATTCTACCCTCCTTAACAAATCAAAAGATAGGTTACAATCTCTATCATTTTTAAAGTCTTGAGATCCCTTAGACCCATATTTCACTAAAAGAGAGCCAGTAACAGCGTCGCTCGTGTCATTGATATCTGGAGACCTATCGTGGGTGTAAAGGTGGAAAATCTAAAGAATAAATTATTTTAAAGATGATTATTTATATGATATAGGCATGAATGAAAAATAAAAATGTAAAGCATGAAAATATTTACTTAGAAAGATGCATTTCATTAAAGTAACAATTCAGGACACAAGCCCATTTCACAAAAGGTTCTTATTGCTCTTAGGCTTTTAGAGCAATTTGCGCGTTTGGACATTACTCCGAGTTAGCTCTAAAAATACACGTCTTTTCCACAGCCCTATTGTTCAAAACACTCTCAGGCTCATGTTTCTGCATTTGGCGTGTCATCCAACTTCACAATACCCATGCCAATGAATCTTTCCACTAACTTCTTGAAAGCCAGGCAGTTTTCTATCGAATGCCCTGTAACCCCAGCGTGGTACCACACTGGGCATTTGGGTCATACCATTTTGGATAGGGAGATTGCATCGGCTTCAGATAGCGAGGAGCCACCACATGTGCATCAAATAAATTTTGATAGAGCTCCTTGTATGCCATCGAGATGGGCGTGAACTGGAGCCTTCCCGTGTTAGCTTTTGGGTTGGAATCTTGTCTAAGTGAACCTTGCTGACTGGTAGTCACCATCCTTGGCTGCCTTATTGCTATTAGTTCTGAAGAGCTCTCGTCGTGCTTACTCGTACTACCCTCTTCCTTTTCCTTCTTCTTCGGAGTCTTCAATGTCCGCTCCCTCCTTTCTTTTGCCTCTGCCCGAACAGCCAGTTTGGCACGATCATCCTTAGGGTTTAAACATGAGCCCATTGGGAAGTTTGGCAGGGTCGAGGTATTAGTCTGACGTCGGGGTTCGATAATGATGGGTGCCCCTTGCGACTGTGTGTCTGGTTGAGTCGGGATATTCCTCGGGGAATAAACAATTTGTTCATCATCATCCGCACTGCTGACTGCTGGGGCACTTCTTTTTTCAAGTAGTTGGGTTAATCAGCGCGTCATATTCATTTGATCTCGCATATCCTGCTGAATTTTGGCCAACTGCTCTTGCATCAATATTTGCCTTTGCTCTAATCTCTCCAACCTTTGTTCCATATCTTCTAGGTTAACTGGCATAATTTCACTTAATTAGGGTTTTTCTACAAGTTTTGATGCATGCAATATGATGTAATACAGATGCATAAAATGCAATGCAAAATGCATGAAATGAATGCAAAAAGAAATAGAGGCGTTGATTATGAATTCAATTCCTATTAGAAGAACTTGCCTAGAAAATATGTTTCTTTACTAAAATGGACCATGTATACGGCCTCTTCCTCATAGTTCAGGTGAAAACAACAATCCTCTTCTTCGTACCCGAATATTATGGTCGTGTCCTGCCTCCTCTAGCTTTTTGTTTGCTTGATCCAGGTTGTTCTTCATCACTCACTTACCCTTTGTGATGCTCATAATCTTCTGATGACTCCCAAACAATCTTTGTCGGCTTGAATCTTCAGACAAATCCTCTTCTTCGTATTCGGGTGTTATGGTTATGTCCCGTAAGCCTCCTTGGTAGACGTCTCTTCTAGATCTTTGTTGGCTTAATCCAGGCTGTTCTTCGTCACTCACTTACCCTTTGCGATGCTCATAATCTTCTGACGACTCCCGAACAATCCTTGTCGGCTTGAATCTTCAAGTGATGTCTTGTCTCGTTGTTTACCTAGGCCATGTTCAGACGACCGTATCGTATTCCACTTTATCAAGTAACACATTTTCTTGTGACAAATTCTTCCATTTAGCAATCAAACGCGAATCAACGCCTTCTTTCTAAGATGATGCAATGCAATGCATAGAATGAATGCAAAAAGAAAGAAAGACGCTGATTATGAATTCAATTTCTTTAGAAGAACTTTTCTAGAAAATAAAGCTCTTTACATAAAATGGATTGAATATACGGTTTTGTCCTCATAGTCCAAGCAAAACACCAATCTCTTCCTTCGTGACCGGATATCATGGCCATATCTTGTACGCTTTCTTCGTAGATGCTTCCTCTGGCTCTTTGTGGCTTGGTTCGGGCCGTATCTCTTCACTCGTTTATCTTCTATGATCGTTCATAAGCTCCTTAAAAAAAAGTTTGGGGGTGATGACTTTTGAATAATCCTTGTTGGCTTGAATCATCGAGCAAAATCTTGTATTCTTCTGTGGACTATCAGACTTCTCTCGTTGTTTATTTGGACTATATTTGGGCCACCATATTATAATCCATTTTATCAAGAAATTTAGTTCCTCATGACAAACTCCTCTATTTAGCAATCGAATACTAATCAGCACCTCCTTTCTATGATGATGCAATGCAATGCAATCAAAACAGAAGAAAACACGTTAGCACAGGAGTAATAAACAAAGTACCTATCTGGGTGATCACTAGGGTTTGACGTGGCTCTACCTAAGGTGGGTTCTTAAAGTTGGCTATATGAGGTTTGGTTCTAAAGAAAGGTACCCGAACCAGCAGATTCCCCGGTCCTCACCCATTATAGGCTCATATGGACCGAGTTCAGTTCAGGGGAATACATATCCCTATGGCTGCACGGAGATAAAAATCTCACGAGGACATAGGTACGGATGCATCCCGGAAGCGATCCACTATCTTGCACGGAGGTAAAAACCTCACGAAAGAGTAGCTTCTCACTCCCACTTAAGGGTGTGACCGCAATGGTCATGCAGTGCAATGCCAAAGTATTTTATAAGACTCAACATTATTGGAACCATAATATCAGCAAGTGCATTGAAAGAAACGTGATTTTTTCAAAATAAATTTCCAAATTTCGACAAAAGGACATAAAATAATCAGTTTAAGGCCTGACTCTCTTTTTGGGTCCCCAGTGGAGTCGCCAAGCTGTCGTAACCATTTTTTGAAAAAAAACGGGGATCGACTTGGTGTTGAAAATAAAAAAAACAGGAGTCGCCACCGATCTTTTATTAGGTGTGATCGGATCACCTTTTTTTTAATAAAACATTTTGATTTACTAAAACAATGTTTTTGGTCTACGAAAATTTGAGAAAATAGGTTCGGGAGTCGGTTACGTGCGAGGAAGGGTTAGCACCCTCGTCATGCCCAAAATTGGTACCGAATTGATTAATTAATGTCCCGATGTCGAAAGTTGGAAATTTTGAAAAGAATTTAAAAATCAATCTCTTTCTGAGATATTTTAGTTTTTCTCGAATTTAATATCAAGATTTTCTTGTTCCGAAGGAATAAAATATCACATCCAGTACATAGGACACGATGATTTTAATCTTCAAATCCAAGATCGTCTCTTAATTCCCGAGACTCATGCATTAAAATGTCAAAAGGATATTCGATTGTTTGGCCAAGCAAGAGAACCGAAACCCAACACATAGGGCACGATCTCTCGAATTTCCAAACATAGAATATTGCCTTATTTTGAAAACTTTAGGGTTTTTAAATAATAACGAATTCAACATGTGAAAACATACATTTATTTTGCTTTGAAGTAAAATACGACGATCTAAGTTGGAAAAATAAGTTAAAGTTTAATGCACAATATGATGGCGTGAAATAAAAATATATAAGGAGCATGGAATAACAATGCATGAATACAATATAATACGAGTGAATGACAATAACGCAAAATATGTGAAATAAACGAAATAAAGAAATACCAATGGCAATAATCAAGCAATATACATTATTTTAATATCAGCATTAATAAATAAATAAAAACAACGAAGTAAGTAATATAAAAAACAAATAATACACCAAACAATTTTAAAATACCGAAATAGTTTTAAGTAAGTGATACATGACGAAAAGTTCGAAGTAAGTAATATATATAGCAATTTAAAATGTTATAATAAAGATTTAAAATAAATAATATAAAAACACATTTTTTTTAAAGAGACGCATGTATAAAAACATGTAAGATTTAAGAATCAATATATGATGATTTAGACTAAGTAATGTATAAAATAAAATAGATAGTAAATAAAATATTGCATTCGCATACAAAGCAGCTTTTATTATTTTTATTTTTTTAAAAATGAATTAAATAAACTGAACAGATTAAGGATGGGCTTGAAATCAAAGTAAAAAGGTTATAAGTAAAAATTGATAAAAGGGTGCCAGGGACCAAATCAGAACACGCACAAGGAGACAGGGGCCCAAAGAGCAAATGTCTTAAGCCTTTAATGCGCAACGTTTAATATCGGACTAAATTGAAAGGGCGTACGAATTCAAGGAGAAAATTAAAGATTAAAGAAAGTGAAATCAGGTTCAATTAGAGGGCGGCGCAAGAAGGGGGGCTCATCGCGCAAATATCCCTTTTTAGGGATATGTGCGGCTTTCCTTCTAAACCAGACGGCGCCGTTTCATCAAAAACATATAAGGTCCAAAATTTTTCAAGCCAAATCCTAACCCTAACATGTTTTCAAAACTCAGCAGCCTCCAAACCTCTTTCCCAAAACCGAAAGAAAAGGGCGACCCTTTTTCATTTCCTATCCCGACGATCGGGCTTCTCCGACCGGTATACGTGGCACCTCCGTTGGGTTCAAGGCCGACAATGCATGGAGGGGGGGCTCTAGTCTTGTTTGACACCTTATCTTGGCATCCCAAAAAGCGAGACCGAAAAAACCTTTAACCTTTTCTCCTTGAACCCGATTCGTGGCGACGGCGTGAGCTTTCCGACGATGCGACCGCGGGCTCAGGTAAGGTCCTTTTGTTTTTTTGTTGATTTGTTTTCCCCTTTTTTTAAAAAAAACTTCGAAAATAAAAAAAATAAAAAAATAAAAGCAAATCGACAGTAGATGGAGAACAGTAAATCAACCTTTTGTTTCCCTTTTTGGTGTTTTCGATTTTTGATCCGTGTAAAGGAGTACAAAAGTTCTTTTCGATTCTTTCTTTTGATTTCCGATTTTCGTGTGTAATCCGTGTGTGTGTGTAAAAAAATCCCCCCTCCCTTTTTGTTTCGTTTCCAAACTTGAAGATAACAAAAAAAATAAATAGGAAAACAACAGTAGATAAAGGGGGCGAGAACGAAATCAGCTTTCCAAGTTTTTGTTCTTTTTGATTGCTCTTTTTCGCTTTCTATTGATTACTGATACTCCTCCCAATCCAAAAAAGACCCCCCCACCGCCTCCGTTCTATGGTTTTCAATTCTTATATCCAATTTACAAAAGCGTTTTTCTATTCTTCTCCTTCGTTCTCTGTTGCTCGTCGCTTTTGTTTCTGCAGGGTATGGGCGAGGAGAAGGCTGACAGTGGCGTGTGAGGAACGGCAGACGAGGTGAACAGTTGCCGAGGCATGGGGCGCTGGTGGAGCAGTCAGAGGCGCATGGGGCGCTGGTGGAAGACGCAAAGGCCGAGAGACGCGCGGATTGGAAAGGGCACGCGTGGGGGTGGCCACCAAAGGGTCAGCGGCGCGAGAAGGAGAGGGAACCCTAGGGTTCCCTAACTTTGTTTAGTTCCGAGCCAAATTTGGCTGGTCTTTGGGCCATATCGGGCCTGTTTTATTTAGTGGGTTTTGGGCTACTAGGTTAGTGGGCAGATGGTTTTATGGCATTCGGGCTTGTTTAATTTAGTGGGTTGTTGTAATTGGGTCTTGTTGGGCTTATTTTGTTTATAAACATACTGTTGTTATTGGACTTTAAATTCTTTATTGGTTTTTTAATGGGCCCCGGGCTTTGTAACTGGGCCGGGCAAAATTTGGGTCTTACAATACAAATTGCAACTAATTAAACAATCAATTTTTCTCTAAATATGTTAAAAATTAGGATATTATATCAACAAATATTCTTTCTCAAATTGAAACACTGTAATAAATTATGCAAAACACAATATGGTAAGAAAAATAACAAGAATATGATCACATAAATAAATGTGTCAAAATTTTTATAAAATCAACTATATATATATTTATAACCTTAAGGAATGTTTACTGCTTTGAAGGACCTAGCTAACTTACGTTACTTTTGAAGATCTTAAATAAACTCATTTTAGAGAAAAATTATAGTTGTGCTTTTGAGTTAGTAAAAAAAATTCATTTATTAAGTCATCTGTACTTAAGATTCATTTTATTATTGACAGTGTTGTTTTAGAAAAATCTTTTGTTCATTGCTTTACTTTGTTAAAACTTGATGTTAACTAATGCAACAGAAAAAACCATTATTCATGTCATTTTGGAAATCTAGTCACCTTATCGATTTTTTAAAAAAAAAACGGTTTCTTTGCAATGTATCAGAAATTAGGGATCAATATCAAATTTTACTTAAGCTAAATATCATGCGTTTTTCAGTTTTATGCTTGAGAAATCCATGCATGCAAAACTCCCCAAATGAAAAGTTACCAAGCCACAGACCATAAATAATTAAAAATTACAACCCAAAACTAATAGAGACTGATTAATACTTATTAAATATAGTCCGAGGTCCAAGGTGATTCTCCGTATGACGAGTCCGATCCTCATTTCGAGGTTTACCTGAAAAGTTAAACACTATTGGGGTGATCTTATGAAAGCTTAGTGTGAGTCGAATAGTTATTTAAATAGACATAAATATCGAATACAATGAAACATATTAGCATAACCATCATTGGAATTTCATATCATTACATAGCCATTATCAAATCGATGTCAAATGGTGTATGAGCATGAGCCATCATTCATTCGAGTAGCAATCATTAATTTCGATACCATTCAATACAATACAATATGTAGCATAAATCAATAACATTCGAGTCCGTCATGAGCACGATGCAATGAAAAAGTGTTCATACCCATACCATCCGCTACACACCATGAGTTCCCCAGAACCCGTCTGCCAAACTTCAACGGATGCGAGCATAGCTCGATGTGGTAAAACCACCGAATGACAGTAATACAGTAAAACTGTCGAATAACAAATAATGCAATATAATCGCCAATCCCCTCAGTATTCAAAATGTAGTGCACTGACTATGAATAAATGTGGACTTAATATGCTGTCAGTACTCTATGGAACTCCTCCGTCAGTCACAAAATATCCCATCTCAATGCACATGCAATATGTCATACAATCTCATACGTAGCCATAATTTAATACTTTTCATACTTAATTGACAAGTTCAACATGCCCTCAATAATTGAATACTTTCAGTGAATGAAATCAATGTTCCAACTTTCAAATTACCATTAAGATTGTACCATTCAACATTACACAATTTCACATACTTTTACGAATTTCCAATGTGCATGTATAGCATCCTATCCAATATAACATAGCAAACTTTCCATGCAATTATATCATGCATAAACTTATATTTTAGCAAATCATGCTATACATACAACCAATCTCATACCAAATAACACAACCATGCATCACAATATCAATCACGTAATCACACTGTCAAACTAGCAACTTTGCTAACACATCAATGTTTTAGGGCTCAAAACGTATCTGGTTCGGCCACTTACAAAATTAATTATTCAGCTATTAATGAAATCCAATCAACAATCTAAATCATCAATTCTAACATGATAATTATCATTATCAAACAAGTTTATGAGTTTAGGACCCACACCTTATTTTACGCTTTTTCGTAGCACACTAGCGAATCTTCCAATTTCCTTAATAAACCTTAAAATGAACCTAAATTAAAAATTAGTATAAATTCAATTAATTCACCTCTTAAACAGCTCCCTAAACACCCATTTGTGGGTTCAAACCAATTTTCACAATTACAACTATTTTACAAATCCAAACTAGTTAAATTTCTTATACTGTTTTGATGCGAATTGTACGCGCGAATGTCTTTTAGCTCTATGGTTGACTTAGGGCATTTGGGTCAGCATACAGATTTACATGCTGGAAAATCAATAGCCAATATTGATTAAAATCCTTCATTTAATCAATCGATAACTTGTACCCAATAACTATGTCGAAACAACAAACTAGCTTACATTTAATTGCACTTACACTTCCCAATTTGTGAGATTCGAATGACCAATTGATCAAGAACGTCTTCCCCTAATTGATATGTGGTTAGAGGCTGATTAGGAGGGTTCAAGAACTCAAATTAATGCTGAAAATATATTACCAAAAATTTAGAAACAAAACAGCCCATTTTCTTGCACCTAAATGGGCGCACCACCACCCATGGTGGCCAAAATTGGGGCTGATTCAAGAATGATTTTGAGATCCTTTTAAAAGCTGGAAAAATACCTTTAAAATATTTAAAATTCTCCCAAATTATAGATCTGAAAATTTAGGTTTTTAATTGACAAGATTAATGAAGAAATTGAAGGAAAAAGAGACCTTACATAAGCTAATTGAAAGGGGCGACAATGATACTTTCTTGGGAATGTTGGAATTGATCTTAGAGGCTCAAGATTTTAGATTTAGGATTGATTCAATTGGGAAAAATTGCAGCAATATGATGGTGGAGAGATGATGCAAAATCTTATGGCAAAAAGAAAAGAAAAAGATAAATAAATTAGGTGTTATGGGTGACGATAACAATTGAGAAAGGAAAAAAAAATTGAAGAGAAAAGAGGAGAGGGGAGGGGAGGAACGACTAGGGTGAGTAAAAATAGAATAAAAGCTGATTATTTTGTGTAAAATTAACATTTATACCTAGGACACACTAAAAAAACAAGGGATTTTGCAAAACTTAATTATTTTGCAAGGGAAAAGATTTGAACTTAGGACCTTATTTTAATTTCCATGCTTTCTTATTTTTCCTTTAACCACTAGGCCAATAGTCATACTTGAAATACTTTGCAATATTTATTTTAAAAACAAGGCGTGTCACATACTAGGGTTTGAGGCAAAATTTGCAAAATGATAAAACTGGTGTGATAGAAGGGATTTGAACTTGGGTTACAAGGAATGTTTTACTAACACTTATCCAACAAACTAATACCTCATTTATTTCCTAAAAATGCATAGATAATATCAAATTTTAGGGCATGACCACTCTCTCTCGATTCACAAACCCGATTCTACTAACCCTCGATTTTTGGGATGTTATAGCTGCTCTAACCGACTTGGTTTTGGTACCTAGGGAAATCTTGGTTGATGCAGAAGTTCTAGTTATTAGGGAAGGTTAGGTCATTAAGGAAATCACAATTGGGATAAGCCATTTCTTCGATTGATTCTGTTGGTCAAGAGTGAGTTTATGCTCACTCCACTAGTTGTTAATATAATGAGTTGATTGTGGCAGTTTGTGACAATACACTTGGTGAGCAAAGATCTATAGAAAGGTTAAGATGATTGGAATGTTGATGCTAAGAAAGGATTGGAGAAAAGAGGAGAGATTTGAGAGTGGTAGAAGAATGATTATCCTAGACCCTTTTTTTATATGTCAATAAGCCTTTAAATGGTTGTTTCTAATAATTTTCAAGGTGCCACATGTTGCCTAAATATTGGCTCAAGATTTCTTGGAATTTAGTGGATTTACTGATGTCTTATTGTTGTAAGTTTCTATTTTCATGTCTGGGGAATAAATAAATGTGATGTGTGAATGACATATGTCTTGTTTGTGTTAGGTAGACTTGTTCAAGGGTTGAGCTACCCGCCCAAGCCCAAAGGCTTGCTTGAAATTAGGGAGGGTTTGGGAAAAATTATTAAGCTCAAACAATGGGTAAGGGCAAACATTAAGTCCATTTCAAATATGGGTCGAGGTCGAGGTCGAGCTCAAACATTCAAGGCCCTATTTTTTAAGTTTGTAATATATTATAGGGTTAAATATAAAATTGGTACTCGAACTTGTCCCTTTCTCTCATATTGGTACTTATGGTTTTTTTTGTCCCAGATTGGTACCCAAACTTTTTTCCCGTCCACTATATTGGTACCTGAGACTGACAGTGTTAATTTTTTTGCTGACGTGGCAACGCTAGCCAATTGCATGTCGCCATGTGGCATCTTCTTATACTTTTTTATTTTTTATTTTCCCTCATTCTCTTCCTTTTTCTTTTCTTTTCTTATTTTTCTTTTTTTGGGCTGCTTCTACACTTCTTCATTCGTCACCCCCCTAATTTTCCCAATGTTTATACATCTTTCTTAGAAACAACACTACGTTTCTCCTTTTTCTTCCTTTAAAAGTAAAACTTTATAAATATTTTAATCTTATACAATACATACACCCTTCACAACAATTTACGAAACCAAACTGATAATCAACAATAAGAAGATTGAAGGAATAGAGGAAATCATTAAACTATTTATTTCATTTGAAGCTTATGCATATATTTAGGTACTTGCATGCCTTTTGGTACATATTTGGACTTTTCCTTCAATTTTTGTTAGGTGTGGGAAACCAAAACCCACAATTTCATTTTCCCTACCATCACACTTGTCAATCCATAATAATAACACCAACCATAGTGTAATGGCAATTGACATGTGTTTCTTTTTCTTCTTCGAACAAGATCTAAAATGATAAAAACATAACAATATTTGTAATTTTGTGCCTTTTTGTGCTTCATTTTCTGGTTATGAAGAAGAATACCTTTGACAAGTGTGAAAATCAAAGCGAAAATAATGAAAGATAAGAGATGCTTTGAACAAAGTCAAAATAAGATAACTTCAACAAAGATTGAAAAAATTTTGGGGAAAGAGGAGATTTCGAGACCAACTAAGAAATCCCTATATTGTTAATCAAAACCCCTATATCCAACCCTTCAATAGTTTCTTTTATCTTTTTCACGTCTTCATCAAGATCGCTAGTGCAATCCACAATAACTGTCTAGATCTAAATCTTGGCATACTTGGCATTTTTTTTTAAAATTCTTACCAAATCTAAGGCAATATAAATAGAGCACACGATAGCAAAAAGAGGGATTTGGGTGGTGATCAGATGTGAGAAAGTGAGGGAAAATTTTGGGGAGGGTTTTGAAAAAAAAAGAAAGAAGAAATTTTCATGGTGATTGGATGGTGAGAAAATGAGGGAAAATTTTTGGGGTTTTTGACAAAAGAAAGATAAGCATATAATTTGACAGAAGAAAGAAAGAAAAAACTTTGTGGTGATTGGATGGCAAAAAAATGAGAGAAAATTTAGGGGGTTTTGACGAAAGAAAGAAGAAAGATTTAGTGTATAATTTGACAGAATAAAGAAGAAATTTTGATGGTGATTGGATGAGCAAAGGAGGAAAAATTTGAGGGGGTTTGATGGAAGAAAGAAAGAAAAAAAATGAAAGTAAAAGCATGCCCATGAAAAGAAAAATAGAAAAAAAAATAAAAAGGAAATAGGAGGGAAAATAAAAAAATGAAGTATAGGAAGATGCCATGTGGCAGCGTGCGATTGGCCAGCACTGCCATGTCAGCAAAAAATTAACGCCAGTAGTCTTAGGTATCAATATAGTGGAAAAAAAAGTTCGGGTACTAATCTAGGACAATAAAAACCATAAGTATCAATTTGGGAGAAGTGGACAAGTTCGAGTACCAATTTTAAATTTAACCTTATATTATATTATGACATTTCATATATTATTGCTAGTTTTGATTAACAAATGTTTTGATATAATAAACTTAATTCTAAATTCCCTTAATCAAATTTGTGAAAGGTACTTTAATAATTTTCAAATAAATTTTCAAGTATTTCAAGCTCAAAAATAGAGTTTCTAATGTCAAACTTTCTATAAAAGCCTTTGAGTACCCCCCAAGTCCTTTAAAATGTTTATAAGCGTCTTTTTCAAAATTCCCTAGAAATGTTGAGACACATGAACTTCGAATGTAAAATGCTACAGAGAAAGCATTGTCTCAAGAAGATTTATGTTTTGTCTCGAAACACAGGTGCAAGATATTTTCTGATGATCCAGTTAAAATTCCTATTAGGCCTATGACACGGGCTAGAGTTAAGAAATTCAATGAAGCACTTGTGGGCTTGATCCAACAAGTTTAGGCCGAACATGACAAGACCAATTCTTATTTCTCCCCTGATAAAAACCCAAGTCCATGCAAATGTTTTGCATGTGGAATTTGAAGGCCCAACTGCCATAGTACTTTCACAAGGGCTATGCTTTTGTTTCTCAACTATTTGACTTCTCATGCCAAAATCTTAACCGGCACTTTGCCATAAGTCATGTCCGGTCAAATTTCTACATCTGATGGTACAATCACATGTGAAGGGTCCGAACGATATCAGCGTAACATAGACACATGGAAGACATCATGAATCTTTTCCAGCTCAGGTGGCAAAGCCAAACGATAAGCTACCGGCTCTATCCTCTCGGTAATCTCACATGGTCCGATAAAGCGCAGACTCAATTTGCCTTTCCTGCCAAATCTGAGGACTTTCTTCAATGGTGATACTTTTAGAAGCACTCTATCACCGACTTGAAACTCGATCTCTTTCCGTTTCAAATCCGCGTAGGACTTTTGTCTATCTGAGGCAGCTTTTAAACAATCGCGTATCACCTTTACTTTCTCTTCAGTTTCTCTGACCAAATCGACCTCGTGAATCTGGTTTTCTCTGAGTTCTGTCCAATACAAGGGCGTTCGACACTTACGCCTATACAATGCCTCATAAGGCGCCATCTTCAAACTCTACTAAAAGCTGTTATTGTAGGCGAATTCCACCAACGGTAAGTATTTCTCCCAATTGCCTTGGAATTCCAAAATGCAACATCGAAGCATGTCTTCAAGTATCTGTATTACTCTCTCCAACTGCCCGTCGGTTTGCGGATGAAAAGCTATACTAAAGCTCAATTTTGTGCGTAAGGCCTCTTGCAACCTTTTCCAAAACCGTGACAAAATCTCGGATCTGTATTCGAATTAATCGACAATGGTACTCCGCGAAGTCTTACTATTTCCATCACATATAAATCCGCCAACTTATCAAGCGAGTAGTCAACCCGTACTGGTATGAAATGGGCTGACTCCATGAGTCTATCGACCACGACCCATACGACATCTTTCTTTTTCGGCGTAAATGGTAAACCCGTCACAAAGTCTATAATAATAAGGTCTAATTTCCACTCGGGAACCATAATGGGCTGAAGTAGTCCCGAAGGTACTTAGCGTTCAGCTTTCACTTGCTGACAAATTAGACATCTAGATACGAACTTGGAAATATCTTTCTTCATACTCGGCCACCAATACCATTTCCTCAAGTCATTATACATCTTTGTGCTGCCTGAATGTACAGACAAACATCCACTATGTGATTCATGAAGAATCTTCCGAATAAGCTCATCATCTCTGGGTACACAGACCCTATCTCGGAACATCAAACATCCACCAGGACTTATTCAAAAGTCTGACTCAACATTTGACTCACATTGTACTCTGTTAGCCTGTAAACCATTGTTGCCTTTCTGAGCTTCATAAATCTCTTGGAGAAACAGTGGTCTAGCCCTCAACTTGGCTAGAATAGAATCATCATCTGACAAAGCTATCTGTGTATTCATGGCTCTCAGCACAAACAATGATTTCCTACTTAAGGCATCGACGACCACGTTCGCTTTTCCTGGATGGTAGTCTATTACTAACTCGTAATCCTTTATCAACTCTAACCATCTCCGTTGCCTGAGGTTCAACTCCTTTTGATTCATCAAGTACTTTAAGCTCTTATGATCTGTGAACACCCAACATTTCTCACCATATAAATGGTCTCTCCAAATCTTTAGTGCAAAAACAATTGCAGCCAACTCCAAATCGTGGGTCAGGTAATTCTTCTCGTGTGACTTTAATTGTCTAGAGGCATATGCTATCACCTTGCCCTCTTGCATGAGTACACAACCAAATCCATTTAAGGATGCATCGCTGTAAACTAAAAATTCCTTTCCCGGCTCAGGTTGTACTAAAACTGGGGCCTCGGTCAACAATGCCTTTAATATCTCAAAACTCTGTTGGCATTTTTCTGTCCATTCAAACTTTACATCTTTTTGTAGCAACCTCGTCATCAGACCAGCTATCATGGAAAATCCCTTGACAAAACGTCTATAGTAACCAGCTAGGCCTAAAAAACTCCTAACCTCGGTTACATTCCTTGGTGGCTTCCAATCCACAATTGCTAAGATCTTACTCGGATCGACTCTAATTCCATCTCTCGAGAAAATGTGCCCCCAAAATCCCACTTCCTTAAACCAAAATTCACTTTTACTAAACTTGGCATACAATTGTTTATCTCTCAAAATATGCAGAACCATTCTCAAATGCTCGACAATCTCGTTCTCATCTCGAGAGTAGATCAATATATCATCGATAAAAACCACAACAAATTTATCTAAATACGGCCGAAATATACGATTCACCAAATCCATGAAAACTGCAGGGGCATTGGTTAAACCGAAAGACATGACCAAAAATTCATAGTGACCGTACCTTGTCTGAAATGTGGTTTTTGGCACATCCGAGTCCTTGACTCTCAGCTGATAATATCCAGACCTCAAGTTTATCTTGGAAAACACCGTGGCTCCCTTCAATTGATCAAACAAATCATCGATTCTTGGCAACGGGTACTTGTTCTTCACAGTTACCTTATTAAGCTACCGATAATTTATACATAACCTCATGGAACCATCTTTCTTCTTCACAAATAATATGGTAGCACCTCACGGAGAATAACTCAGTCTTGCAAAGCCTTTATCCGTTAACTCTTGTAACTGTACCTTCAATTCTTTCAACAATGTTGGAGATAATACGGGAGCACCCCACAGAGAATAACTCGGTCTTGCGAAACCTTTATCCGTTAACTCTTGTAACTGTGCCTTCAATTCTTTCAACTCTGTTGGAGCCATCCTATACGGAGCAATCAATATAGGCGCAGTACTAGAGGCCAACTCAATGCCAAATTCAATCTCTCTAACCGGGGGTAACCCTGGCAATTCCTCTGGGAAAACATCTGAATACTCACATACCACAAGCACTGATTCAATCCTTAACTCAATCTCTCTAGCATTCATCACAAAGGCAAGGTAAGCTTCGTATCCCTTTCTTAGATATCTCTGAGTCAACAAGGAAGATATCACTACTGGCAATCTGTCTTGCTCATCTGATTCAACACGAATGAGATCCCCACTTTCAATTTTCAGCTCAATAAACTTCCTTCAACAATTCACTATCACATCATGAGTAGTTAACCAATCCATCCCAATGATGACATCGAATTCATCAAATGGCAATAACATGAGATTAACCAGAAAATAATGACCCCTAATCATCAAAGGGCAACCTTTGCATACTCTATCGACCAATACACATTTGCCTAGGGGATTTGACACTCTTATCATAAATTTAGTAGACTCTACAGGCATGTTCATGCTAGAGACTAATTTCATGCAAACATGCGAGTGGGTAGATCCTGGATCAATTAGAGCTATAACATGAGTATCATAGAGAGAAAATGTACCCATGATCACATCAGGGGAGGACGCCTCTTCGCAAGCGTGAATGATATATGTTCTCACCGGTGCTTTACCCTCAGCTCTTGTAGTCTGCTCTCTATATGTATTCTTACTACTCATTTCATTTCTCAGGTTTTTTTGTGGCCTTCCTCTAGCAGTGCTTCCCGGTCTTGCACTCTGAGGTTTCTCTTTCTCACCCACCTCGAGGCAATCTCTAATAAAATGGTCTAGGGATCCATACTTGAAACAAACTTTCTCGTTTGCTCGACACTCCCTGGGATGACATTTTCCACACTCCGGACATTCCGGTCTACTCGGTCGAGCGTTGCCAGCACTAGCAACTAAAGTGGTCAGTACTTTAGACCCCGAGTACTGTCTACCCTTACTTCTACTTGAAAATCAAGTTGAGGTAGCTGATCGAGTAGTGAAATCTCTTGACTTCTTGGATGAGGATTGGAATGACTTGCCTAACTGTCTCTTCTTCGTGTCGCGAGACTCGATTTCAGCCTTCCTTTATTCTTTGACCAGTTCTTCGGCCTTACAGGCTTTATCTACCAGCATCACAAATAATTTTAGTCCTAGGACACCAACAAACAAATGAACATCCTCATTTAACCCGTCATCAAACCTTTGACACATAATAGCCTCGGTGGACACGCACTCCCGGGCATATTTACTATGCCTTACAAACTCACGTTCGTATTCAGTCACCGCCATTCTACTTTGTTTTAGCTCCAAGAACTCTTTTCTTTTTTGGTCAATGAACCTTTGACTAATATACTTATTCCGAAACTCCTCTTAAAAGAATTCCCAATTAACTTTCTCCCTTGGTACCACAGACACAAGGGTGTTCCACCACCGATATGCCGAATCTCTCAAGAGCGATACCACACACTGCATGCACTCTACAGGCGTGCATGACAACTCATCGAATACCCTGATGGTATTCTCAAGCCAGAATTTTGCCCTCTCTGGATCATCATCTTTACTAGCTCGAAATTCCTCAACTCCTTACTTCCAGATCTTATCGACAGGAAGCCTTTCTCTTCTTACTACCTCTACCACTTGGGGAGCTACAGGAGTGGGCTAAGGAATAGGTGGGGTGGGAGGGGGTTGAGCATCAGGGTTTACTCGAATAAACTCAGTGTACCAATTGCTCATCATATGGAGAAAGGCTTCTCGAGCCTCTTCTCCCTGTCCCGAAGTCTCGGGTCTACTTTCTACTGGCGCAGTCCCTTGTGCGGGAGCCGGCGCATTACTTGCAGCGTCATCGGCTGCAGCTCGATCAGGATCCATTTACTATCAAAAACACAATTCAAATCTTTAGGAGTCGTCACACTATCCTTATGTAAATACTCATACGTATGGCATGTATAGCTAAACTCATACTTACGCTACTTTAGTCCAAGAATCGACTAAACCGCAGCTCTGATACCACTAAATGTAACACCCCTTACCCGTATTCGACCCCTAAACTGGGTACGAGGCATTACCGTATTTAACTTGCTCAATCATGCATCATCAATTCATAAAATTTCACTTCAAATTAAAACTTTTCATTCAAGACCTTAATGTCCTTATTATAGGTCTACGAGACCCTTGACTTGTACCTGGAATGATTCGGGACTAAACTGAAAACTTTTGAACACTTAGAAAAATTTGACATAAAACAGAGCACATGTCCGTGTGAAGGATGGAACACGCCCGTGTGGCATATCACATGCCCGTGTTCCACACCCGTGTGGAATTATTTTTCAATTCGAACATACAGGGGTTCTCACACGTCCTGACACACGTCCGTCTCCCTCACACGGCCATGACACGCCCGTGTCTTCACTCGTGTGTGAAAACCTTGACATTCTGTTTATGACGTCATCGCCTCAATAAGGTCACACGGCCAAGGCACACACACGTGTCCTTAGACCGTGTGTCGAATTAAATTCCTAACTTCAAGTGTAGACTTCACATGGCCTGGGCACATGCCCGCGTCTTAGGCCGTGTCTCCCACACGGTTGAGACATACGGTCGTGTCTTCGCTCGTGTGTTTACTACTGAGCATACTAACTTACCAACCTAGCATGCATGGGGACACACGGCCTATCAAGACGCCCATGGGGCTGACCGTGTGTCACACACGGCCTAGGCACACGCCCGTGTGTCTAGCCGTGTGGACATTTGTAAGGCTATCTACCAAGCCAAATGCCACCCTACAAAGCAACCACACTTATACCATTTCAATTCGACATATATCATGACCCTAAGGCACTTCTAAGAACTCAAATCAAGACATCCACACAAGCATAAACTTCATGAATTTCATCAACATTAAGTACTGGCCAATTTCCAATGACCATTTACAAAATGAATTGAAAAACATTAATAGCCAACACTTTGGCTAACAAATATGACATACAAAATGACCAAGTCCTATACGTGCCATACTCAAAATAAATCTAACTTTGCTATACCAAAGAGAAGTTGATAGTGTGATTCCGAACTCCGACGTCGTACGATGCCCAAGCTAGCTTGGCAATACTACAAGGAAAAGGGAAATGAGAGAGGTAAGCATAAAGCTTAGTAAGTTTGCATGAAATAAATAGCAACATAAAGATTCATAATGCTATCCATCCATTGCATTGAGTAAAAACACAAAGTCTCGAGTACAATGCCATAACTTACTCAACTTACTCTTACCCAATTACAAGTCATGTCACATATAGTAAACATTTCTCGTGCATTACTCACATGTTCCTGTATCACTTCATCACATAGCTTTAGCACTAATCTCATTTCTATTATGAGCTTAACTATTTACCCCATTGAATCGCTAGGATACTCGAAGATACAGAATCATCATCATTTACATAAATACGACGCCAATGCCATATCCCGAATATGGTCTTACATGGGGTCACCTCTAGATGCCGATGCCATATCCTAAATATGGTCTTATACAGGATCTCATATCGATTGTCGATGCCATATCCCAGATATGGTATTAAACGAGATCTCAATTCGGCGCCAAGGTCACGTCCCAGACACGGTCTTATACGAGACCTTACCCATCTCAAGTCTTGATGATATTATTCTCTCATTTATTAAAGTCCAATCTGAGACTTCCACATCACAATTCTCATGATTTTCTCATTCAACATCATTACTCAAATTTATAGAAATATTATACAACATCACTAATATTAAACATTTAGAAACTTAATAACATGATGTTGAATTTATTACACATAAACTTACCTCGATTTCAAATAGGCTAATTTGCCGATCTAGTCCGATATTTTGCCTTTTCCTCAATCAAGGTTAATTCCTCGTTCTTCTTGATCTATAATAGCAAATTAGCTCATTTAATTACCACATTAATAAATACATTTCAATAATCATACTTTGGAAAATTTACCATTTTGCCCTTAGACTTTCACAAATGACCATTTTACCCCTAGGCCCGTAAATCAATTCTAATCAAATTTATTCCTTTAACGAGACTAGGTGAACATTTATTTCTCTTATAGAAACTCTCAATACTCATTATTTTACACATTTTACACCTATTTTACAACCTTTGCAAAGAGGTCCTTTTAGGTGTTTTCATGGAAACACCTTTCACAAATGTTGTTTATCTAACAACTAAGACTCATTTTCTTCCATAAAAATGTAGCAAACAACATAAATGCTCACATGGAAAAATCCTAAAATTTCTACCTCTTTGCAAAATAGTCCCCTCTTTAGTTAGTTTAAGTTTTAGGGGCTCCAAAAGTACAAAAATCAACAAAGAATGGCCATTAAAGCACTTACTTGCAAGAAGAAAAGCTTGCTGAAAATTTTGATCTCTCAAAACCCCCATTTACTGCTTATTTTCGATGGAGAAGAAGAGAAGAAAAGATGATATTTTTCTTTTCTTTATTTTATTATAAAATATCAATTTAGTCCACCTAATTCCAACAACTTTGACCAATTTTGCCATTGTTTGTCCCCTATGGCCGGCCAACCATTAATTGAGGGGTTAATTACACTTTAAAGACTTTCAATTAATATTCTATGGCTTTTAGACACCTTTAGCTTGTAAAATGGAACTTTTGCACTTTATGCAATTTAGTCCTTTTTCGCAATTAAACATGAAATCGCTAAAATTAAAGCACAAAAATTTTCATGCACCTTTATAATCATGCTATAACTCATAAATAACATTAAAATAATTTTCTCCAACCTTGGATTAGTGGTTCCAAAACCACTGCTCTGACTTGCCCCTAAATCGGGCTGTTACACCAACCTTCCATTTAGTTTATTTAATTCACAGCTTTTAAATTAGAGTTTATTTAATTTTTTTATGTTATTTAATTTGTGTCTTTGTTATTTCCTCATTCATATATTTCTAAATGTGTCTTAAGCATGAATATGCCCTGTTTATTACATTTTAATTATTGTGTTTAAGCTGTCCTAATGATGTGTTTAATGTGACTTAGGTACATTCCATGGTCAGCCACACATACATTTACAAGGGTTCATGCACCAACGACTATTCCTCTTCCCCAAGTTTCAATGGACGGCAACACATGCTTTGCGCCAAACAGATTCATGCACCAGTGACTTTTTGACTTCTCCCAAGTTCAATGTACTGCAACATTCATGCACAACCAAATTTGATGAACATACCTAGCATGTAGATGGAGGTTAAGACAAGGGGCATGTATGTCCTTAAAAGACTCTTCACCACTAAGGAAGATACATGTACGGTTAAGGAGGAAGAATGTGTTTTCATACATACAATGAACATTTTTAATATATCTTTCAGAGGTATCTCTTTTTTCTTTAAGAATTAAACCTGAACTTATTAAGACTTGTCTTGTGGCATTCAAAACTTAACCGAACTCAGCACTTCCATCATTTCTATTTCCGAAGTGTGGTAATCACCCTTATATTAATGGTTCCTATTTCATATATAAATAGTGGGTCACAGTGTTCTTCAATTATCCAAACTTATCCAAACATTAATCATCTTTATAGAAATCGAGTCTCGTTGTTATAGGTTCGTTTCTAAGATTGTTTTCAAGTTCGAAAATTATATCATTTTACCATTTGTGTGTTATCTTTCTTGTGTTTCTATCCTTTATCATATTTCGAGTTTGATCCTATTTAGAAACAATCAGACAACTTAAATCATGACTCGTAATCTTACTCGCGTATGAGGTTCACGTCATTAGTATAAGAGCTAGAATTCTTTACGGGTATCGTTTTATTTTCTCTCTTCTGAATTTGAAAAAAATCCAAAAAAAGAAAAGAAAGGAAAAAACAAGGTGAAATTAAAAAAAAAAGAGTTTTTGAACCCATCAATAAAATTTTCAATTAATTAATACTTTTGAGCCCATTTACATATTTGGTAAATTTTTATGATAACAAAAAAAAATTCTTTTCCGAGCTAAAAAAAATTCATTTAGCCAAAATACCTTCTAATAATCTTTTTGAGTCATTAAAACCTATTTCTGTCAAATTAATTTCAACCTTCGTTTTTTGTCAATTGTGCCCCATCCTAACAACTCCTCCAAGATTATCATTTTGTTAAGTTCTTTTCATACCAAGTTCTTTAAGAACTTAAGAGATTTTGGTGGTAAAAGGCGAGAGTGTGTGAAACTATTAGAGTGGTAAAAGCTAGAAATTGTATGCAAACACGAGAAGAGTGAATTTTCTTTCCAAGAGCAATACGTGAGGTTTGTTTTGTGAGGTACACATCTTACTGTCAAATTTGTTCTTTTGTTTATTAAATTCATGATCAAAGAGAGTATTATTTCGAGGAATGCACTAAACGTTTGAACCAAGAGCAAATGATTACAACGAGAGAACTTGTTTCAAACTCGTTGCCATGTAAAAGACAAGGTCTATAGTTTGATAGATGATGGCAAAAGTTGTACTAATATTGCAAGTACAATCATGGTGGAAATCTCCATTTGCCTACAACAAAGCACCCTCAACCATACAACTTGCAATGGTTGAATGAGAATGGTGAAGTTAAAGTCACCAAACAAGTGATGCTATCTTTCTCAATTGGTAAGTACAAAGATGAAGTACTTTGTGACGTTGTCCCGATGCAAGCCTGCCATATCCTTCTCGGGCGTCCATGGCAATTCGATTGACGAGTTCATTATGATGGCCATGCTAATTGGTACTCTTTCGAGCGTCAAAATAAGAAGATCACCTTGGCATCATTGACTCCGAATCAATTTCATGAAGACCAAGCCAAGATGATGAAATCGAGAGAAAAAAAAAGAGTGAAGATGAAAAACGAATGAAAAAGAAAGTGAAACGAAAAGAGAGAAAAAAATCAAATTTCTATGCAAAAGAAATAGAGGTTAGGAAAGTTGTGACGACTGGGTAGCCCATACTTGTAATTTTGTATAAGTAGTTGTACTTTAAAGCTAACAAACTTGACGAAACCTTGCTTGGTTCCATTTAACTCTTTTGTAGGAATTCCAAGATGTCTTTCCTAAAAATGTTCCTAAGGGGTTGTCACCCTTAAGGGGCATAAAACATCAAATTGATTTTGTGCCTAGATCTACTATTCCAAATCAGAAATCATACCGAAGTAACCCAAAAGAGACAAAAGAATTGCAAAAACAAATCCAAGAGCTAATGGATAGGGGCTACATTCGAGAAAGTCTTAGTCCCTGTGCGATTCCTATCCTACTTGTGCCAAAAAAAGGATGGGATGTGGCATATGTGTGTGGATTGTCGAGTTATTAATAAAATCACTATTAAGTATCGACATCCCATTCCCCAACTTGATGATCTTTTAGATGAGTTGTGTGGAGCTAGTCTATTCATAAAAATTGATTTGAAAAGTGGCTACCACCAAATTTGCATGTAAGAAAGGGACGAATGGAAAATGACCTTCAAGATCAAATACGGTCTGTATGAGTGGTTAGTAATTCCTTTCAGCTTAACTAATGTACCAAGCACATTCATGAGGTCAATGAATCATGTCTTACGAAATTTCCTTGGAAAATTTTGTGTGGTTTATTTTGACGACATTTTAATTTATAGTCAAAGTCTTGATGAACATGTTAAACATTTGAGACCTATTTTGGAAGATTTGCGAAAGGATAAGTTATACACTAACCTTAAGAAATGTTCTTTTTGCACTAATAAACTTGTTTTCTTAGGTTTTGCGTTGAGCTTCAAGGGCCTTCAAGTAGACAAAAGGAAAGGTAAGTGCTATCTGAGATTGGCCACAACCAACAAGTGTAACTAATGTCAGAAGCTTCAATGGATTGGCTAGCATCTATCGAAGGTTTGTTAAAGATTTTAGTGCTGTGGCTGCACCATTGACTAAGGTGATTAAAAAAATGTTGGATTCCATTAGGGATAAAATAATTTTTTGTCTTAAAAACACCCGTTTGAACTTATCAGGATAAAATAATTTTTTGTTGTAGTATTCTTAAGAAAAATTGACGTCAATGTTTGATTGAAATGATTAACAATACTAATTATTTAGACTAACTAATGGCATTATAAAGTAGAGGAACCAAATTATAAAAAAATTAAAACATATATATTAAATATCAAGTTTCGACATAGTATAAGAGCCAAAATTGAAATTTCACCGTTATCTTATAATGTAAAAAAAGAGGCAAACTCAATAAAAATGGGAAGCCACTTGTCAATCTCTAGTATTCTTAAAACATTCAAATTATATCTATGAAATATTTTAATAAAAAGTTAATAATATTAACTATTTAGACTAGTTAATAACATTATAAAGGTATAGGGACCAAATTTTGTTAAAAATTAAAGTATAAAGATTAAATCACAAATTTAGACATAATAGAAGGACCAAAATTAAAATTTAACCACTTATCTATCATGTAAAAAAAAAAAAAAAAAAAAAAAGAGAGCACCCTGAAGTTCCATGTGTCAATAGAA
>CM016618.1:50100351-50128565 GCA_005393395.2 Gossypium australe | reverse complement strand
GTACTTTAACATCCCGATCTAAAATCTGCACTGGCTCCTCTTCAAAAGACAAGTCAGGTCTTATCTCGACTTCCTCCACTGGTACAACATGAGACAGATCCGAACGATAACGCCTTAACATCGAAACATGAAATACGCTATGTATCTGACTTAACTCCGGAGGTAACTCAAGCTGATAAGCCACTGGCCCAACACGCTTCAATACACGATAAGGTCCGATGAACCTAGGGCTTAACTTGCCATCCCGTCCAAATCTTAAGATCTTTTTCCAAGGTGAGACCTTCAAAAAGACCTGATCTCCTACATAGAACTCTATCTTCTTACGCTTCAGATCCGCGTATGATTTCTATCTGTCCGAAGCTTCTTTTAACTGAGCCCGAATTATCTTAACTTTTTCCTTCGTCTCCAAGATCAACTCTGGACCCAATAACTGTCGCTCTTCTAGCTCAGTCCAGCAGGTAGGAGTACGACACCTACGACCATACAATGCCTCGTAGGGTGCCATCTGGATACTGGATTGATAGCTGTTGTTGTATGCAAACTCTGCCAATGGTAGAAAATCTTCCCAACTACCCCTGAAGTCAATCACACAGCCTCTTAACATGTCTTCTAGAATCTGGATTACTCTCTCTGACTGCCCATCTGTCTGCGGATGAAACAACACGCTGAAATCTAACCTTGTTCCCAAAGCTTCATGTAAAGCCTTCCAAAACCGTGATGTAAACCTAGGGTCCCTGTCTGATATGATAGACACCGGTACCCCATGCAACCTCATGATCTCTGCTACATACAACTTGGCCAACATCTGCAACGAATAATCTGTACGAACAGGTAGGAAATGAGCAGTCTTCGTTAACCGATCCACTATCACCCAAACGGAATCTTTCTTAGTAGGCGTTACAGGTAACCCACTAAAAAAGTCCATCGTTATCCTTTCCCATTTCCATAATGGAATTTTCACCGGTTGTAGCAACCTTGACGGTAGTTGATGTTCCGCCTTCACTTGCTGACATGTCAAGCACTTGCTCACGAAGTCAGTAACCTCCCTTTTCAACCCTGGCCACCAATACTGTTCACGAAGGTCTCGATAGATTTTGTTTCCCCCATGGTGCATAGCATATGGGCTACTATGCGCCTCACGCAGAATCATTTGCCTCAATTCTGAATCCCTGGGCATACAAACTCTTCCACGGAAACACAATACTCCATCACTATTAAATCCAAAATCCCCTATCACACCACCTTCAACTTGCTAGAGCCGAGAACCCAACCTTTCATCCAACAACTGCTTTTCCTTAATCTGATTTACCCATGCAGGCTTCACTTGAAGTTCAGCTAACAGGCTACCATCTTCATAAAGGCTGAGATGAGCGAACATCGCTCTCAAATCCGATATCACCTTACGACTCAACGCATCTACCACTACGTTAGCTTTACCTGGGTGATACTCGATTGAGAGGTTATAATCCTTCAACAATTCTATCCACCTCTGCTGTCTTAAGTTCAACTCCTTCTGGGTAAGGAGATACTTCAGACTCTTATGGTCCGTGTAGATAATCGACTTCTCCCCGTACAGATAGTGTCTCCAAATCTTCAGAGCAAACACCACTGCAGCTAACTCCAAATCATGTGTGGGATAGTTTATCTCATGCGGCCTTAATTGACGAGATACATAAGCCACCACTTTCCTCTCTGCATCAATACACATCCCAATCCCGTGTGTGATGCATCACAATAAACAATAAACTCCTTACCTGCCTCAGGTTGAATCAATACCGGCGCTTTTGTCAGAATCTTCTTCAATTTCTCAAAGCTCTCTTGCTGCTTATCTGACCACACAAAAGGTACTCCCTTACGCAACAACTTAGTTAGGGGTGTAGCAATCAACGAAAACACCTCAACGAATCGCCTGTAATACCCAGCCAAACCTAAAAAACTCCAAATTTCTGCCACTGACTTCGGTGGCTTCCAGTCCAACATAGCCTCAACCTTCCGGGGATCGACTCTAATTTCTTCGGCAGACACAACATGTCCCAAAAAGGTCACCTCCTTTAGCCAAAATTCACACTTACTGAATTTGGATACAGTTGCTTCTCCCTTAATGTCTGCAATACACCCCGTAGATGCGAATCATGCTCTTCTTCAGTCCTTGAATACACCAAGATGTCGTCTATGAACACAACCACAAACCGGTCTAGATAGGGTTGGAAGACTCGATTCATCATGTCCATAAATGAAACTGGTGCATTTGTCAACCCAGACGGCATCACTAAGAACTCGTAATGCCCATAACGAGTTTGGAACGCAGTCTTGTGAATATTCACCTCCTTGACTTAAGCTGGTGATATCCCGATCTCAAGTCTATCTTCGAGAAAACGAAGCTCCTCGCAGCTGATCGAACAGATCATCGACCCTTGGTAACGGGTACTTGTTCTTGATCGTCAACTTATTCAATTGTCTATAATCGATGCACATACGCATCGACCCATCCTTTTTCTTAACGAATAAAATCGGTACTCCCCACGGTGATACACTTGGTCGAATAAATCTGCGATCCAACAACTCCTGAATTTGAGCTTTAAGTTCCACGAGCTCCTTCGGTGCCATTCTGTAAGGAGCAATGGACACTGGAGCTATTCCTGGCAATAGCTCAATGCCAAATTCCACTCCCCGATCCGGAGGCAATCCTGGAAGCTCCTCAGGAAAGACGTTTGAAAACTCTTTTACCTTTCTAACACTCTCAACCGACAACTCTTTGGCATCCAAAGCACTGATAAAGGCTAAGAACGCTCCACACCCCTTTCGCACCAACTTTTCTGCGTTAAAAGCATATACCACATTAGATAGATAGTTTCTTCTTTCACCTATCATCTTCACTTCCTTATCCTCTGAAGTTCTTAGTACTATCTGCTTCACAGCACAGTCCAAGTTCACACGGTGCTTAACCAGCCAGTCTATGCCCAAAATAAGATCGAACTCGCCAAATGGCAGTTCCATCAAATCCGCCAAAAATACTTCCCTCTGAACTTCTAAGGGTACATCTCTAAACAACTTATTTACTACCACCGACTGTCCTAAAGGGCTAATTATAGTCGTTTCTCTAGTAGTACTATCAGATCTACTATTTAAAGTTCCAGACACAGCACAAGCAACATACGAATGGGTGGACCCAATATCAATCAAAGCAGTAACAGGTACATCAGATATGAAGAACGTATCGATTATGACATCCGGTGCATCACCATCCTCTCGACGTCTGACCGCATAGACCAACCCTGGCTGTCTCGCTTCTGTGTTACCCCTATTACCGGTACCTCTACCCGGTGCACCCTGACCTCGTCCTACGCTATTACCACCTCGACCTGGCCCACGGCCTCTCTGCGACTGCTGAATACCTCCTGCTGGCTGCGCAAATCTATTACAAACTACCTGAGTCTGAGAAGGCTCTCGAAGGCAATCTGTATACCGATGGTCTTTGGATCCACATTTGAAACAACCACAAGTTCTCTTCCAGCATTCACCCGAGTGAAGTTTTCCACAATCCACACAAGGCTGTAATTGATTGGTAGTAGCTGGAGCACCCACTCGAACTTGGCCCCTCACTCCTGGGCCTTTTCTGAAAACTTCTAGCAGGACCTGAATACCCAGAGTCTCTCTTACTCCTGCCCCTATCCTTGTCTCGATTTTTCCGTTCCGAGTGTTTAACCTCCTCAGCTATCTTAGCTTTTTCCACAAGTGTGGCAAAATTCCTCTCCTTCTGTGGGGCTATCAGTACCCGCAACTCATCATGCAACCCGTCCTCAAAACACACACAGCGTTTATAATCAGTCGGCACTATTCCCCGAGCATACCGACTCAAATGCAAGAACTCCACCTCGTATGCTGCCACAGATTTACCTCCTTGGACCAGATTCAGGAATTCCTTCCTTCAGGCATCCACATAGCTAGCCCCAACATATTTTCCTTGAAATGCAGTCTTGAAGAATTCCCAGGTGATACGATCAGCCTGAGTGCCTTCTCGAACAGTGAGCCACCACTGATACGCCTTGTCTCTCAGCAACGACACAACCCCCTTCAGTTTCTGCTCAGCGGTGCAATCCAGGTCGTCCATAATCTGCTCCACCGCCTCAAGCCAGTACTCCGCTACATTAGGGGCTACACCCGAAATACCCCTAAAAACTTCAACCCCATTCGATCTGAGTCGTTCCAAAATCGACCCATGAGCTGTCGGCCCAGTTCTTACACCAGCAACCCTTTCCAGTACCCACAAAATTGCTTAGGACAGAGCATCGTCCTCTCTCATTCGATCATGTGACCCAGCTTCAGTCACAGGTGACGCAGGTGCGTCCATTTCCGGCATATGTCCTGATGCCTCAGATACAACTCTAGCACCTCAGCCTCTACCACGGCCACGTCTACCGCGTTCACGTCCTCTAGCGCTCATGATTGCTAAGTCGACTTAATCTGATTAAGAGTCTTATGAATCAGTATGCTATTCAATGTTTATTAAACAATGTTTTATGCAGTATAGGAAGTAAAGTTGTTTTCGCAAAACGTATCCTAAAGTCTCAATCTCTATAGTTTCAGCTCCTAAAGCTAAAAGTTCTAGAGTATTTCTATTTTGTGGAGTTCTTCTTACCACAGTCATACCATAATAATCGTAAAATAAAAACATAAACTTACTTAACTTGGTGCCGGACACCCGTGGTGCCATACTTCCTCTAAAATATGCATTTATAATTTAAAATTCAAACAGCTTTGGAAAACGCTTTTAAACCCAAACCACAGCTGAGTTTTGCAACCTGGCTCTGATACCATAAAATGTAATACCCCAAACTCGGTCCATGCGGTATGACCAGATCTGGCATGTCACATGAAGAAAACGAATAAAGAACTTATGATTCTTACTAAAGATGTTGTTATTAGGCTATTGTTTAAGAAAACAAATTTGATTTAGAAATACTGATAAAATACTACTAATCTTGAAAGGTTGATTGAAGAATCGATAACTGAACTAGTGATCTTTTAAAACCGTGACTTTTGAAAATATTGTTGATAATTTGAAAGAGAATCCGAGTTAAATTATTTGTAAAAGTTTGTTATGAAATCCATTTGTTAATCTATTTTGGAAAACCTTTATTTATGATTTTAAAAAATCCCCATTTAAAATAATTCAAGAAAAAAATAAACACGTCCAAACATAAAGCAAATTAAAGTTTATCCTAGAGGCCTTATTACAACTTTAAACCCAAAATAGTAAAAGTAATAAAATAAACGGAAGAAGAAATTTAAAGTTCAAAAACACCATTTCTGAAGTATGGCCTCCCCCGAGTCATCCATGGCCCAAGTCCACATCACTGAGCATTACCTGCAAGGTTTAAGAAGTAGAGGTGAGTTACGAGAACTCAGTGCATAATCCCCTTCCCGTCATCCACTAGGCCTGAATTCGCATAAGAATATCTTGGGCCTAAGCCCATATAGCATAATCTTGGGCCAAAGCCCATTTACATAACAATATTTAAATGAAGTAAATGTATGCAACCCAACCCATCCATCCATCACACCTCTGACCAGCCAATCACACCTGTGGGGATCAAGTCAACCCACCTCGCCGCTCACACTAATATGCAGCCAAGCTGCTAAAGTAAAATATTTCCGTGGTCAAGCCACTGAAATCGTGATTAAGCATATTAATGGATAAATTGTGGCAATGCCAACAGGCTACATTGCTCTCCATACATTTTCCCCATCCCATGTAAAATGTGAAAATGCAACATACATAATAAAATATCCACATATATAATAACCATTATTCTAATGAAATATTTCGGAGACTCGACCCACTAAAGCAATAATAATTTTACCCACTAAGGCATTTTAGCAAATCGACCCATTCAGGGCATTTTGGTAATTCGGCCTATAGGGGTATTTTCGTAAATCAACACTTTAAAGGCATTTAAACAATTCGGCCCGTTAAGGCATTTTGATAAAAACGGCCCATTGAGGGTATATTCGTAATTTGGCCAATATGGGCATTTTTATAATTTACAAATTAACACCGATTTTGACAAATCTTAGTATTAATGATTTTTAAGTAAATCACTCGATCCATACCATATTACCGTTATTAAGTTCTAAAGCAACATTGATCGATTTTTCTAACATGATGATAAATCATAGATTTACAGAATTTCGGTGTGAGATTACACACTTGATTACGGTAAAGACTAAGCTTTCTTGATCGTCGGCACATAAATCACCATTACACTCAATTAACCAACAAACGAGATTTTCTTAATCCAAATATCTAAATCTAACAATCTAATGAAATACTTACCCTTAGTATCGTGAACGGCCACGATTTGTCTATTCTCACCGGATGATGGTCCACAATCCGGTGGAAAATCCCGAACTGCCGATACCGCCCTTCTTTTGAACTTGGGAGTAGGAATCGCAAATCCACTCCTTTTGTGTTCTCCTATCGCTTTTCCTTTCAAATCGTTACCATTTGCCTTCATTGAAAAAGTCTCGGTTAGAATATTACTACTACGAGAAAAAGTAGTTGTTTAGGGATAGGATTCGGCTTACCACTACTTCCGAAGGATCAACGAATAGATAAGAACGAACGATTAGTCCCTAGAATAAGCGTTTAAACATAATCATCAATCTGTTTTAGCAGAATAACCAAGTATTGAGAGATATCGAGATGACCCTTGAAGAAATCCCTTACCTTGACAATGGTAGATCCAACTTCCACTGATTAGCTTATGACTACGGATGAATCGACAACGATGTGGTATTCGGCCACCCACTATAACACTACGAAAAAGAAGAGATGATCAAGACTTGAGAGAGTAGGAGAAAATGATATCTCGATTTAGAGCAAAATAGAACAACCGAATAGTGATGAACACATATTCGGCTAAAGAGAAAAGAAAATGAAAAGAGAGAAGGAAACCACTTACCGATTCGATCAAAGAAGAGAGTGCCAACACGAAAGAGAAAGAAATAATGAAGAAGAGATTGAGGGTCAAAAGGTTCGACTATGGAGAGAAATGAACAAGAAGATTTTGCCACCAAAATATTGATTAAAGAAGAAGAAAGAAAAGTTGAAGAAATAGTGAAAAAGAAAAGAAAAGATGGAGAAAGAGTGCTAGATAGTTTCGGCTAACAATGAAAAAATGAGCAAGAATGGATTGAGGGTTTCGGCAAAACAAGAGAGAAAGATGGACAAATGTGCTAGAGTGTTTCGGCCAAAACAATGGGAAAAAGAAGTTGGAAAAGAAAAGTACCCAAAATGCTAAAAGAAACCAAAACCTTTCATGCACCAATTTGCACAAAAACCAAAAGAAAATCGACTTCCTAACTACCCTTACCAAAACCGTGCATACCTTTACCAAAAGGATCAAAATTGACCAAAAATTCTATCCCAAGCACCTTCCAAATATTCGGCCAACATATCCCCCTTCTTACTCCTTTCCTTTACTTCTTTCCTTACTCTCCTCCTTACCTTATTTTCTTAGTCTTCTTTCCATCAATAAAAAGTCTTCCTTTCCTTTTTGATGCCATGGCCGGCACTTACCATATAGCACAAAGAAATGGGCTTCGAACCCAAGCTCCCCCTGCTATATCACGCCACAACCACCTTGCCCATACTCCACTTGTGTTAGCGCAATACACACTTATTTCCTTAAGTCATGATGCCACTTACCTTATCTCCTCAAAGTGCTTAAACACAAAAATTTTGCTAAGGCCCAACTCAACCCCAAGCCTTCTTAGGACCCCTAAGCATACACAATTAACACTATTAACTAGCAAATCGCATGATATAATGCAAAATATAAAATTCTCGAATTTTAGGATGTTACATGGTTTATTAACTTTTATTTATTTATTTATCTTTGATTATTTTGCTCTCAGTATTGTTATTTATGTTTTCGTCCATCTTATTTTCGTTACGCATATCAACATTGTGATTTATTTTCGCAAATTCATGTTACATTAATTTTACTCGATCCACAATTCTTTTCAAATAAAGGCAATATTTGGTGGTTGGGAATTCAAGGAATCGTGCCCTAATGTGCTGGGTTTCGGTTTTTCATGTGACCAAATCACTAAATATCCTTAAGAATTATGTCTGTGTTTTTTAAAAACAAGGCAATGTTTGATGTTTGGAAGTTTTGAGAAATTGTGCCCTAACGTGCTGGGTTTCGATTTTCCGTTCTTCCAAAGGACTAAATATCCTTTAAGGATTTTGACCGTGTTTTCTTAAATAAGGCAATATTTCATGTTTGGAAATTCGAGGAATCGTGCCCAATCGTGCTGGGTCTCGGTTTTTAGTTTGGCCAAATAGTGGAATACCCTTTTTAAATTACAATGTATGAATTTTGGAAATCATGAAATGATCTTGGTACCGAAGGTCTGAAACATCGTGTCCTATCGTGCTGGACGTGGTATTTCATCTTTTCGGAACAAGAGAATTTCGATATCCAATTCGAATTATCCAAACATCTTCTAAAGGATTCATATTTTAAAATTTTTTCCAATTTTCGATATTAGGACATTAATCAATCAATAGGGTACCAATTTTGGGCGTTACGAGGGTGCTAATCCTTCCTCGTGCGTAACCGACTCCCGGATCCATTTTCTTAAAATTCATAGACCAAATGTTTTATAAAGTGACCCAATCACACCTCAAAAAAAGATTGGTAGCGACTCCATGTTTTTTCAGGTCGGCCTGTTTTTCCAAACAAAAAAATGGTTTCGACAGCTTGGCGACTCCACTGGGGACCAGTAAGAGAGTTAAGCCATAGAATTGATTGATTAATTTCCTTTTATCGAAAATTAAAATCTGATTTTGATTTTCTTTTTTTTCCATCGCATTTGTTTGGGTCGCGTCATATGTTTGTTACAATTTAAGTGTCTAGGATACATTTGCATCATATTGCATGACTGTAGTGGTCACACCTTTAAATGAGAGTGAGAAGCTACTCCTTCGTGAGGTTTTCACCCCTATACAGGATAGTGAATCGCTTTCGGGATACATCCGTACCTATGTCTTCGTGAGATTTTCATCTCCGTGCAGCAATAGGGAAATGTATTCCCCTGAACTGAACTCGGTTCGTATGAGCCTATAATGGGTGAGGATCAAGAAATCTGCTGGTTTAGGTACCCTTGCTTTAGAGCCAAACCGCATATAGAGAGCCCTAGGAACTTACCCTAGGTAGAGCTACGCCAAACCCTGGCCATTACCCAGATAGGTACTGGATTATTTTTTTCGCATACTTTGAATTTTATTTCTGGTGCATGATACTAACTTGTTGCATTTCATTGTAATTGCATGTCATTTCATTTTAAAGAGGTGTTGACTTACGTTCGGTTACTAATTTAGGAAGCTTGTCATGGAGAACGAATTCCTTGATAAAGTGGAAGATAATGCGGCCGCCCGTATATGGTCAGAGAAAACACAATTAGAAAAAAGGGGACAGCCTAGCTGAGGGATATACATCGGAGTTATGTCATTACACTCGCATCAGTGTGGCGCAAAATGATTTGTGGGAGTTAAAAGAAATATTGGACCAGTGGGATGAAGAGACTAAGCAGTTGTTCTATAGGAATTATGGGGATTTGCCTCACCTACTTGATATCAAGATAGACGAGCATCTATTCCGGGCCCTCACGCAGTATTGGAATCCTGTCTATAGTTGTTTTACCTTTAGAGGGGTAGATTTGGTACCCACTATAGATGAATATACAGCTTTACTTTGTTGCTCGAAAGTCCAAGTTGACAAGGCCTATGTTAGAGCCGCTTGTGTCCCTACCTTTTTAAAGAAGTTGATGAATATTACAGGGATGAGTGAACAGTGGGTGGTAGCAAGGATCAAGCAAAAAGGGGAGTATAAGTGCATCCCATGGAGGATTTAAAAGGATTAGATTCAAGTGTATCCTGATACGAAGAGGAGAGTTGACATTTTCGCCTTGAGCATCTATGGTTTAATAGTTTATCCTAGGGCATTGGGCTATGTTGATGAGGCAGTCTGGATCTCTTCGATCGACTTGACAGAGGGGTCTCACCTGTTCCTGCAATCTTAGCTGAGACATTTAGATCCTTGAGTGCATGCAGGAAAGCCGGTGAGGGTAGATTCACGGGATGCACGCAACTATTGTTGGTTTGGTTCCATAGCCATTTTTGGAAGGTAGATAAAGTTTCGTATCGGGTTTTCTTCGGGAATTACTCCCCTTTAAAGGAGTTGGTAGCCACGCCCAGAAGAGATGACATATCAGAAGAAAGCTGGATCGCGCTCTTTCAAAATCTCCAGGAAAAGGACGTTGAGTGGAGGGCTCCTTGGTTATTCCCCACGAAGTTCTCTACCGGTGTGGGAGTTATGATTGGGTCCCTCTGCTAGGAATTTAGGGAGCTGTTGGGTATGCTCCTTTGCTTGTGCTGAGGTAGTACAGATCAAGACAGTTTGTTCCGGCGACGCATGGGCTAGCTCAGTTTGAATTTTCTTATAGGGGGATAATTATAAAAAGAAGGTCCGAGAGATTTCTAATGCTTGGAAGCAGACTTGCTGAATGAAAAGAGTTGTAGTATGTTCGATGACAACCCTCAAATATGATGCATGGCGGAGTAGGAGAATCAATGATAATATTCCCAGACCGGCACAAGATGGTGCTCGATTGATGGAGGAATACCTGCAAGTAGTCCCTTCCGAGTTGGAAATCATGAAACAAGACTTCGAGTGTAAAAATTCTGAGTTAGGAAAAAAGATAGAACAACTGGAAGAAGAAAAAGTGCACTTGAGGTTAGATATTGACATCCAGAAATCAGAGGCTGAGAAACTGAGGAAAGGGAAAAGGAAAGCCGAAGAAGATTTGGACAGTTTGAAGACTGACTACAAAAAGTTGCGTTCATCGATAAGGACTGCTGGGTTGGGTAAAACCTCAGAACAATGGCGTCAAGAAATTCAAGAAGAGAAGGCCAAGGCCGATCAGTGGAAGAAGAGGTTTCATGATGCTCAAGCACAAAAGGACACCCTGAAAAAGACTGTGTTTGAAAGCCGATGCGAAAATGAGATGTTAAGAGCTCGAGTAGCGGAATTAAAGAAGGCATTATGTCGAAGTCATAACTCTGTGATGAAGCTAGAAACGAGCCTGAACGAGATTGAAGACTTGAAAGGAAAGGTGGTAGAGCTCGAAACAGCGCTGCAAAGTAGTGAGCTCCGAATCCAATTATTGGAGGTAAATAATGAGCGATGGGAAGGACAGCTTCAACGATCTCAAGACCAGGTCAGAGAAAGAAATTACATCATGGGCGAGGCTGTGGCTCAGATACGAGAAGTGGCCAATCATCTACAGGCCTTAGCGGCTTAGGCTGATGTGTTAAGTATGAAATATGAGCTAGAGTCAGACCGGGGTCGAGAATTAGCTTGGCTTCTTAGGAAAGTTAAAGCTTTGGGCATAAGGGCTAGGCCGTATATGTAATTATGTTTTATGTAAAGGATTTTGTTTTCTTATCAAGTTTTCTAAAAGAAATTGAACCAGAATCGACGCCTCTTATTTTTGCATTCATATCATGCATTTGCATTACATCGCATCATATGCATTAAATGTCATAAGAGAACCCTATTAACTAAAGATTGTATTATAGTTATCCTGGAACACCGCTACTACACTCGAAAAAAATGAAAGCTATGGATCAAAGGATAGAATAGTTAGAGCAGATGCAGAAAGAGATGCAAGACCAACTACAAACTCAGATGCAAGAACAGTTGGCTAAAATCTAACAGGACATAAAGGATCAAATGCTGGAATCCCAGAGAAGCATGATGAGCCAGTTGACACATTTGTTGACTAGAGGGCATGATAAAGGGAAAGGCCCCATGGTTGATGCCGGAGATGACAATGAAGATTCTACTTATCCTCCAGGCTTGGCCCCGGTAAATTCCCAGATTCAACCACTAAAAGTGTCAGTCAACATCAAACCCCAGTACCAATCTGGTACCCCAGCACCGATAAACTTCCCGGCAGGCTTGAGCTCCAACCCAGGAGATAATTTGGCAAAACCAATAGTCCCTGACTTTGATGATGCAGCAGAAAGAGAAAGAGCAAAGGCTGAACTCCCAAAGGAGATAGAGGATCGATGCAAATGGTTGGAGGAAAAATTCAGAGCAATGGAAAGTGCTAATTACTAGTGTGAGGTAGATGCTAAGAAGTTGAGTTTGGTCCCTGATCTGGTACTTCCACCAAAGTTCAAGATGCCAGAATTCAAAAAATATAATGGGACCAGCTGCCCTGAGGCCCACATTACAATGTTCTCTCGAAGAATAACGGGATATGTCAGCAACGACCAGTTGTTGATCCACTGTTTCCAGGATAGTTTGACTGGGGCCGTAGCAAAATGGTACAATCAGCTGAGTTGTACCCAAATCAAATCATGGAAGGATCTAGCACAGGCCTTCATGAAACATTATGGCCATGTGACCGATATAGCGCCTGACAGAATCACATTACAAAACATGGAGAAAAGGTTGGGCGAAAGTTTCAGGAAATACGCCCAAAGGTGGAGGGAGGTCGCTACCCAGGTCCAACCACCACTATTGGAAAAGGAAACAACCATGCTCTTCATTAACACCCTGAAAGCACCTTTCATCAACCATATGTTGAGAAGCTCCACTAAGAGTTTCGCAGACATAGTGATGTCTGGGAAATGATAGAGAAAGCAATAAGGTGAGGGAAAATAGAAACCGGAGAAGGAACGAAAAGATCAGCTCTGAAAAAAAAGGGAGAATGAAGTAACTAATGTGAGTTCGGGTTATTCAAAACCCGTTACCGTCAATCAACCAGAGCAGTAGCTGCAGGCCAGCAAGCCTCACCAAGGAAGGAGCCCAACATGAGGCAGAATACCGAGAGATTTCAGTTTACTCCCATACCAATGACGTATAGGGAGTTGTACAAAAACCTATTCGATGCGCATGTCGTAGCCCCTTTCTACTTGAAACCGTTGCAACCCACATATCCTAAGTGGTATGAAACAAACGCTCAGTGTGAAAACCATGTGGGCATAGTAGGTCATTCGATAGAAAACTGTACTTCATTCAAAAGGCTAGTCGAGAGGCTTATCAAGGCTAGGGTTGTAAAGTTTGACGATGCACCTGTTGGGAGAAATTCGTTACCCAATCATACAGATAAAGGGGTAAACACGATAGTCGAGAGCCTAGGGAGAAGAATCAAGCAGAAGGTTGCTGAAGTAAGAACCCATTAAGGGAGGTTTGGAGAGAAATGCAGAAAAGGGGGTTAGTTCTGCAAGAGTTGGTGAGCAAATCTCGAGATACAAGGAACTACTGTGAGTTCCACAACAAGGAAGACCATGAGATCCAGCAATGCAGTGAATTCAAAGCTTTAGTCCAGGAGTTAATGGATAACAAGGAACTGGAGTTCTTCAACTCTATTGAAGAAGAGGCTGTGTGCACCACCGAAGGAGAGTCAGCAGGGAAGGTCTTTGAAGTCAATCACCCAGTAGTGATCATCACAAGGCCGAGAATCGATGAAGCAGGAGCAAGAGTGGCGCCGAGAGTGGTAATTCGAAAACTCGTGGCTTTTCCCTATAGGGATAGTAAAAGGGTGCCCTAGAATTACAGTTGCAGTGTGACATGCCCGGGGAAGGAGAGTTCAGCCAGCATGCCCAACCTAGAAGCCGATCACATTGAAAAGAAATTCTCTATAATTAGACAAGGAGATGAGAGGACAGAGCCACTGGTTAATGAACCAGTAACGAAGAATGAAGCCAAAGAGTTTTTGAAGTTCTTGAAGCACAGTGAGTACAGTGTGGTGGAATAATTACGCAAACAGCTGGCACATATATCAATACTAGCCCTACTTTTAAACTCGGAGATGCATCAAAACGTGTTGATAAAGGTATTGAATGAGACCTATGTCACCGGTGATATTTCGGTGAACAAGTTAGACGGCCTAGTTAGTAACATAAGCGCAGACAATTTCATCTCTTTCAGTGACGATGAAATTCCACCAGGAGGCATGGGATCCACCAAGACCTTGCATATCACTACCTGAAGCAAAGGGTATACGCTACCAGGGGTGTTAATTGACAACGGATCGACACTGAATGTCTTGCCCCTATCTACATTCAACAGGTTGCCAGTAGATAGCTCTCATATGAAAACATGCCAAAATATAGTGAGAGCATTCGATAGCACCAAAAGGAAAGTCGTGGGGAGGATTGAAATACCCCTCCTAATTGGACCAAATACGTACGAGGTAGACTTCCTCGTGATGGACATCAAGCCCTCTTATAATTGCTTATTGGGGAGGCCCTGGGTTCATTCAGCGGGAGCCGTGCCATCATCATTGCACCAAAAGCTAAAGTTGGTGACAGAGGGTCAACTGATAACCATAAACGTAGAGGGGGACATCATCGCGTCCGTTACTAGTGATGCGTCATACATCAAAAATGATACTGAGGCGATAGAGTGTTCTTTTCGATCACTAGAGTTCATAAATGCGGCTTTCATCAGTGTGGGTAGCAAGGTCCCTGTGCCAAAAATATCCGAAGCTACGTGGATGAGCCTACGACTGATGGTAGGAAAAAGAGCATTGCCTGGGAGGGGACTCGGAAAATACCTCCACGGACGAGTCGAAGTACCAGGGTTGGTTGACAAGCGCGATCGTTTTGGTCTGAGGCATAGGCCAGATACCAAATAGAGAAAGGAGGAACTGGAGAGGAAATGTGAAAGACGAAGGGCATGATTGAATGGTGCTGAGGTCAAATGGGGGTCAATGACTTTTTCCCATATATCTAATACATTCGTGTTAGGAGGAATCATCTATTCAGGACCGAAAAATATGAATAAAGAAGCGGCTGAAGATATGATGAGAGCTTTGAGCATCAACGCCGTGTTTGAAGAGGGTCCAAAAGAAGAAAACTTGGCGGGTATTCGCCCCTACGAGCCTAGAAGTGTTCTGGACAACTGGACTGCTGAAGAAATTCCTGTAGTTTTTAGAACTAAAACAGAGTAATGTTCAAAACACACTTGTTTTTTTTAAGCCTAGAAACAATAAGAATCTTTTGTGAAATAGGCTCATGTTCAAACATCTTTACTTTCAATAAAAGTGCATTTTTTGTTTCATGACGGGCAATTATTCTCGTAATTTTTTCCCCGTTCATTCCATTCATAATCATAACATAAATGATTTATTCTTAGATCCATTTCATTGAATATTCTTTCATACCTACCATAGGTCCCTAGATATCGATGTCATGAGCAACGCTGTTACGGACCCAGAGTTCCCTGATGAACAAGACATGTGCCTAGAGGGACCTCAGGACTTTACAGATGACAGAGATTATAGTTTATCCCCGTATTTGTTAAGGATGGTAGAGCGAGAAGAAAAGGTAATCATACCTCACAAAGAGGCAATTGAGAGTATGATCCTAAAATAGGGGAAAGAGGTAAAAATTGGAACCCTTATAACCAAGGAAACAAGGCAGGATCTCGTTAGACTTCTGCTAGAGTTCAAAGATGTCTTCGTGTGGTTATATCAAGACATGCCGGGGTTGAGCACTGATATTGCAGTACACCGTATTCCCATAAGAGAAGAATGCAAGCCGATTCAACAGAAGCTTCGAAGGATGAGACCTGATCTTGCAGTCAAAATAAGAGAAGAGGTCAAAAAGCAATTTGATGGTGGGTTCTTACAAGTGGTGAATTGCTCTGAATGGGTAGCCAATGTCGTTCCTGTTCCTAAGAAAGATGGGAAAGTACGGATGTGTGTAGACTACATAGACTTAAACAAGGCTAGCCCAAAGGACAATTTCCCATTGCCTCACATCGACACTTTAGTGGATAACACGGCAGGATATTCTTTATTCTCCTTCATGGATGGTTTCTCTAGATACAATCAGATAAAAATGCATCCTGAAGATAAGGAAAAGACCACATTCATAACCTTGTGGGGGACTTTTTGTTACAAGGTGATGCCATTCGAGTTAAAGAATGCGGTAGCAACTTACCAAAGAGCCATGATAACCTTGTTTCACGACATGATACATAAGGAGATCAAGGTCTACATTGACGACATGATCGCGAAATCCCGCACGAAAAGAGAGCACGTCCAGGTTTTGAGGAAACTATTCTTGAGGTTGAGGAAATTTTAGCTGAAGCTCAATCCAACCAAGTGTACTTTCGGGGCTAGGTCAGGAAAACTGCTCGGTTTCGTAGTCAGTGAAAGAGGAATTGAGGTCGACCCGGATAAAGTCAAGGCTGTACAGGAATTGCCTCTGCCACGCACTCAAAAGGAAGTCTGAGGTTTTCTAAGAATTGCTCGGTTCATTTCATAATTGACCGAGAAATGTGACCCCATATTTCGTCTTCTTAAGAAGAACAACCCAGGCCTTTGGGACGAGGAATGCCAGAAAGATTTCGACAAGATTAAGCAATACTTGTCTAATACTCCAGTGCTAATGCCGCCCAGTCCTGATAGACCATTGATTCTATATTTGACGGTATTCGATAATTCAATGGGATGCGTGCTCGGCCAACAAGATGAGACAGGGAAGAAAGAAAAGGCGATATATTATCTTAGTAAGAAATTCACTGAGTGTGAAATGAGATACTCGCCAATTGAGAAATTATGTTGTGCTTTGGTCTGGACAACTTGGAGGTTGAGGCAGTACATGTTGTACCATACAACTTGGTTAATCTCAAAACTAGACCCTCTTATGTACGTGATGGAGTCAACCGCCCTGAATGAAAGAATGGCCCGATCTCAAATTTTGCTCTTTGAATTTGACATAGTCTATGTGAACCAGAAGGCTGTGAAGGGGAGTGCAATAACTGATTTTTTAGCCAGTAGAGCGCTAGACGACTACGAGCCCTTGAACTTTGATTTTCCCAATGAAGATCTAATATTTATAGCGACAGCTAAAGAAGATACCTTAGAAGATCATCCTTGGAAGTTGAGCTTCGATGGAGCGTCAAATGCCGTTGGTAATGGAGTTGGGGCAGTCTTGATATCCCCGAACGGAGACCATTATCCATTCACTTGCAAGTTGGATTTTGACTGCACGAACAATATAGCAGAATACGTAGCATGTATCATGGGAATTCGAGCAGCTATAGACCGTAAAGTTAAGGTGCTAGAGTTATATGGAGATTCTGTGTTGGTAATATATCAACTCAAAGGAGAATGAGAAACAAGAGATCCCAAGTTGATCAGTTACCGAAAGTTAGTTTTGGAGCTAATCGAGGAGTTTTGTAACACCCCCCACCCGTATTCGTTGTCAGAATAAGGTACGAGGCATCACCAGAATTTACGAATTTTTTTTTTTATAAACCAAGACCATTCCAATTCAACATATTTTCAAAATAATTCATGCATATTTATAAGATAACTTTAACACATAAGCCATACCAATGGCTGACCTTACATTCATTTCATAGTAACATTTATTTTATTAGCTTATACATGCCATTCATTTCCAAACTAAAGTTTCTTTAAATACCGAAATACTGGGGTTGATAGTGTGATGAGTCTCCCACCGATCCGACCTCCGAGCTCTTAACACTACAAAACAGGGAAAAAGGAAATAGGGTAAGCATTTTGTGCTTAGTAAGCCCATGTAACAAGAATTATACTTACCTAGTATTTTCAATACAAGCGATAAACATTCATACACTCATTCAATGCATTATTACCCTAACATTTACAAACTCAACATTCAAGTCAGTCCAATAATTTCCATATATCAATAATATATATTATGATTGATGAGCTCATCAATACCATGATTTCCATTTTTTTTTATATTTATCCCATTGAATTACTCGGAATTTCGATGGATTTTTAGAGGTACACTTTAGTGTACAAATTCAGGTCCGTCAATTCATATTCATGTGCGCACATTTCTATTTCAGAGAGCACACTCCCGTGAACCTCATCCTTACAGCGGGATTACCAATCCAGGCTAAATCCCCTGTAATATAAACTCATAGAGTATTGTCGGGATTACCAGTCCAGGCTAAATCCCCTGCAACGACAATTACTCTAATGAGTTTGGATCTGAATTACCAGTCCAGGCTAAATTCAGACCCTAATTTGGATTACCCGTCCGGGCTAAATCCATTTTCCACATATTCTTCGGGAGGGCTATATCAGGATAGGATCACCCGTCCGGGCTAGATCCTTTTTACCGTCAATTCCTTTTTCAGATATCCATCGAATTCCTTTCATTCAACCGGGATTTCTTCCCCTTTTTATCAAATATATCAATATTCCATCAATTTTCATACAATGAACATTCAAATTATATTCACATCAATAACATACATTTCAAGCATTTAAGAATACAATTAAAGTTACACGAACTTACCTCGATACTTGTTCGTACACAAAATCTACTAATCCGGGACTTTTTCCTTTCCTCGATCTAGCTTCGTATTTGAGTTTTCCGAATCTAAATAAATAAATTCAATCATCAATTCAATACATTTCATGTTCACATGTAGCATTTTCTATAATTCTATTATTATTTTAGTTCATTCAAAACTGTCTACTTGAGTCATAGTCACTAAATTATTTTTATCTTGAGCTACAGAACTCCAAATGAAGAACCGTTAATTTTCCCTGAAACTAGACTCACATATCTTCTTTCCATAAAAGTTTCAGAATTTTTGGTTTAGCCAATAAGTACAGTTTATTCATCAAAATCACCCTTGTTCTGCTGTCTGGCAGTTCTGACCCTTCTTCACTAAAAATTAATTATCTCTTTATACAAGATTCAGATGATGTTCTTGTTTATTCCTATTGAAAATAGACTCATTCAGGATTCTAAAAATATAAATTTAAGCCCCTAATTATTTTTCTTCAATATTTGATGATTTTCTAAAGTCAAAACAGAGGAACCCGGATTCATTCTAAACCAGTCTTACAAAAATCCAAATATCTCAAAATACAGAACTTTTTTTCTTTCCTTGTTTCTTTCATATGAAAATATACTCAATAAGCTTTAATTTCATATCTCACTCAACTTCTAATTCCACTTCTATGATTTTTGGTGAATTTTCAAACTTACTCTACTGCTGATGTCCCTAAACTGTTTTCTTATAGCTTGTTTTACAATTAAGTCCTTTATCCAATTCTAACTTCAAATTCTTTCAATTAAACCACTAATTCATCATTTTATTCATCATATGCTGTATTCAAAAACTCTAAAACTTCAAAAACTTCAACTTAAATTCATCAAAACTTTGTTCTAAAACTTATAAAGTATCAAAATTAAAAGAAAAGGACTAAATTAACTTACCAAATTAAACTCCAAGCTTTAAAAACTCTATTATCCCCTTTCTTCTTTCTTTTCTCTTTTTCTTTCTTCCCTTCACGTTTGCTCTCTGTTCTTCTTTTTTTGTTTCTTTTCTCCTTTCTTTATATATATAATATATATAATATAATATATAATATAATATATACTTAAAAAAAATCTCAGATTTTCATCAATACACCGCCTCAACTTTACAAAATGGCATAATTGCCATTTTGGTCCTTCATAATTTCTTTTAATCTATAATTTAACTTTTACTTTCATTTCAATCTAGTCCTTTTCATTTAATTTCCTACCCAAACGATAAAATTTTCTAACAAAAATTTAATACCACATTACTAACATTTTATAAATATTTATAAAAATATTTCCTATCATATAAATATTCATGCAAATATATTGAAATAAATTTCTATTTAAATCGGATTTATGGTTGCGAAACCATTATTCCGATAACCTTGAATTTAGGCCATTACAACTCTCCCCCCCCCTTTTAAGGATTTTCGTCCTCGAAAATCTTACCAGTAAAGAGGTTTGGATATTGTTTCCTCATTGCCTCCTCCGGTTCCCATGTCGCTTCCTCAATCCCGTGTTTTTGCCACAATACTTTCACCAAATTTTTTTTTCTAAGCTCCTTTGTTTCCCATGCCAATATCTTGATCGATTCTTCACTGTAACTCATATCCGGTTGAATCTCCACTTCTATCGGAGAAATAACATGTGAAGGATCTGACCGATATCGTCGTAGCATAGACACATGAAAAACATTATGGATTCTATCAAGTTATGGTGGTAATGCCAACCGATAAGTGACCGGTCCAATTCTTTCTATGATCTCATATGGCCCGATAAATCTTGGACTCAATTTACCCTTTCGACCGAACCGGAGAACTTTCTTCCAAGGAGACACTTTCAGGAATACCTTGTCACCAACCTGAAATTCAATCTCTTTTCGTTTAAGATCGGCATATGATTTTTGGCGATCGGAAGCTGCTTTTAAACTATCCCGAATAACCTTCACTTTTTCTTCTGTTTCCTGGATTAAATCAACCCCGTGTATCTTCTTTTCACTGAGCTCTGTCCAATATAACGGTGTTCTACACTTTCTACCATACAAAGCTTCATACGGAGCCATTTTAATACTGGACTGATAACTGTTATTATAAGCAAATTCAATCAAAGGTAGATACCTCTCCCAATTACCTTCAAACTCTAGTATACAACATCGGAGCATATTTTCCAATACTTGAATTACACGCTCAGATTGGCCATCTGTCTGAGGATGAAATGCAGTACTGAAATACAACTGAGTACCCAAAGCTTCTTGCAATTTATCCCAGAAACGAGACGTAAATCGGGGATCTCTATCTGATATAATGAAGACAGGCACTCCATGTAGCCTGACAATCTCAGATATGTACAATTCAACCAGTTTATCTAAAGAATAATCCATACGTACCGGAATAAAGTGTGCTGACTTTGTCAATCGGTCAACAATCACCCAAATAGCATCTTTTTTCCTCGAAGACAATGGTAATCCCGATACAAAATCCATAGTGATTCTTTCCCATTTCCATTCTGGTATAGTAATTGGCTGAAGTAACCCCGAAGGTACCTGATGTTCTGCTTTGACCTGTTGACATATCAAACATCTTGATACAAACTCAGAAATATCACGTTTCATACCTGGCCACCAGTACATCTTCTTCAAATCATTATACATTTTATTACTTCCCGGATGTACAGACATAGTACCACTGTGAGCCTCGTGTAAAATTTTCTGTATGAGCTTTGAATTCTTGGGTACACATACCCTACCTCTGAATAATAAACAATCATCAACCCCAACTTGAAATTCAGAATCAGTACCTGACTCACATTGTGCCCGTTTAACCTGTAACTTCTCATCATTCTTCTGAGCTTCACATATTTGCTGTAGAAATGTCGGTTTAGCTCTCAATTCAGCTATGATTGAACCATCATCAGTCAGTAACAATCGGGTATTCATAACTCGTAAAGCAAACAGAGATTTTCGACTCAAAGCATCAGCCACAACATTAGCCTTACCCGGATGATAATCAATAATCAAATCATAGTCCTTTATCAGTTCAAGCCACCTGCGCTGTCTCAAATTCAAATCTTTCTGTGTCATCAAATATTTCAAGCTTTTATGATCAGTATAAATATGACATTTCTCACCGTACAAATAATGCCGCCAAATCTTTAATGCAAAAACAATAGCAGCTAACTCAAGATCATGTACCGGATAATTTCTTTCATGTGGTTTAAGTTGTCTTGAAGCATAGGCTATTACTTTACCTTCTTGCATCAAGACACAACCTAAACCATTTAATGAGGCATCACTGTAAATAACAAATTCCTTACCCGGTTCAGGCTGCACTAATACTGGTGCTTTCGTTAGTAGATCTTTCAATCGGTTGAAACTCTGCTGACATTCATCAGTCCACTCGAACTTTACATCTTTCTGCAATAATCGAGTCATCGGAGAAGCTATCATAGAGAATCCTTGTACAAATCTCCGATAGTAACCAGCTAAACCCAAGAAACTTCTAACTTCAGATACAGTCTTCGGTGGACTCCAATTGACAATAGCTGAGATTTTACTTGGATCTACCCTGATGCCTTCAGCGGATACAATATGTCCAAGAAAACCCACTTCTCAAAGCCAAAATTCACATTTACTGAATTTAGCATATAACTGTTTCTCTCGCAAAATTTGCAACACAATTCTCAAATGTTCTGCATGTTCTTCTTCATCTCGAGAATAAACCAAAATATCATCAATGAAAACTACCACAAACCTATCTAAGTACGGTCTGAATATCCGATTCATCAAATCCATAAATACTGCAGGTGCATTAGTCAACCCAAACGGCATAACCAGAAACTCATAATGCCCGTACCTGGTTCTGAAAGCTGTCTTTGGCACATTTGACTCCTTTACTCGTAACTGATAGTAGCCCGATCGGAGATCAATCTTTGAAAATACAGTAGCACCTTTCAGCTGATCAAATAAATCATCAATCCGGGGCAACGGATACTTATTCTTTATAGTTACCTTATTGAGCTGTCGATAGTCAATACACAATCTCAAAGACCCATCTTTCTTTTTCACAAACAGAACCGGAGCACCCCAAGGTGAATGACTCAGTCGGACAAAACCTCTATCAACAAGTTCCTGTAACTGTGTCTTTAATTCCTTTAATTCTGTAGGAGCCATTCGGTACGGAGCTATGAAAATCAGAGTAGTTCCCGGAATCAAATCTATGGAAAATTCCACTTCTCTTTCTGGTGGCAACCCTGGTAACTCCTCTGGAAACACATCAGAAAATTCGCATACCACTGGCACTGCTTGAATCTTCGACTCAGATACCTTGGTATCTAATACATAAGCAAGAAAAGCATCATACCCCTTTTTGACATACCTCTGAGCAGTAATAATTGAAATCACATCAGATAATCCCTCTGTCTGATCGGATTTAACCCGAAGTAATTCACCATTCTGACACTTCAACACAATATATTTCTGTTTACAGTTTACTACTGCATCATGCTGAGTTAACCAATCCATGCCCAATATCACATCAAACTCATCAAATGGCAGTAACATCAAATCAGCCAGGAAACAATAACCTCTTACCATCAGTGGACAATTTTTACAAATTTTATCCACCAAAATAGATTGGCCAAAGGGGTTCGAGACTTTAACCACAAATTCAGTAGATTCAACAGATAAATCTTTAACGCATGCAAGCTTTACACATATATATGAATGCGTAGAACCGGGATCAATTAATGCAGTAATATCAGTTTCAAGTAAAGAAAATGTACCAGTAATAACATCGGGTGCTGAGGCATCTTCTCTGGTACGCATGACATATGTCCTAGGAGGCGCTCGTGTCCCAGGCCTACTTGCAGTATCTTTTGTAGCTCCTCGGCTACCACTGACATTACCGGATGGTCGAGATGGTCTACCCCTCAAAGATGGATTACTTGGCTTCGATATATATTCAGCTTCTTTTTCACTTCTTTCTGGACAATCTCTGAGGAAATGGTCAAAAGAACCACATCGGTAACAAGCCCCGCTCTTAAATCGACATTCACCAAAATGAGCTTTATTACAATACTGGCATCTCGGCTTAGGGGTACCAACACTGCCAACACTGGTCACTGATGGAGTGGAAGGTCTTGAATTAGTGCGCTGTGAACCTCGCACTCTATCCGAATACCCAGTGGTTGAGGTAGAACGATCCTGGTACTTCTTCAATTTCTTTGGAGCAGAAAACTGAGATTTTTCCATTGGTCTTTTACTAAAAATTTGAGCTTCCCTCTCAGCTTGTTTATTTTCTTTGCTCCATTCTTCTGCTTTATAAGCTCGCTCTGCTAGTGTAGCAAACTCTCGAATTTCAAGAATTCCAATAAGTAGCTTAATTTCTTCATTCAACCCTTCTTCGAATCGTTTGCACATTTCAGCTTCCGACTGTATCCATTCTCGAGCATATTTACTCAACCGAACAAATTCTCTTTCATACTCAGATACTGATCTATTGCCCTGTTTCAGCTCAAGAAATTCTTTTCTTTTCTGATCAAGGAATCTCTGGCTGATATATCTCTTTTTGAACTCGGTCTGGAAGAATTCCCATGTAATTTCTTCTTTCGGAACAACTGAAGTTTAGTATTCCACCAATGATAAGCTGTGTCTTTTAGCAGTGAAACGGCACATTTCAAACATTCTTCTGGCGTGCAAGATAATTCCTCCAAAACCCGAGTAGTATTTTCTAGCCAAAATTCAGCTCTTTTGGGATCATCATCAACTGCTGCTCGAAATTCTTCGGCCCCATATTTTCGGATTTTGTCGACCGGAGCTTTTCCTTTTCTGACAGATTCAGTACCTGTACCCTGTGGAATCTCAGGAACCGGTGGAAGAACAGGAGGGGGAGCTTGAGTTTGCTGCATTGTAGGGTTAGTTCTTATGTACTAGGTAAACCATTCATTCATCATTTGAAAGAAGGCTATTTTTGCCTCCTCCCCTTGACCCTCTATACTGGGCCTTCTACTGCTAGTTTCTTCTTTTTGTACTGAAGCCGGAGCATGACTTCCAGCTTCCTCAGATTGAGCTCGGTCAGATGACATTACTATAAGGAAAACACAATTTAAATGGTCAAGAGATATCACACTATCAAAAATAATTTAAATAGCATGTATAGCTAATCCGTATTTGCTATATCGGTCCTAGAACCGGCTAAACCGTAGCTCTGATACCAACAAATGTAACACCCCCTACCCGTATTCGTTGTCAGAATAAGGTACGAGGCATCACCAGAATTTACGAATTTTTTTTATAAACCAAGACCATTCCAATTCAACATATTTTCAAAATAATTCATGCATATTTATAAGATAACTTTAACACATAAGCCATACCAATGGCTGACCTTACATTCATTTCATAGTAACATTTATTTTATTAGCTTATACATGCCATTCATTTCCAAACTAAAGTTTCTTTAAATACCGAAATACTGGGGTTGATAGTGTGATGAGTCTCCCACCGATCCGACCTCCGAGCTCTTAACACTACAAAACAGGGAAAAAGGAAATAGGGTAAGCATTTTGTGCTTAGTAAGCCCATGTAACAAGAATTATACTTACCTAGTATTTTCAATACAAGCGATAAACATTCATATACCCATTCAATGCATTATTACCCTAACATTTACAAACTCAACATTCAAGTCAGTCCAATAATTTCCATATATCAATAATATATATTATGATTGATGAGCTCATCAATACCATGATTTCCATTTTTTTTTATATTTATCCCATTGAATTACTCGGAATTTCGATGGATTTTCAGAGGTACACTTTAGTGTACAAATTCGGGTCCGTCAATTCATATTCATGTGCGCACATTTCTATTTCAGAGAGCACACTCCCGCGAACCTCATCCTTACAGCGGGATTACCAGTCCAGGCTAAATCCCCTGTAATATAAACTCATAGAGTATTGTCGGGATTACCAGTCCAGGCTAAATCCCCTGCAACGACAATTACTCTAATGAGTTTGGATCTGAATTACCAGTCCAGGCTAAATTCAAACCCTAATTTGGATTACCCGTCCGGGCTAAATCCATTTTCCACATATTCTTCGGGAGGGCTATATCAGGATAGGATCACCCGTCCGGGCTAGATCCTTTTTACCGTCAATTCCTTTTTCAGATATCCATCGAATTCCTTTCATTCAACCGGGATTTCTTCCCCTTTTTATCAAATATATCAATATTCCATCAATTTTCATACAATGAACATTCAAATTATATTCACATCAATAACATACATTTCAAGCATTTAAGAATACAATTAAGTTACACGAACTTACCTCGATACTTGTTCGTACACAAAATCTACTAATCCGGGACTTTTCCTTTCCTCGATCTAGCTTCGTATTTGAGTTTTCCGAATCTAAATAAATAAATTCAATCATCAATTCAATACATTTCATGTTCACATGTAGCATTTTCTATAATTCTATTATTATTTTTAGTTCATTCAAAACTGTCTACTTGAGTCATAGTCACTAAATTATTTTTATCTTGAGCTACAGAACTCCAAATGAAGAACCGTTAATTTTCCCTGAAACTAGACTCACATATCTTCTTTCCATAAAAGTTTCAGAATTTTTAGTTTATCCAATAAGTATAGTTTATTCATCAAAGTCACCCCTGTTCTGCTGTCTGGCAGTTCTGACCCTTCTTCACTAAAATTAATTATCTCTTTATACAAGATTCAGATGATGTTCTTGTTTATTCCTATTGAAAATAGACTCATTCAGGATTCTAAACACATAATTTTAAGCCCCTAATTATTTGTTTTCAATTTTTGATGATTTTCTAAAGTCAAAACAGAGGAACCCAGATTCATTCTAAACCAGTCTTACAAAAATCCAAATATCTCAAAATACAGAACTTCTTTTCTTTCCTTGTTTCTTTCATATGAAAATATACTCAATAAGCTTTAATTTCATATCTCACTAAACTTCTAATTCCACTTATATGATTTTTGGTGAATTTTCAAACTTACTCTACTGCTGCTGTCCCTAAACTATTTTCTTATAGCTTGTTTTACAATTAAGTCCTTTATCCAATTCTAACTTCAAATTCTTTCAATTAAACCACTAATTCATCATTTTATTCATCATATGCTGTATTCAAAAACTCTAAAACTTCAAAAACTTCAACTTAAATTCATCAAAACTTTGTTCTAAAACTTATAAAGTATCAAAATTAAAAGAAAAGGACTAAATTAACTTACCAAATTAAACTCCAAGCTTTAAAAACTTCATTATCCCCTTTCTTTTTTTCTTTCTCTTTTTCTTTCTTTCCTTCACGTTTGCTCTCTGTTCTTCTTTTTTTTTTTTTTTTTTTGTTTCTTTTAGTTTTTTTATATATATATATAATATAATAATATACTTAAAAAAAATCTCAGATTTTCATCAATACCGCCTCAACTTTACAAAATGGAATAATTGCCATTTTGGTCCTTCATAATTTCTTTTAATCTATAATTTAACTTTTACTTTCATTTCAATCTAGTCCTTTTCATTTAATTTCCTACCCAAACGATAAAATTTTCTAACGAAAATTTAATACCACATTACTAACATTTTATAAGTATTTATAAAAAATATTTCCTATCATATAAATATTCATGCAAATATATGAAATAAATTTCTATTTAAATCGGATTTATGGTTGCGAAACCATTATTCCGATAACCTTGAATTTAGGCCATTACACTTTTAGTTTGATAATATCCGGTCTTTACTATACTACTGTTCGATAGGTGCACTTGCCTTAAATCGTTGTCAGAGTTAGTTTCCAGGTTCGATCATTCTCTTTATAAATTTTAAAACTCGACAAAACAATGATCATTACTCACAACCTAACAAGCTTATATTTTAAGTTACATTGTACGGGGGAGTTGAGAGTCATTGGAAGAAAAAAGGTGAGAGGTATTTGGTATAGAGGTTGAAGGTTGAAGAAGAAAAACTCTTAAAACCAAATATAGGTATTTGTGAGCAAGGATGACTATTCCTTGATCCTAAGTTTTGACATGTGACTTGCACTAATCTTGTAGTGGTTGGCCATTTAAGGTGCATAATAGCCTTTTAGATAAGTATGGTGGGATTTACATAGACCAGGTAAAATTTATTTGCTTTCAAATCTCTATTGTGTTAGGACAATCTCGAAACACATGCTCTAGAGATTCTGCTCCATTAACACATCTAGGGCAATTAGCAAAGCTAACTAGTCTTCTATAGTGTAGATTGCTGAAGGTAGGCAGAATATTTAGAGAACTTCTCCAGTTTGTAATTTTAATTTTGGAGGGTCGGTCTAGTGACCACAATTTTTTGTAAAGAGTGGTATAATTGGTTGGATTCTTAGTAGGCGTAGACTCTTGTAACCCTTGTAAAAGTAGTTTGTGTGTGTTGTGGACAGAGTACTCACTCATAGCCTCTCCTCGCCATACAAAGTGATCTTTATGTGGGATACGCGAAAGGGGAATACAAATGATTCTCTCCGCATTAGTCTCATTAAAGGTACCTTTTTATTAGCTCCACTTTCCACCTCATTGTATTGGGGTCAATTAGCTTAACTACTGTGTTTATACCTGAACTGTTAACAACATGTTGTACTTTGAAATCCACATTTCCAAGCACCCATGTGTCATCCCAAATTAAGACTTTTGTACCATTACTAATCCACCAACATAGCCCTGCCTTAAGAAGGCCCTTTGCAGCCCACAAACTATTCTAGGTATAAGAAGGTAGATTTCCTAACATTTTTAAAAAATCA
>CM016618.1:50058870-50100295 GCA_005393395.2 Gossypium australe | reverse complement strand
ATGATTGAAAGTCTAGGGATTTTCCATGTGAAAATTTGTGTTGATTGCTGAAATTTTATGGAAGAAAATGAGTCTTGGTTGTTAAATAAACAACTTTTGTGAAAGGTGTTTCCATGAAAACACCTAATAGGACTATTTTGTAAAAGTTAAGAAAATGGATAGAAAATGTATGAAATAGTTGAAATTGTGAGTTGCTATAAGAGAGAATATAAATCAGCTAGGCTTGGGAATGAGAAAAATGAACATATTTCATTTTCCGAGCCTAAGGGCAAAATCATAATTTTGCCAAGTTATAAGTGCAAAATGGTCATTTTTGCCAAAATAAGAATTTTTGAGTAATTAGATTAATGTGATTATTTAATAAGTTAAATATGTCATTATAGATCAAGAAGAACGTGGAATCAACCTTGACCGGGGAAAAGGCAAGGTTTCAGACTAAACCTCAACTTGACATATTTTGCATCGAGGTAAGTTTATGTGTAAACGATACATCCTTATTACGTGTGTTTCTACCTATTAATGAATGGTGTAGATGTAAATGCTTATTGGTGAGATTTATTGAAAATGGTAGAAAATGAGGAAATTCTCGAATGAACCTTCAGGATAGGAATATGGGTATGGATAAATATCCATAATTGTATAATTATTGGTGGGCTGTGTGCGATACCACCTTGTTGTTTATTATCGATGGGCTGTATGCGATACCATCGTATTTATTGTTGTTGGTGGGCTATGTGCGATACCACCGTAGACATGTGATTATTGGTGGACTGTGTGCGATACCACCTCGTTAATTATTAAATGGTGGGCTGTGAAACCACCAAGTACCTAACATTATTCCAAAGTGTTCATCGAGAAACTTGTTTAAGTGAAATTACATGTGGCTTTGTGGTGATAAGTGCAGGGCATAAGTGCAAGTAAATGTGAGCAATGTTTGTGATATGTGTTTGGGATGTGGTAAGGTTTTAAAGGAGTAAGCATGATTATGAGAATATGAATTATTTTTACATAGTATGAAATGTTTTTGATTTATTAGTATGTGGTATGATGCTTATTATTTACATATTGTAATCACCAATCTTGCCCGGGCCCTTAACCAAAACCCAAGCTCGGGCTCATTAGCCAAAATAAAATCAGATAAAAAAAGAAAAACCAAATGTTATAAAGGCCCAAATGAATAAATAATAAAAATATAGTCCAAATGTCCATTTACATTTCTGAAACCCGACATAAAATGCCTAAAACAAAATAAAATAAATGAAACAAAGTCCATTAATAACAGTCCAATTACAAGCCCAAAATACCAGGCCCAATTGTTAATAGTACCAGTCCATTACAAAACCAATCAGCCCACCTAACCACACCCTGACCCAAATTAACCCAGAGCCCAATTCAACCCAATCCCTAGCTCAGTTTACAACGGCCCAAGAACCAAGCCAAAACAGAAACCCTAGGACCCCTTTTCTCAGCGCCGCCGCGCGTGTGCCACACGCGCTCATCCGTGCCGTTCCAACTTCCCACTCGCCACGCGCTCCTCTCTAGATTCGCGTGCCCCTCGGCCTCCACGCACGCTCCCACTAACGACCTTCCCCGTGCGCCTCGACCCCCTCGCCCGCACGCTCCTGCGCACCACGCCCCTGACACTCGGAGGTTCCCCAAGCGCCTTGGCCCCGTCGTCCCCACTTCGCCCATCACCTGCAAACAACCCCAAAGAAAGGCAACAGAAACGAAGCAGGATATGGAATAAACATTATAATACTAAAGACCAGTGTATTCATGGCTATAAAGCCATCAAATGTTGATGTAAAAGGGGTTCGGCCCTCGTTTTTTTTAAGGAACACTAAAAAAAAAACCCGAAAGCAATCAATAAAAAAGAGAACAATCAGAAGAAATCAGGGAGTAATTCTCGTATTCTACTGCAGATCATCAGAAATCAAAAAAATAAAACAGAAGGTTGATTTTATTTTCCTTTTTGTTCTATTTACCGCCGTTTCACCTTACCTTTCATTGACTACTTCGAATCTCGGCAAACCAAACCTAAGAAGAAAAGGAGAGAGCGTGAGAAATGAGGGGGGGTTACCTGCGCGAAAAACCGTGCCCGTGCCTATCTCGTCGCAATCGGGATCGGGCGAAGGAGCGGATGGTTTAGATCGGAGGGTTGTTGCCCGATTTTACTGATTATAGCGGCGATTTAGCAGCCTTTAAGGGAGGAAGGTCTGGGTCTCGGCTGGAAACGAGGGTAAGAGAGAGATGTCGTTCTGATGGAGAGGGAGTGAGGAGGATGAAGGGAAGGCTGTGTGGCTGCGGCGTTTAGAAAAAACTAGGGTTAGAAACCTGATTTTTCTTAGGGGATTTTTAGGTATTCATATCTTTAATGAAACGGTGCCGTTTCACTTAGGTTGACCCGGCTATAACCCGACCCATCGTAGGTGGATCCGCGTGTTTCCTCTTCAGGGGGTTTTTAGCTCTTAGGTCCCTCCGTAATTTCGAATGTTATAGGTGCATTTGTTGATTATCTCTAAATTTGCCCCGATATATTCCTCCCTTTTCTAATTGAGTCCAGGACAAAGCGCAGAGCGCAAGAAAGGGAATATTTTCGCTTTGATCCCCCCTCTTCGCGCGCGTTTCAAGCACCCCCTTTTTCTTACACCTTGAAACGACCCTCAAATTCCGTTTTTGATTCAATTGGCCCCTTTTCAATGTTTTGAGATGATTACTATTATTATTAGATTTATCATCATTATCCTTACTATTATTATTGTTACCATCTTTATTATTATTATTTAGTATTATTATCATTTATTATTATTTATATAGTCTATATGGTTAGATATCTTATTTAAACCCATTATGTATTATTTTTATTATATATATACATATATCGTTCACTTTGTTTATATCATAGAAATGCTTTGTTGTTATTCGCATGAAACACGTTCATCGTTTTACACTGATTATTACGTTTTTCTACATCTTATCGCGTATGTTGGTAATTGCTTTAGTATAGAAATTATTATTTGTTGCATTTCATTACTATTTTGTCAGTGCTTGTGTTAAATGTTAGCTTGTATTAAATGTTAGCATATTATGATCGTTTTAGTGCATATGTTCAATAATGAAAAAGGCAACATCGTCGCATACGTCACGGCTTAAAATAAAAAGCACATCTTTACAAAACTATACCTCATTCAAAAGTTTTTAAAATAGAGGCAATATTTGGGAGTTTAGAAGTTCGGAAGATAACATCCTAACGTGCTGGGTGTCTATTTTTCGGTCAACTAAAATAACCAAATACCCTTCTCATACATTTGAGGACTAAAGACGGTCTCGGTATCGAAGTATGAATATGTTATGTCCTAACGTGTTGGATGTGGCATTTTCATCCCTTTGGAACGAGTCAAATCTTTGGACTCAAACCTACTTGGAATAACCCTTTCCTCGGGAACCTTTCAACTCCAACTACGTTCAAGTTTTCAACATTGGGGCAATATCAATCAATTCGGTACCGATTTTGGGCGTTGCAAGGGTGCTAATCCTTCCTTGCACGTAACCGACTCCCGAACCCGTTTTTCTCAAATTGCGTAGATCAAAATGCCGTTTTAGTAAATCAAAAATGTTTTATTAAAACAAAGGTGACCCGATCACACCAAAATGATCGGTGGCGACTCTTCTTTTTAAAGTCGATTCCCGTTTTGTCAAAAAATGGTTACGACAGCTTGGCGACTCCACTGGGGACATCGAGAGTCAGGCCGTAAATTGATTGATTTTTGTCCCTTTGATTGAAAATTTGGAAAATTATTTCGAAAAATCGTGTTTTCCTTTGATGCATTTGCTCATGCTATAATGTCGAGTCTCATGAAATATTTGGCATTGCATTGCATGACCGTCGGTCGCACCTTTAAGTGGGAGTAAGAAACTAAGCCTTCGTGAGGTTTTCACCTCCGCATGGGCTAGTGGATTGCTCCCGGGAGACATCCGTACCTACGTGTTTCGTGAGGTTTTCACCTCCGTATGGCCGTAGGGAAATGTATCCCCCTGAACCGAACTCGGTCCGTATGAGCCTATAATGGGTGAGGGTCGAGGAATCTGCTGGTTCGGGTACCCCTCCCGTAGAACTGAACCTCATATAGAAGCCCTAAAACCTACCCTAGATATGGTATCGATATAGTTATCCGGATAAGTGTTTAATGATATTTTGCTTGTGTGACTATGCAGCACTAACTAGCGTTTTTTTGATTTGCATGTCATTTCATATAATAGAGGTGTCAATTTCTGCTCGGTTGCCGAAATAGAAAGTTTGCTATGGAGAACAACTTTCTTGATAAAGTAGAGGACAATGCAGCCGTGCGCACATGGTCAGAAAAGTTGCAATCCGGGGAGGGAGATAGCTTAGTCGAAAGGCATACGTCAGAACTATGGGACTTCACCCGTGTTAGCGTGACGCAAAATGAGCTTCGAGAGTTGCGGGATATCTGGACCCATTGGGAAGAAGAAGCCAAACAGATGTTCTACCGCCGCTACGGTGATATATCTCACTTGTTGGATGTCAAAGTAGATAGACACTTGTTTCGGGCTATGGTCCAATTTTGGAATGCTGCCTACAGTTGTTTCACCTTTGGGGAGGTGGACTTGGTGCCAACAATAGAAGAGTACACTACTCTGCTTCGTATCCCTGATATGCAAGTCGATAAGGTCTATATTAGGCCTGCTTATGTCCCTCCTTTGGCAAAGAAGTTGATGAAGGTTACGGGAATGAGTGAGCAGTGGATCTCAGCCAAGATTCAACAGAAGGGTGAAGGGAGATGTTTTCCTTGGGTGGATTTAAGGGATCTGATTTCAACGCACCCTGACATAAGGAGAAAGGTTGATATCTTCGCCCTCGGCCTTTACGGTTTAGTCATATTCCCAAAAGCTCTGAGGCATATAGATGAGGCGGCGGTGGATCTGTTCGACCGATTGGGTAAGCAAGTCACACCTGTCCCAGCGATTCTCGCAGAAACTTTTAGATCGTTAAATGCTTGCAGAAGAGCGGGAGAGGGAAGGTTTATCGGATGCCCAACTTTTGATGGTATGGTTTCACGGGCATTTTTGGAAGATGGACAAAGTCTCTTGTCGACCTTTTCATAGAGACTATTCACCAATAAAAGAGGAAGCTACGCCAAGAAGAGAGGATATAACAGAAGAAGGATGGATGGCAATTTTTCAGAACCTTCAAGGAGAAGACGTTGAGTGGAGAGCTCCCTGGATGATGCCTGGAGAGATACTCTATAGATGCGGAGACTTCAATTGGGTACCTCTACCCGGAATTTGGGGAGTCATCGGGTATGCCCCATTGCTAGCGGCAAGACAATACCAGTCTAGACAGTTCGTGCCGGCAACACATGGGTTAAACCTAAGTGAGTTCTCTTATACGGGAGAGGGATACAAGAAGAAGATCAAAGAAACGGCAAATGCTTGGAAACAAACACACCGAATGAAGAGGCTAGCTGCGGGCGAAACGGCAACTTCTGAATACAAAGCATGGCTAAGCAAGAGAATCAATGATAACATCCCGGGACCAAACTTAGATAATGCTCAGTCTTTGGAGGAACGGTTGCGAGTGATACCAACAGAATTAGAAGTTATAAAGCAAGATTTCTTACAGCGAAGATCAGAGCTCGAAAAGAGAATCGAGCAGTTGGAGGAGGAAAAGATGTTTTTGAAGCTAAATGTAGAGATACAGAAATCAGAGACGGAAAAGGTGCAGAAGGGGAAGAGCAAAGCCGAAGAAGAATTGGATAGCTTAAAGGGGACTACAAGAAGATGCGCCTCTCGATGAGAACTGCTGGACTGGGAAAGACTTCGAGCCAATGGCGACAAGAGTTGCAAGAAGAAAGAGCTAAAGCCGAGCAATGGGAAAGGAAGTTCCGAGAAATAAAAGCTCAGAACGAGATCCTAGAAAAGCAAATATCAGAAGGCCAGAATAGAAGAAACGAATTAAAGACAAGGGTGTCAGAGTTGGAAAAGTCCCTCGACCATTATCGAAGCCGTAACTCAGCGAGAGAGTTAAAAGCAAGTCTGAGTAGAATCGAAGAAATGAAAAAGAGGACTGAAGAGTTAGAAATGGAGTTACTACACTGTCAAAATCATATTGGCCATTTAAAAGAGAACGAAGAACGAAGGAAAGCGGAACTGTGCCATTCCCAGAGTCAAGTCAGGGATAGAGATTACCTCATAGGGGAGGCTATAATCCGGATGCGAGAAATCGCCGAGTATTTACAAACTCTAGCTGTACAAGCCGACACGTTGAGCATACAGTTCGAGACACAGTCGGATCGTGGACGTGAATTAGCTTCCTTACTAACAAGGGTTAAAGCCTTAGGCGTTAGAGCAAGGCCGTTTTTGTAACCTCTTTTATGTAAAGAGCTTTGTTATCTAAGGAAGTTTTCTATGGGGAATTGAATCAGAGTTGACACCTTTTCCATTCATACCATGCATTTGCATTGCATTACATACATTAGCATCATATCACCTTAACTGTTCGCTAAACTTAAAATCATAATCCGCAGCTACGACATTACGAACCTGGAATCACATCATCCCTATAGAACACGCTTAAGAACTAGAGCCATGGACGTCGAACTCAATGAGAGGATCGAGGATGGAAAAAACCCAGAAAGAGTTACAAGAACAGCTAACCAAATCACAGCAAGAAGCAAAGGACCTAATGATGAGATCCCGCGAGGAATCACGAGAGCATAAGAGTCAAATGGACAGAATGTTGGAAATGTTGACGGCCATGACCCAAGGAAAAGGACCCGCGCCAAGTCCTGACCTTACGGAGCCCCATTCGAGGGATAATCAAGATCCGCTCTATCCCTTAGGATCCACGCCACCCCACGCTCATGCAGCACAAAGAGGATATCCTCAAGGGAACCCAGTAGGCCTGGAGCAACAACCCATCCCACCTACCCATTTGGGGGAGGGTATATACGTATCAAACGCTGGGGATAATTCGGCTAATCCGACGGTTCCGGATTTGGATGATCCGATGGAAATAGCTAGATTAAAGAGGGGTGACCATGATGCTGAAGAAAAATATAAGAATCTAGAAGAAAGACTCAAGGCGGTGGAAGGTACTGGAGTCTTTTCTTCACTAAGTGCCAAGGAGCTTAGTTTAGTGCCCGATCTGGTTCTACCCCCAAAGTTTAAGGTGCCAGACTTTGAGAAGTATGAGGGAACGAGATGTCCGAAAGCACACCTTATTATGTTCTGTCGGAAGATGGCCGGATATTTAAACGAGGACAAACTGTTAATACACTGCTTCCAGGATAGCTTGATCGGATCGGCCCTCCGATGGTATGATCAGCTTAGCACCGAGAGGATCCGGTCATGGAAGGATCTGGCAACTGCATTCTGTGAACAATATAAGCATGTTTCTGATGTGGCTCCCGACCGGATGACGCTACAAATGTTGGAAAAGAAGCCAACGGAGACCTTCAGACAATACGCTCAGAGATGGAGGGATCTCTCAGTCCAGGTCGAGCCCCCATTAACTAAAAGTGAGGTAACAGTCCTTTTTATCAATACTTTGAGGGCGCCATTCTACGACAAACTGGTGGGAAACGCCACGAAAGATTTCGCCGACCTCGTAATATCCGGCGAACTCATCGAAAACGGCATCAAAAGTGGAAGAATGGAGGGCCCTGAGAGCTCAAGAAGACCAACACCTGCAAAGAAAAAGGATCCCGAAGCCCACATGGTGGGGACCGGGGCCACTATGCTCCTAATCCGCATCCGACACAACCACGCCCCCAGTTTCGCCCACCGCCGAATTTCTATCCACAAAGCCCCTACTATCAAGCACCTCCTCCCTACCCCGTTTACGCCACCGAAATCAAAGACCATTCACCATATTCCCTCCAAACGCTATGCCCGCCCAAGGCCAGCCAAAAAACGAACAAAGACCAGTAAAGCCCAATCCTGAAGACCCCAATTCACCCCATTCCCGTATCATACGGAGAATTATGCCCGAAGCTATTGGAAAAACAGTTAATCTCACCACATTACATGGCACCATTAAAACCCCCGTTCCCAAGGTGGTACGATCCCAACGCTAATTGCATGTACCACGCCGGGAATCAAGGACACTCTACAGATAACTGTTTAGCCTTTAAGAGAAGAGTGCAAGGCCTCATCGACGCCGGGATCTTGCGGTTTGACGGTACCAACAATATGACAAGAAACCCGCTCCCTAACCATGCCACAGGGAACGTGAATATGGTGACACCGGAAGATGGGTGGCGAGTCAGAAGCTGTGTCTCTAGGATAAGGACACCTTTGGAGAAGGTCTGGGAAGTAATGATTGAGAAGGGCATGCTCGATAGGAATTTCAAGGAGGAAAACGCGAAGAGTCCAAGTTTCTGTGTCTTTCACGGCATATCAGGACACCATATCCAATCTTGCGAGGAGTTCAAAGAGCTGCTTCAAAGCATGATGGACGATAAAAAGGTGGAAATCTTCAATAAGATGGAAGAGATTGGTGGAAAGGAGATATGTGCATCTGAGGGCCAATCATCAGGACCTCCTTACAGTGCCGATCGGCCTTTGGTAATCTATTACGAGGCAAAGAAGGAAGAGAGGAAACCAAAAATGATAATCCAAGTACCTTCCCCTTTTCCTTACAAGGATAGCAAGGCAGTGCCATGGAAGTATGATGTCAATGTCGCCATACCCGAGGCTACAACTGGAAACGTCAGTGAGGTGGGGCATTTTACCCGCAGTGGGAGGTGTTATTTCCCTGAGATGGTTGAGACGAAGAAGAAAGCCATTGACACGAGTCAGAAAGGGAAGGCACCAATACACGAGGCCGAGGGCAAGTTTGAAATACAAGCTGAGCAAGGAACTAAGGAGCCGGTGAATGAGGAGGAGGCACAGGAATTCTTAAAGTTCATTAAGCACAGCGAATACAATGTCGTGGAGCAGCTGAATAAACAACCGGCAAAAATCTCAGTATTATCCCTATTGTTGAACTCAGAGCCACATCGAAACGCTTTACTGAAGGTGTTGAACCAAGCCTATGTGCCAAGCAATGTGCCCATTGAAAAACTCGATAGGTGGGTGAACAATTTAAACGCAGATAATTTCATCTCCTTCAGCGATGACGAAATACCACCAAATGGTAGGGGCTCTGTTAAAGCATTGCACATCACGACCGGGTGCAAAGGATATATAATACCGCATGTGCTTATTGACAACGGGTCCGCGCTCAATGTCATGCCGCTAGCTACACTGTCTAGGATGCCCGTCGACATGTCTTACCTGAGGCCTTGTCACTCCGCGGTAAGGGCATTTGATGGAACACGGCGGGAAGTTATGGGAAAAATCGAGATCCCTTTAGAGGTGGGCCCGTGCACATACAATGTCGAATTCCAAGTCATGGACATTGCTCCTTCATATAATTGCCTCTTAGGAAGGCCCTGGATCCACTCCGCAGGAGCTATCCCTTCATCTCTTCATCAGAAAATAAAGTTTATTATGGATAACCGCCTGATCACGATCGCCGGTGAAGAAGACATCGTCGCATCGCTATCTACTGACACACCCTACATCGAGGCAAACAAAGATGTGCCAGAATGCTCCTTCCGTTCCTTCGAATTCATCAACGCTACATTTGTCGCCGAAGGAGATAGGACTCCCACACCCAAGCTGTCAAGAAACACCAAGATGGGGGTCAAGCTGACGGTAGGAAAAGGTGCCCGAGCAGGAAAGGGTTTAGGGAGATACCAACAAGGGATAGCTAGAGCGCTAAATCCTGTACACCATAAGGCTCCGTACGGCTTAGGGTTCAAACCTGATGAGCGACAAAGGAGGAAACAACGGCAAAAAGATCAGGGAAAGAGGATTGCAAGAACCTCAGGACGAGAGGTAGAATGGGAGCCCATGACGTACCCACCCTTGTCGAGAACTTTTACGTCAGCAGGAATGATGTACACGGAGGGAGATGATTCACGAAACATGCTGTTATTGGCTGAAAGGGATTTTCAGAACTTCAACATAAACGTCATCGACGGAGCAGACTACACGATGAAAGGCCTTTCGAAGATACGCCCTGGTCCTCCGGGATTTGCGTTGGACAATTGGACTGCTGAGGACCTCCTTGTAGTTTCTAGGACCCCTCCAGAGTAATTCTCAATGACAACCTTCTGTATTCCTCTAAGTCGAAGGGGAATTTGTTATAAAAGTTTGTATCAGCTGTCTAACTTTTAAATGAACAATCAATGAAGATGCATTTTGTCACTGTCTCTCATTCTCATTAGCCTCATATCTATTCCCTCTTCTCATGGCTTGTCTTCATATATATATATATTCATGTCATAGAACCACATTCTTGTTTCCAATACCTCGATATTTCTCTATAGTTTCTTTTTACTTGTCAGGTGCTCAGATAACGACAACGTGAACAATCCTGCTACTGATCCTAAAATCGACTTTGAACAAGCTGCTTGTTTAGAGAATCCGAAGCTGACGATAATGCTGAAGATTATGTCTCAACCCCTGACTTGTTAAGGACGATAGAACAGGAAGATAGACAAATACTCCCCCACCAAGAATCTTTTGAGACGGTGAACTTGGGAAACGAAGAAAAGAGGCAAGAGGTGAAAATTGGGACCTCCATCTCAGAGCCCACCAGACACGACTTGGTCACCTTGCTTCATGAATACAAAGACATATTTGCATGGTCATATCAGGACATGCCAGGATTAAGCGAGGATGTAGTGGTCCACAGGCTCCCAGTGAAACCAGAATGCAAGCCAATCCAGCAGAAGCTAAGACGGATGAGACCCGAAATGCTCTTAAAGATAAAAGAAGAGGTCAAAAAACAGTTCGATGCTGGTTTCTTACAAGTCTCCAAATACCCGGAATGGGTGGCTAATATAGTCCCAGTGCCAAAGAAAGATGGCAAGGTGCGAATGTGTGTGGACTATCGTGATCTCAATCAAGCAAGCCCCAAGGATAATTTTCCCTTGCCGCACATCGATACGCTGGTAGATAACACGGCAAAACATTCATTATTCTCTTTTATGGACGGATTTTCGGGTTATAACCAGATAAAGATGGCTCCTGAGGATATGGAAAAGACTACATTCGTGACAATGTGGGGAACATTTTGCTACAAAGTGATGCCGTTCGGATTAAAAAACGCTGGGGCAACATATCAAAGGGCAATGGTGATGCTGTTTCACGACATGATGCACAAAGAGATAGAAGTTTATGTCGACGATATGATAGCCAAATCTCGGGGAGAAGTAGAGCATGTTGGAAACCTCCGGAAATTGTTTGAAAGACTTAGAAAGTTTCAACTGAAGCTTAATCCAGCTAAGTGTACATTTGGAGCAACCTCGGGAAAACTACTGGGCTTTATCGTTAGCGAGAGAGGTATCGAGGTCGATCCCGACAAAATAAAGGCCATACAAGAATTACCACCTCCACGGACACAAAAAGAAGTCAGAGGATTTCTAGGAAGGTTAAATTACATCGCCCGTTTTATTGCTCAACTTACCAACCAATGCGACCCAATTTTTCGACTATTGAGAAAACACAACCCTAGGGAATGGAATAGTGAATGCCAAGCTGCCTTCGACAAAAAAAAACGATATTTGTCTAACCCCCCTGTGCTAGTACCACCGACTCCAGGGAGACCGTTAATACTGTATCTGACGGTGTTCGAAAATTCAATGGGTTGTGTATTGGGGCAACACGACGAGTCGGGGAGAAGAGAAAGAGCGATCTATTACCTCAGTAAGAAGTTTACAGAGTATGAAGCAAAATATCCATCAATTGAAAAGTTCTGTTGCGCTCTGGTTTGGGCAGCTCGAAGGCTTAGACAATATATGTTGTATCATATGACATGGTTAATCTCTAAATTGGACCCAATCAAATACATGATGGAATCACCTGCACTCTCAGGAAGAATGGCGCGATGGCAGATCCTGCTATCGGAATACGACATCATCTATGTAAGCCAAAAGTCGATAAAAGGGAGCGCAATAGCCGACTTCCTAGCAGCCCGAACCACAGAAGAATACGAGCCATTAAGATTTGACTTCCCGGATGAAGATTTGATGTGCATCACAGAAAAAGAATACGAATCGTCAAAAGAAGAGTCATGGAAAATGAGTTTCGACGGGGCATCAAATGCATTAGGACATGGGATCGGAGCAGTCTTGGTGTCACCAGAAGGGAGTCATTATCCATTCACTGCCCGATTAAACTTCTTCTGTACCAATAACATAGCGGAATACGAGGCTTGTATCATGGGGCTCCGCGCAGCTGTTGAACGAGGCATCAAAATCCTAAAGGTATCAGGGGATTCAGCATTGGTGATTTACCAAATCCGTGGAGCTTGGGAAGTGAGAGACTCAAAGTTGGTCAAATATCACGATCTTGTTATGGATCTGGTCAAAGAATTCGAAGAGGTGACCTTTAATTACTTCCCACGAGAGGAAAACCAATTGGCTGATGCCTTGGCCACCTTAGCTTCTATGTTCAAAGCGAATCGAGAAGCGGAAGTAATGCCTCTCCAGATGAGCATATATGAGGCCCCGGCGCATTGTTTTAGCGTTGAAAGAGAGGCGGATGGACGACCATGGTTCCATGATATCTTAGGATATGTCAAACATCAAAGGTACCCAGAGCAAGCAAACGAGAACGACAAAAGAACAATCAGAAAAATAGCAGCAGGATTTGTTCTTGATGGGGACATCCTATACAAGAGAGGGAAAGATCAAGTGCTTCTAAGATGCGTGGATAATGTCGAAGCCAGAAAAATACTTGAAGAGGTGCATGAAGGAACTTGTGGAACACATGCCAACGGTTTCACCATGACCAGGAAAATTATGAGACTCGACTACTACTGGTTGACCATGGAAAGTGACTGCATCAGCTATGCACGAAGGTGTCACAAATGTCAAATTTATGGTGACAAAATTCATACAGCACCTTCACCCCTCCACGTGATGACCTCTCCATGGCCTTTTTCCATGTGGGGCATGGATGTTATAGGACCAATTTCCCCGAAGGCTTTTAATGGTCATCGATTCATCTTCGTGGTCATAGATTACTTCACAAAATGGGTTGAGGCCACTTCGTTTGCAAATGTGACAAAAACCGCGGTTTGCAAATTCTTGAAAAAGGAGATTATATGTCGATACGGGCTGCTTGAGAAAATCATCTCGGATAATGCCTTGAATCTGAACAACAAGCTGATGAAGGAAGTGTGCGAATAGTTTCAAATAAAGCATCACAATTCCTCACCCTATCGCCCAAAGATGAACGGAGCGGTAGAAGCAGCCAATAAAAACATTAAGAAGATTATTGGAAAGATGACCGAGACATACAAAGACTGGCATGAGAAGCTCCCGTTCGCTCTATACGCATATCGTACATGTGTGCGGACCTCCACGGGGGCAACTCCTTTCTCTCTGGTATATGGAATGGAAGCTGTACTGCCCATCGAGGTGGAAATCCCTTCTTTACGAATCTTAATGGAGTCAAAACTGGAAGAATCAGAATGGGTACAAGCTCGATATGACCAACTGAATCTGATTGAGGAAAAGTGCTTGAAAGCAATCTGTCATGGACAGATGTACCAAAAGAGAATGATCACGGCCCATGACAAGAAGGTACGGCCGAGGGAATTTCGCGAAAGAGAGCTCGTGTTGAGAAAGATCCTCCCAATACAAAAAGACTTTCGAGGAAAATGGGCACCGAATTGGGAAGGACCCTACGTCGTAAGGAAGGCTTTTTCTGGTGGAGCTTTGATTCTCACAGAGATGGATGGGAAAGAGGTATCGAACCCAGTGAACTCAGATGCCGTAAAGAAGTACTACGCCTAAAAAAAAAGGAATAAGAAAAGAAAAAGAAAATCAAGATGAAAACCTGAAAAGGCGTCTTGATTTCAAAAAAAAAAAATCAGGATGAAAACCCGAAAAGGGCGTCTTGATAATCAAATTGGGATGAAAACCTGAAAAGGCATCCTAACGAAGGGGATTCGCACGTAAAGAGCAAGAACGGTTTGAACGGGAAGTCAAGGGGCGAGGTTACAATATTTGAAGCGGACTCAGAGGTTCAGGGTCTTCTACGCAAGGAGCTTCACTCGAAGGGGTTCAGGGTGAAGGAACATGGAGAAGTTCACGCGTTGGATATCTAGAGTATTAGTGACAATTGAATCCACTTTCTCTTTATACCTTCCTTATCGAATCATTCCTTGTCAATTTTCTTGTTGCTTTGAAATAAATACGAACGTAAGGCATCTCTTTCACACCTACTTGGCCATGGGCATGCATCTCGTGTTTGATTCATTTAAATGGTAAATAGCGAAATTACATACTTTAAACAGAAGAAACATTGAGCATTACCCAGATGAGAACCTGGTAAGTACAAGGACCTCAAAGCAAAGACATAATTTGACAAGGGGACAAAATGGTTGAGATATGAGAAGTACAGACCACTCGTGGAACTTAGGGACGAGTACAAAACCTGAAGCGAAAGTCGAGAATCGAAGCGATGGACACGAGTCATCATGAAAGTCATAACAAGAGATACACGACAAACAAACCCAGAACGCATGGCATAATCATGTAGGCATAAGAGCATTTAAGACAAACACATGCATATCATGATAACATCAACATCCCGCATGACACATACAGGTACACCAATAAGGCAAGAAATCTTGATCGAATTCCACCAGATAACAAGTCTTAAATTGCTGCTCAAAAATCAACTCATAATGCCAGAGGTGAGTTGGGCCTCGGGGCACGCCGAGGTATTTATTTTCTGCCTTTAAATTTCTTTTCAAAAGCCAACTCATAATGCGAGAGGTGAGTTGAGCCTCGGGACAAGCCGAGGTATTTAACTTCTGTTTTTAAATTTCTGTTCAAAAAAATCAACTCATAATGCGAGAGGTGAGTTGGGCCTCGGGACACGCCGAGGTATTCAATTTCTGTTTTTAAATTTCTGTTCAAAAATCAACTCATAATGCGAGAGGTGAGTTGGGCCTCGGGACAAGCCGAGGTATTTAACTTCTGTTTTTAAATTTCTGTTCAAAAATCAACTCATAATGCGAGAGGTGAGTTGGGCCTCGGGACAAGCCGAGGTATTTAACTTCTGTTTTTAAATTTCTGTTCAAAAATCAACTCATAATGCGAGGAATGAGTTGGGCCTCGGCACACGCCGAGGTACTTAATTCTCAAAACATCAATTCATGTTGTGAGAGGTGAGTTGATGCATTGGTTCACGCGCTAAGGTATTTTCAATTTCTGTCTCAAAAAAAAAACTCATGAGAGTGTGGTTGAGCCTCGGGGCATACGAGGAGGTACATACAGAAGAAAGACTGAAGTCGCGTTGAGCAAATTTGACGAGGAAGTTCCAGTGGACAAAGAAGATTGACCAAGGGCAAAATGAAGATCGGAGTTTCCTTGAAGATGGTAAGGAAGCAATTTGAAAAGATCAGATTCATTTCCTCAAAGTCCTAGTGGAGCAGTCGAAAGATTGAAGCTACAAATCTCTTCATGAACTCATGTTGGAGCAAGTTCAAGAATGAACAAGATTGAGAAAAAAAAAACGAATCGAAGCTACGGGTCATGTCACGCAGAAGCAGCGTTGGAGTAGACCGAGGAAATAGGGCTTGAAGATGTTTGAAGAAGAAAAGCACCCGAAGAATCTCTACTTGGCCAAAACCGGGCAAAATTGGTTCTTCTTTCGTCTTTGCTCTATTCTCGTTTCACGACAATGAGCAAAGAGGGGCAGCTGTAATCACCAATCTTGCCCGGGCCCTTAACCAAAACCCAAGCCCGGGCCCATTAGCCAAAATAAAATCAGATAAAAAAAGAAAAACCAAATGTTATAAAGGCCCAAATGAATAAATAATAAAATATAGTCCAAATGTTCATTTACATTTCTGAAACCCGACATAAAATGCCCAAAACAAAATAAAATAAATGAAACAAAGTCCATTAATAACAGTCCAATTACAATCCCAAAATACCAGGCCCAATTGTTAATAGTACCAGTCCATTACAAAACCAATCAGCCCACCTAACCACACCCTGACCCAAATTAACCCAGAGCCCAATTCAACCCAATCCCTAGCTCAGTTTACAACGGCCCAAGAACCAAGCCAAAACAGAAACCCTAGGACCCCTTTTCTCAGCGCCGCCGCGCGTGTGCCACACGCGCGCATCCGTGCCGTTCCAACTTCCCACGCGCCACGCGCGCCTCTCTAGATTCGCGTGCCCCTCGGCCTCCACGCACGCTCCCACTAACGACCTTCCCCGTGCGCCTCGGCCCCCTCGCCCGCACGCTCCTGCGCACCACGCCCCTGACACTCAGAGGTTCCCCAAGCGCCTTGGCCCCGTCGTCCCCACTTCGCCCATCACCTGCAAACAACCCCAAAGAAAGGCAACAGAAACGAAGCAGGATATGGAATAAACATTATAATACTAAAGACCAGTGTATTCATGGCTATAAAGCCATCAAATGTTGATGTAAAAGGGGTTCGGCCCTCGTTTTTTTTAAGGAACACTAAAAAAAAAAACCCGAAAGCAATCAATAAAAAAGAGAACAATCAGAAGAAATCAGAGAGTAATTCTCGTATTCTACTGCAGATCATCAGAAATCAAAAAAATAAAACAGAAGGTTGATTTTATTTTCCTTTTTGTTCTATTTACCGCCGTTTCACCTTACCTTTCATTGACTACTTCGAATCTCGGCAAACCAAACCTAAGAAGAAAAGGAGAGAGCGTGAGAAATGAGGGGGGTTACCTGCGCGAAAAACCGTGCCCGTGCCTATCTCGTCGCAATCGGGATCGGGCGAAGGAGCGGATGGTTTAGATCGGAGGGTTGTTGCCCGATTTTACTGATTATAGCGGCGATTTAGCAGCCTTTAAGGGAGGAAGGTCTGGGTCTCGGCTGGAAACGAGGGTAAGAGAGAGATGTCGTTCTGATGGAGAGGGAGTGAGGAGGATGAAGGGAAGGCTATGTGGCTGCGGCGTTTAGAAAAAAACTAGGGTTAGAAACCTGATTTTTCTTAGGGGATTTTTAGGTATTCATATCTTTAATGAAACGGTGCCGTTTCACTTAGGTTGACCCGGCTATAACCCGACCCATCGTAGGTGGATCCGCGTGTTTCCTCTTCAGGGGGTTTTTAGCTCTTAGGTCCCTCCGTAATTTCGAATGTTATAGGTGCATTTGTTGATTATCTCTAAATTTGCCCCAATATATTCCTCCCTTTTCTAATTGAGTCCAGGACAAAGCGCAGAGCGTAAGAAAGGGAATATTTTCGCTTTGATCCCCCCTCTTCGCGCGCGTTTCAAGCACCCCCTTTTTCTTACACCTTGAAACGACCCTCAAATTCCGTTTTTGATTCAATTGGCCCGTTTTCAATGTTTTGAGATGATTACTATTATTATTAGATTTATCATCATTATCCTTACTATTATTATTGTTACCATCTTTATTATTATTATTTAGTATTATTATCATTTATTATTATTATTTATATAGTCTATATGGTTAGATATCTTATTTAAACCCATTATGTATTTTTATTATATATATATACATATATCGTTCACTTTGTTTATATCATAGAAATGCTTTGTTGTTATTCGCATGAAACACGTTCATCGTTTTACACTGATTATTACGTTTTTCTACATCTTATCGCGTATGTTGGTAATTGCTTTAGTATAGAAATTATTATTTGTTGCATTTCATTACTATTTTGTCAGTGCTTGTGTTAAATGTTAGCTTGTATTAAATGTTAGCATATTATGATCGTTTTAGTGCATATGTTCAATAATGAAAAAGGCAACATCGTCGCATACGTCACGGCTTAAAATAAAAAGCACATCTTTACAAAACTATACCTCATTCAAAAGTTTTTAAAATAGAGGCAATATTTGGGAGTTTAGAAGTTCGGAAGATAACATCCTAACGTGCTGGGTGTCTATTTTTCGGTCAACTAAAATAACCAAATACCCTTCTCATACATTTGAGGACTAAAGACGGTCTCGGTATCGAAGTATGAATATGTTATGTCCTAACGTGTTGGATGTGGCATTTTCATCCCTTTGGAACGAGTCAAATCTTTGGACTCAAACCTACTTGGAATAACCCTTTCCTCGGGAACCTTTCAACTCCAACTACGTTCAAGTTTTCAACATTGGGGCAATATCAATCAATTCGGTACCGATTTTGGGCGTTGCAAGGGTGCTAATCCTTCCTTGCACGTAACCGACTCCCGAACCCGTTTTTCTCAAATTGCGTAGATCAAAATGCCGTTTTAGTAAATCAAAAATGTTTTATTAAAACAAAGGTGACCCGATCACACCAAAATGATCGGTGGCGACTCTTCTTTTTAAAGTCGATTCCCGTTTTCGTCAAAAAAATGGTTACGACAACTATAAATAGGGGATGAAGTGACATAAATTTCACTCATCTTTTTCTGTAACACTCCCTCTCCCAAAAAGCTTAGCCTTTGTTCCTTTCATTTATTCAATAAAATTCCATTTTTATTAAGTTTATTTCTTTTTCCCCAAAAAGCATGAGCCACAAAATTCATCTAGCCAAAGGTTGTCGAAATTCCCCAAAAAGGGTTCATGAGGCTTAGAATCCGCGCTTAGCCTTCTCAACGAGTATTAATCATTTCTCCACATTACAGGGTTGACGCTTCCGTCCATGTCCCTTCAAAAGTGATCTTTTCATCTTGTGCAAAGACGCCCGTTTTGTATGTTTTGGGAAGGTTACACAGTCGGTTCGTTGGCTTACTGCGTCAGTGGTTGTCGAGCTCAAGAGACAAAATGGCGTGGCATTCGCCATTGAGAAGTGATGATCTAGTGTAAGACGGTCCTACAAAAGCGACAGTTGGCTAGAGTCAGGTTTCTCTAAATCGTAAGTCTAAAAACTAAGTGAATCTGGTGGTCGTAGGCATCCTCTTCCACTATAACTGGCTTATTCTGTTCGAGAAGGATCACCTAAAAGCCGAGGATTGAGCCTAAGGAGGATCGAGACAACCGGAGGCTGGAATCTCTCCATCAAAAACTCTCTTTTCTCAACTTTGTTTATCTTTACAATTTTAATTTCAATTTATGCAATTTCAATTCAATCAAAATTTTAATTCTGCTTTTTATTTATTTTTTTTCCAGGTACGCGGGTTTTCTTGGGCACGACTCTACTCGGGATCTCGAGGAACAAGAATTCATGCAAATCCAGTCCCTGAGGATTTGACCATACTTCTCTTATACTATTCTTTTCATTATTTTATAGGGATAAATATTTTTGGTACTCTCAACGATGCATCAATTCATTTTCAGGTAATGAAGAACATGATGGCTAATTTGTAGCATCCACTAGGTGGAGTTGAAATCTCAGATTTGAGTGTGAAGAGATTTTTGTTCAAGTTTTTCAATGGAATGGATGTGGATAGGGTGGTCCAGGGATCTTTTTAGACGTTCAATAATTATCTATTGATTATCCATCATTTAGATAAAGACGAGGATCCATTGCAGGTTCCCTTAGTTTTTTCTCCTTTTTGGGTGCAAATTCATGATTTACCTCTGGGTTACTTTTCAGAAGCTATGGCAATTAGGCACTTTTATTAGGAGATTTTTGGAATATGATTCTAAACAGATAAATCGTGGTTTGAAGGGTCATCTAAGGATCCAAGTGGAGATTGATGTGAGGAAGTCATTGAAGAGAAGGAAAAAGATAGCACTTCCGTCATCAAAATTCACTTATGTGAATTTTAGATATGAGAATATCACTCTTTTTTTTTTGTTTTTATTGTAGATGTTTGGGTCACAATGACAAGTTTTGACCGGTTTGATTACGTAGAGGAGGAAATATTTTAGAATTTGGGTGGGATCTATCCCTAAAAGCATAGTCAAGGCATGCATCAACAATGAACAGTGTTTGGCTATGTAAGGAAGGGGGTGATGCCTTTAAGGAAAGTTTGTGGACTGCACATGATTCAAAGAGAAATGAGATGAGCGAATTTAGGAGTGAAACATGGAATGATATAAATGTGGTGATGGGATTTAATTTGGAAGGGCATCCAAATGATATGGAGAATCAATTTGGCACTTATGATGGATTAGGCCATAATAGCATGGGCCATGATTTTGAAGAAGACCTAGTGGTGCATGTGGAAGGAAAAAAAAAAAACCCAAAAAAATTTTGGGGGCTTCTAGTGTTTCAAACTTGACTAATCCAACAAAAGCTTTTGCTGAGCAACAAAATACTTAATTTGATCAAATATCGGTGGCTGCCAAGAGGCAGACCAACTGGACACAATAACAATTGTTTGTTGAAATGTCCGCGGATTGGGCAGTACACCGGCTGCTCGTAGGCTTTGGTTTATGTTGAAGACCATTAATCCCCAAATTGTCTTCTTGGTGGAGACGAAATTAGATGAAAAGAGAATGGAAAAGGTTCAACAATGATGTGGTTTTAATAATGGGTTAGATGTTGGTGCTGATGGATTTAGGGGGCTTAGCTTTGCTTTGAATGGAAATAAGTTTATCAATATTCACAGCTTCTCTAGAAATCATATAGATGCGTATATTCATGAAGTAGAGGAGAACTTAAAGTAGAGATTAACGAGGTTTTATGGTGCTTCGGATGTAAGGAATAGAGAGGACAGTTGGTCCATTCTTAGGCGGGTAAGGAGAAATGTTGATTCACTATGGATTATTTATAGTGACATCAATGAGATCTTGTATTCTCATGAAAAGGTTGGAGGAATTCCAAGGGAGGAAAGACGCATGGATAGCTTTTGAAAGACATTGGTTGGCTGTGACCTAATGGGTGGAGGTATTTCAGGGCCTTGGTTTACTTGGTAGAGAGGGAATCTGCCTAAGATGAACATAAGAGAACGTTTGGAAAGAGGGGTGGTCAATTCGCATTAGTTGAACATGTTTCTAGAATATTCAATTGAGCATTTGCCCCATTCTTTTCGGATCATTGCCCTCTTTTAATTCAAACAATTCAGTTTGAGAAAAGAAGAGGGGATGTAAAATGTTTAGATTTAAAGCGTGGTGGATTCTTAAGGATTCATGTAGAGACTTGGTTCGTCGAGTTTGGGAGTCATCTACGGGTAATGTTTTGATGAAATTGGAGACGCTTAAAGATGGATGGAAGGTATGGAAAAGAACATTAAAGAAAAACAGAAGGGTGCAACAAATGTATTGAATCAAAAATTAAAAATGTTGTCCGAAGCAAAAAGAGTTGATGACACGCTTGTTGAGATAATTGATGCGAAACTCCATCTTAATTGAGAGATGGAAAAAGAAGAAGTGTATTAGGAACAAAGGGCTAGAGCAAATTGGCTAAAAATGAGGGATAGGAATACATCGTTTTTCCATAGATTTGTATCAAAATGAAGATATATAAACTGTTCACGAGATTGGAGGATGCGATTGGAAGATTCACAAGTATAGAGAATGAGAAGGAGGTTGTTGCTCAGAATTATTTCGAAAATCTCTTTTCTACGAAATGGGAGGGAAACATAGAACATATTTTATTGGGGGTGGAGCGAAAAATTACGGACGACATGAATAAAAAACTTTTAGCCAAGTATTTTGTTGAGGAGGTTTATGCTAATCTAAAAGGGATTGGTCCAACAAAAACAATGAGGAATGATAGTTTTTCAATGATTTTTTACTAGCAGTTCTAGCATATTATCGGATTTGATATGGGTGAATTCTCTCTCAAAATTCTGAATAAAGGTATGTCATTAGAACCCTTAAATGCTGCAAACATAGTGCTAATTCTGAAATTTTCACAGCCTACGAATCCGACTAACTTTAGGCTTATAAGTCTTTGTAATGTGCTCTATAAATTATTTCTAAAACTGTTGCAAATCGTCTTTAACATGTTTTGGATATTTGTATAGACGAGGCCCAGAGTTCTTTTGTATCGAGTAGGCTGATTACAGACAACGTACTTCTTGCTTATGAGGTCCTTCATGCATATAATCAAAAGAGATTAGGATGAAAGGGTTTTTTGGCGTTGAAGCTAGATATGAGAAAAGCGTACAATAGGGTAGAATGGTATTTTTTACGATAGATGCTGCTGAAAATGGGTTTTACGAATTCATAGGTGAATTATATCTCACCGTATTAATTCAGTTTCTTATTCAATTCTCATAAATGGGAGAGAAGGGAAACAATTTAGTCCATCAAGAGGATTGAAATAATGAGACACATTGAACCCTTATTTATTTCTAGTGCGTAGGGAAGGGCTTTCAACGTTGATACGATTGGCCAAGAGGGAAGGGTTAATTAGAGGAGTTAAAGTAATTCGCAGAGGACAACAAATTTCCCATCTACTGTTTGCCGATGATTGCGTTATATTTGGGAGGCTACTCTAAGGAGGCACAAACAATTAAAAGGATATTAAAGCAATACGAAGAGGTATTTGGTCAATGCGTTAATTATAAGAAAATATATAATTTTTAATAGCTCTAACACGACTGATTAGATGAGAGAGTTGGTAACGCAAGTATTGAGCGTTCGTGTTTTAACAAATTCTGAAAGATATATTGGGTTGCCTAAAATGGTGTGAAAGGGAAAGAAATTGGCCTTTCAATCATTAAAGGATCAAATGAAGAGTCGAATTGATGGCTGGAGTGTGAGGAATTTCTCGCAATGAGGGAAGGAAGTGTTCATTAAATTAGTGTTACAGGCCATTTCTACTTACTCAATGTCCTATTTTTTATTACCAAAATCACTTTGTTATGACATGGAGAAAATTTGCGCGAATTTTTTGTGGAAAAGAGGGCAGGGTAGGAGGGGGATTCACTGGTGTGAAAGGAAGAAACTATGTCGGCTTAAGGAATATGGTGGTTTGAGTTTTCGCAGTTTTACCAAATTTAATTTATCTTTATTAGCGAAGCAGGGCTGACGTCTGATTACTTATCCGGATTCATTACTTGCATGCACTTTGAAAGAAAAATACTATCCAGATAGGGATTTCTTGAGTGCTAGATTAGGAAATATACCTTCCTATACCTGGAAGAGTATCTGGGTGACCTTTTAGGATGGATTCACTAGCGTGTTGGGACTAGAACTAAAATTCCTGTTAGGGAGGCTACGTGGGTTTCAAGATATGCGGATTATAAAATTCAAAACTGTGAGAGTTGTCCGAATAATCTTATGGTGGCTGATATTATTGACAATAACGCAAGAAGATGGAGAGCAGAGTTTAAAAGGCAAACATTTACTGATATGGATGCCAATCGTATTCTTAAAATCCCATTAGCCAAGTTTCAACATGAAGACTTTCTGGTTTGGAAAGGGGAGGTGTCTGGGGAGTTTACTGTTCGGAGTGCATACAAGTATCTATTACACTATCCTATGGGAACTAATCATACAACCAACCAGACGATGCATGCAGCAGGGGCAAAGCCAGAATAATTTTTTAGGGGGGTCGAATGAACTTTTAATTTTTTATAGTCTATATCTTTATAATTTTTAAAATATTAAATTAAATTTTTATAATTTTAGGGGGGCTAAAGTGTTATTTTACATTTACTAATTTAAAGTTTAAAAAAAATTAAGGGCCTAAATAGCCTTTTTTTTTTTTTAATTTTAGAGGGGCCAGGCCCCTACCAGCCCTCTAGATTCGCCTCTCACATGTAGATGTTTACAAAAAATTGTGGGGTATGAATCTACCTTTAAAAAATAAAGATTACGTTCTAGAGATTTACAAAAAATTTCATGCCTACGTTTTCTAATCTATACTACAAAGAGATTAGTCAATGCAGGCCTATGCCCTCGATGCTTAAAAGAGTTTGAATCCAGGGAACATGTTTTGAGGGACTGCCTTATGTCAAAAGAGACGTGGAACCTGATGAACTTTCAATGGTCAGAGTTGATATCATAAATGGAGTTTATGGAATGGATTACCTGGTTTTTGGATAATATAACTCGAGCTCTCAATGTCGAACGTTGGTTATTGTGACTTGGGCTATCTGGACTGAACGAAATAAATGACTGCATGAAGGACAAAAAAGACCAGGGTTAACAGTAGTAGACTCCATTAGAGAATATGTTAGAGAAATAGATGGGATTTCTAGTTCCAAACCTTTTGTTAGAATGGAAGCCTCCGGAGAACTCAGTTGTCAAGATAAATTTCGATGCATCTCTCAAAAAACATGAGAATAGGTCATGTTCAGGAATGGTTATTAGAAATTCAGAAGGCGACGTTTTGGGTTCTAAAACGATTATTAACGAGAACATGCCTTCTATTTTCGCAACTGAAGCTCTTGCATGTATCCAAAGCTTGATGTTCGGCTATTATCAAACCAACAATATTTAATACTCATTTGTTTCTATATGAATCTCCTAAAATAATAATTAATAATTAAATTACTAGTATTTTGTGTTGAAATTTTTTGTCAAAATAAATTACAAACAAAAAAGGGATTAGAGACCACCCAACAAAAAAGGGTTTAAGGATTTTTTTTTCTTAATTTTAATAGATTAAAAGAGTTTTAATCACATATATTTAAGTTTTTAGTAAAGAAATCGTTGGAACAAATAGAGTAAACATAAAATTAAAAAATAACTAAATTAAAATTAAGGACTTATTGGGTAAAAAATAACAGTTTAGGACTTATTTAACTACAAAATAAGTATAAAAGCTTGTTTAAACATAGTATTGTATTTGAGGGATTTTTTATATATTAAACCTTTATTGTTATTATTATTTGAGAATAAACATTTATTTTACATTAAATTAATGTTTTGATGTTAAATAAAAAAAACCAAAATTTATCATTTCCTTTTTTAGCATAAAAAATATTGAACTATCTGACATTTGAATCGAAAATTGAAAAGATTGGTTCGACTTCTGGTACTATTTGCTAACTTTGAGAAGATTAAAGTTGGATTCACAACAAAATTTATGATTAACGTGGATTAGGCTTCTCATTTGATTATGATAATGCGTCTCATCATTGCATCATCTTCATCATCCCACAGTATCTACATTTCCTGACCATATTTTATTTCTGTTAAATCCTTTTAATGAATTTAAATTTGTTCAAGAATTGATTTACTTGTCAAAGGCATAACATCTGTCCTAAATTTAAAAGGGTTGGGTAAAAATAAAAAAAAAAGTTAAAAAAGAATTTTAATAGAAAAAATAAAATTATTTAAAATATGAGTTAAGCTAGAGCTTAAATTTTTAAGGGTTAAATTCAACCCGACTTGACTCATATTCTATGTTTATAATATATTATGTTATTTTATATATTATATAATTTATAACACAAAAATATATATATATATATATATATATATATATATAATGTAGACATTAAAAAAAGTTAATTATCAATGTAAAAAAATTTAATGAATGAAAATATATAGACAATTATTAAATTGAAAATTGAAAATAATATAAATATTTTTTTAGAAAATTAAAAAATAATAAAGGCAAGCTAAAATAAGTTTGGATTAGTCATTTATCAATATAATTAGATCTAAAATAAGTTTGGATTAGTCATTTATTAATATAATTAGACCTAAAATAAGTTTGAATTAGTGATTTATAAATATAGTTAAACTTGAGTAAAATTTTAAGCTTATTTTAAGTCGGACCGAGTTTGAGTAAATATAAAATGTATTAATATCATGATTAAACTTGATATGAGCCTGGTAATTAACAAGAGATGTTTGGGTGGTTTGAATATATTCAAAGTGTTATAGACTGTTGGAGTTAGGTCTCTGGCCACTAGCATATGGAGGAGAGATTAAGTAGAGAGAAATTAAGGATGTATGGTGTGTACCAACGATGATTAGCTCCGAAAATGGATGGATATTTACTTATAATGGTTAGTGTCTACTTTGTGCAGCATGTTGAATGAGAGTTGGTGGTCAAATGTGTGATTGAACCCCATTTTAATGCATCAACAAGTTGTTAATTGAAATGATAGCGCTTTCGACTTATAATATTAAGAATATAAATTCGAATAATGAAAAATGCACAGTTAAAGAACTTAACTTTACCTTAAAACGCTCTCAGCCCAGACAAGAATTAATTTCAAACTCAATATGGCTTGGAACATCCTCAATTTATACAAAAAAAAAAAAAAAAAAAAAAAAACCCTCATCTTAATGGTTAGATTCTCACATGATTGTTAATGAGTCGTGCAATGAAGCTTGTGGAAAGCTAAGAGATGGCCAGGTGTTAATCTAGATGCCCGTCTACATTACTGGACTTGGAAAGTTGGATGATTGGCCTTGTGCTTGGTGTTTGCCAATATCATAATTAAATTTAAATAAATTGAATTGGGATCGATCCACATTTAAAAAACCCCTCTCAAACCAAACCCATGCACATTTTCACTTCACTGCGCTCGATATCAGATTTGTTCCATATTTACGGTTTTCCACCTTTCATCTACATATAAACCAATCAGTGGGCTAAGCCATCTTAACCCTCTTTTTCACTTCTCTTATCCTCTCCGCCTTTTAAATAATTTTACTTCATTAACCCAGAATAGGGAGGTATCTAATTCATTCATTTGTGAATTGTAACATAAATTTAGTCATTTTATTATATACAGACAGATGGGTGCATTGACCTTTCTCCTTTATGGTCTTCCAGCTGCCTCGTATTGCGTCAATATGCAGAATCTAAGTCTTGAAATAAACTTACAAGAGCTATATACAATATCCCCGCATTCAACTTACAGTATGGTTCTTTCCTCTCTAGTATTAACCCCAAAAAAAAAAACTAGTTATCAAGAACAGAATCAAGTAAGAGTATCAATCGACAGCATGGACCGGACAATTAACAAAAGTGAATGCAGTATGTCAAATGTGACCAAACGGCAATCGTAAGAACAATATATATATCATTTCTTTCTCAAAATCAAAACCATGTTAAATATTATAGCACAAAACTATATTTCAGGATGAGCTTTCATGAAAGAACAGAACTGGTAAAGAATGGGACCTCAAGTGGGACTGTTGATAAACGGCTGAAACCAGATTTCTTCTTCAAGCTCGAGCTCATCAGACCAGGCATCTTAAAGGTTGTATATTTTCTGTTGTCTAAGTAAATCTTAGTTCCAGCTCCTCCTTGGCCTGAAAAGTGGTGCAAATGAGAATGTTACAATTCTAAGCATCAAAGCCCCTCTCTCTACAACTGTTCCGTACCATTTTAGCCCTTTCTAATGCTTATAATACGATATGAAAGTACTTGTATTATCATATGTTCTTTAAATAGTATGGTTGATGGTAATACTTCCTACTCTTCTGCCGTGACCGCCAGTAGCAAGCAAGTGCTCCGAACATACAGCTAGCAATGGCAATAGCGAATGCAGCCCCGATAGGCACCACGACTGCGTTCGTTGAGGTCACCAAATCATCCAGGGTTGCATTGGTCCTACCACCAGCAAGAACGCCCTTTCCTTTGTACAAAGATATAAGTGTATTTCCATAATAACTCGTTAAGAACTTGAACACTTCATTCTGGTCCCAATCAATCTGATTGGTTCCTTTGTCTTTGGGACCTTGCAAGTGATAACATGAAGGACAAAGTTGCTTTGGAGGCCAATTTATCTTAGGGAACTTTGGATCTCCGGTTTTTAGAGATGCTTCTTCCTTCATTAATCTCTCATTAACCTCATTATGAGCACTCCACAACCAAAGGGCAAAATCACGGGATTTCTTGAAAGGACTAGTAACTCTGCAAATCGGATGTTTGCAAATCAGATGAAGTAAACTTGGATTGCTCAAGAAAATAAACCGCTCTGAAGTTGAAGTTACCTTGAACACATTTCATAAAAATGTTGACGGCACTCCTCACAGATAAAGAAGTTGTGAATAAAATCACATATAGATGTAAACGCAAACTGGCTTTCTCCATCCTCAATCCTCACTGAAAGTGAATGCATCAAAACCCACAATCCACAACTGTAAACAAATACGAGTAATTGTTGGCATCTGATCAGATCAATTAGAAGAGAAGGCATCTCTTTTATGATTGACCTTGTGTGTGTTAAATTTTAGAATGGATATCCAATCTAAAACCAGTTGACAATAGGCTCTGGAGAGGGTCTTTTCATATTACGTGCCTAGGTTGTCCCAATTTAACAAATATGAGATTTACTTCACTTCAGCTTCACTACTCCCCCCCATAGCCCTATCACAGAGCCCTAATACAGATGAGCTAACAAAGGGGACAAAGCTTGCTTTGACACTATGTTAGATTTTAGAATAGACTATCACAAAACCAATTGGCAATAAGTGGAGAGGTCCTTGTTCTATTTATATGCCTGGGTTGCCCCTGACTCAACATGGTTATCATTTTTTTTTTTACTGAATCAAGAGTGCCCCTGATTAAATGAGTCAAAAATTTTCGTTCAAAAATGTATGAGCTAAAAATTAAGGATTCCCCATCATTACCTAAATCCCCTGGTTTCGTTCCTGCTGCCACGACAAAACATCTGCAAAAATGAACATCCAAGTGCAATAAGCAACCAATAAAAAGGAAAACTTCAAATAATATTACCAAAAGAATATTGGACGAAAAACAAAAAGGGATAAATATTTTATAGAGCTTAAGCTAGAAGGAAGCAATCAACTAACAATCTCACAGCTGAAAAATATCACAAAAATTGATCCTTTTTAGTAGCTAAACGGAGAGGCATCAAATCAAATGAAATAGGTGTAGCCTATGTTGCTCTGACACTTTATATTTCTTTAAGCATACATGTCTGATACCGCTAGACACATATGCAGACATGGGTATGGGGATACAACCTTCCAAGTACCCTCCAAATACATCAAGAAACTAAGGGGGAAAAAAAATTAAACACACCCTTGTCTGATGCTCAAGTCTGAGTAACACAGGGAGTAGTAACTACTTATATGGAACTAGCAATCATCAAGTGTAATATTAGAGATTCGAGGTAACAGCAAGCAAGTGAACTAATGCCAGCCATCAAGAAGTTTCATCTAATACAAATAAACGACATTTAGCCCAGCCTACAAGATAATATTTGATGTTAACATTTTCAAATATAAGCATGGAAAGAAAATAAAAAACCAACTTTTCCTTTTAGTACCTACCCAATATCCACGGGGAACTTCCTTTCCACAAACCTGGAAATCATGTAGCACCTCTTTCAGGTTACTGGTGGGAACATCATGTTTATCAGATGACCACATATCTAACGGGCAGAACTCATCAAAGTTCACAAGTACTTCTGCACTTCCTTTTCGGCACCTAATACAAATATACTAATAGCACAATGAAGGAAACACCATATAAATCGAAACCAAGGTCATAATGAGAAGTAGCATTTTTACCTCCGGGAAGGATGATGAGCGACTAAAAGCTGAAGAAATTTTATAAGTGAAGCTCGAGTTTTTGATTTAATCATCTGCAGGACATCATATTTAGCAACTTTAAGAAGACATGGGGAGAAAACACATTCCTAGCTTCATATACATAAACATACACATTTGAGCATAGAGGAAAAATCTACATTAGAGATCCCTACCTTCTGTTCCAAAATGATGTCAAATGCAGTTGCGGTTGCCTCCTCCACATCATAAATGGCTTGAGCAATCTTTCACAAGCCAAATTACAAAGAAGTTAAAATCCTAAGCAAATTGGAAACCTCAAATACACATTATTCAAGAAGCAAACTAGAAATGCACAAAAATACCTGTCCAGGATCTGATATATTGGATGGAAGTTGCTCGTTTTCAAACTTTTCATCATCCAAGCCATATGAACTGAAAGGGAGTAATGCATAAAATCACATGACCAAAGCTGATGTAAAAGTTTAATAGATAAGTGCAAACCTTTGGCATTAACTTCAGCTGCAGATCAATCAAGCACCCTCTTTTTTACAAGTACATGTGAAAACAGGAACATATTTCCTCACACTCCAAAACCTCCCCACTACCAATAGCTGTCATACCCCACCTCCAAAAGGTGGTCTAAAGTTCCACAATGATTGCCATTTTCTAGAACTAACATAATAATCGATTCCATCAGGTGTGATAGCAAAAGCATCAACAATCATTTTGCATTTTTTACCCATAAATTATAAGTCTTAACTATTCAGAAATCGGGTAGAGGTTTGAGTCCCATAAATGCATCCCATACACAAGAATAAATTTTAAAATTAATCTTATATTCTGTTAACTATCAGAACATCTTCCTGCATGTCATGTCATTAGTTATTAAGAAGATTCTTAAATATATAAAATTCTTATACCAAACGATTATTGAGCAATTCCCAAATGTACCAATACAGAAACAATTTTTGTGGAAAAACCTTAGCCTCATTCAGAATTATGGATAGTAAATGCCTCATAATTGCATGTAGTTTACAATTCTATAATTTCAAGAGATCACTAGTTCAGACTAAAGATGTGATGTTATATATCAAATAAGTGGTTGATGAAGATACCTCATACCTGCCTATTTGCTTATTGATCCAATTAAGCAAGAGCTCTGCTGTCCGCCAATTATCAATTTCACGTATTTCACTCTTTTCTTGATTGGGTTTCCAGCCAGTGGAAAACTTTGTAGGAGGACCCCAAAACAGCATAGGATAGTGACTAACAGAAAACTTATCACAAAGACCGGTATTTATCTGTGCTGCCAAAGAAATCAAATATCCAAATTTACATTAACAAGACAGTTTTTCAACAACTGAAAACAAGAGTAAGAAAGAAGTGAATCTCAAAAGGAATGCAATATTTTGTATAGTGGCTACTTAGAAGAACAAGGCTAAATAAGTAAACCAAATTACATGGACTAAAAAGAACAACCATATTACATGGAAACATTCCAACTATTCAAAACTCATAAAATAATTGAAAACAGAAAACTAATAAAGTGCTACTTCTATTTAATTTTCATATTAACAACTTTACGCTTAACTGGAGAAGGCCAGAAAGCCAGATAACATTTTCAACGGCATCTGAAATTCCAGCATTATGCTAGCGATACAAATATATGCCATTAATGAACAGGGATTTTTAAAAGTACTATTTCTATGAAGCTGCAATTTGAAGGTATTCAGAAGGAAAAATAAATACCTTTAATGCACAGTCAACCCTGGTCATCAATATGATACCAGGATGCACTGCATCAGGTCCATTGAAAAGCCTAGCAACTTTTTCATAGTGGGGCTGCAAAAATCATAAGAAAGTGAAGACATGAAAAACGCTGAGTGCAAAATAGACTGCGATATACCTTGTAATTTCTGCAAGCAGGACACCTGAAAAGTAATAATCACAGAAAAGAGAGTTGTTTAACAACTGGCATGAACCATGCAACTAAACTTTTTAGCTATGTAAAACTTAACCTAGGCAGCATGGCAGTTCTATGGAAACAGGCAAGTTCACTGCATGCAAGCACGTACACTTGTGCATAAAATGTCCCATTTTCATGAGAAATGAAAAGCTTTTGCAGTTATAAATTACATAAAATTGAGCAAAAACGGAAACTATTAGGAAATAAATTATATTAAGGGTAACTGGATTCTGGATATGTTCATTAGTGAATCAATGCAATACATCAATCTGGCTATGAAATATGAACAACCGTGATCTTTCATTGGTTTGCCAACTCATTTCCTATTTGGATGTACAAAACATAACCTCATATTTATGTTTACCAGAAAGTGTCAAATCTCGAAACAATTCAGGAAGGTTAGGAGGGGAAATGGCACAAGTTTGTTATAGAAATAAACAAAAAGAACCATTGTTGAATTCTTAAAAATCATTCCTCATATCTCACGCATTATGATATTTAAGAATACGAACATGAACTTTAAAACACCAATTCTCTATCTAGTATAAAAATGTGAAAAGCAATCCCTCTAATTCTTAAATTCCAGCAATTATATATTATAATACAAATGCATTCAATTATATATAAAGAAAACTGAAAAAGGTTAAAATAACCGACTTTGTTCGGTGAACAAAAAGGGACATTCAATTTCCTACAAAGTGATCCATCTAATTCTTAAAATCCAGCAATTATACGTTATAGTATGATGCATTCAATTGTATGGAAAGGAAACTCAAAAAGATTCAATATATCCATGTCTACACTTTTAAACGTTTATTAACTTAAAAAAAAAAAGTCCTCAGTTTTAGGGTGTACTTGGTTGGGTGGAGAAGTGGAGGAATGGAAGCATGGAGTGGAAAAGTGAAAAGAATATAAATTTTGAGTGTACTTAACAGGAAAGAAAATAGGAGAGATGATCATTTCTATCCTAATGGATAATACCCAATCCTTCCAAATTGGAATGTGATGAGAGAAAATGAGAGCCAGGTGTTAGTTCAAAATTATACATTTTTCAAATAATTTATTTTCTTTTCATGGAAAGAATTCTCTCAAATTTTCCTTTACTATTCCTTTCGTAACAAACACACTTTTGGAAAGAAATATTATATTTTCTATCTTTCTATTTTTTCTACTCTTCAATTTCTCATCTTTCCAATTTTCTTTACATCCTAACAGGCAAAATCTTAGGAACCAAACCAAAATCCATTTATAATGAACCTAGCCAAACTGAACCAAACTACAATTGTTTGGATCGGCTTGATTCATCTTTTTCCAAAATTTAAAAAATTGTATTAAATTTTATTTTTCACTAACTTAAAAATAAAATAAATATTCAATAAAAATTAGATTTAGGCTTTGAGTACGTTTTTGTTTTTACTTTCGAAACTTAAACGAACTTAACCGAATAGGTTTAAATTAGTATCTGAACGAAATCGAATGGAACCAATAAAAGCCAAACCAAAACTGTTCCTACCACTACGGTTCAAAATCGGTTTCGGTTTGTTTGTTTGTTTGTTTGCTCATGCTCAGCTGTACCGGTCTTCACCACGACAACCAAATTTCAGGCTAATTTTCAGCATATTAAGTTTTGATCAAGTAAATAAATAAAATAATAAAAAAAATTTCTTCCACAGTCAACACGGTCAACTACAAAGAACTATGAAAATTGAGCATATTCTTCGTTTCTAAAAGCTCAAGATTTAGAACAGTTGGTTAGCTAAGAATGGATGATTACTAAAAAAAGTACTAACCAGTGAGCGAAGAATTCGACTATAGCATAAGTAGCAGGAGTGTCCTTGAGAACTCCATCGAAATTCGTGGCGTTCAGTTCAACGCCATAATCCTTCGGATCACTACCGCCGCCACCGCCGCCGCTGCCAATCTCTCGAAGCACCGTCCTCGATCCCGATTGCAACGACGTCGCTTTTAAGATCCAAAGGTTCAAAATCAGAATCCAATATACATGAGACATCAGAAAAGGGAGAAAAAGAAAACTGAATATGTTTTATGTTTTGTTTCCCTTTTTAGTTTTTAAAGCTTCATCTGAATCGAAATGAAAAGCCCTTTCTTTACGACGTTTTTGACCTTTTTGTAGGATATTAAATTTTTAAAAATATATAAGCTATAAATATGTTCCACTCCCTCTACTATTATGTCTCTTGAAAATTAGTCTCTTTAATTTTAATTCCAAATATTTAATCCTCTACTTGGCTTATTTGAAATCTGAAGTCCAATCTAAAGGAATGTTATCAATTATACTTTAATTTTAAATTTGACAAGCAGAGGGATTAAATTTTTTAAATCAAAAGTAAAGAGACTAAATTTCAGAAGTTTAAAAAGCGTAGGGACTGAGATCATAGTTAGATTCAATATAAAACAAATAAGGAAAGATCTAAGTTGAAGAGTTCGGTGTTTAGGAGATAAGGTACGGTTGAGCTGAATTAAATTTTTGTAGGTAATTTGTTTTTTTTTTCGTAATTTAATTGCGTCCCTAAAATATATTTTATAAAATTTTACTAATTCAATTAACTACATTTATTTAATATAGGGATAATATAATTTTCGGCCCATAAACTTGGCAATTAAGTTCACTTTGGTATTAATACTTTTTTGGTCAACTTTTGTCTTTGAACTTAGCAACTAGATCTATTTTGATCCCTAAATTTAGATTCTGTCAAAATTTGATAATGTTACTAGTGTTATTAGATCAGATGGGCAGAGAACTAATCGATGTAACGATCCCAACATAGGGGTTGAACCGATTAACTTGGAAATTGCTTGAAATTGGTAAAATTTAAAAGTTGTGTATGAGTATTGAATTTTTTATTTAATTATTGTTGATCTCGCATTTAAACTGTTCGAACTGGTTGAATTGGGAACTAGTAGTTTGATTTATTCGACGATCAGTCCGGTTGTTAAAACACTAAATGTGACGCTGAGATTATATCACATCATCACTTGATCATCAAAACCTTTATATTTTTCAAATTTAGAGACCAAAATTAACCTAATTGTCAAATTCAAATGCCAAAGTGGACTAAAAAAGTACAGGCACCAGAGTGAACTTGGTTGCCAAGTTCAAGAGTCAAAGATTATATTATCCCTTAATATATCTATTTGTTGAAACTCGTGCTTAGTTAATAAAAAAAGATACATTATACCATTAGTCAATTAATTATGGGTAAATTTTTATTTTGATCAATTAACTTCGAAAAATTACAATTTGGCCACTAATGTTTTCAATTTTTTCATCACCCAACTGTTAAGTGATTAATGATGACACTTTTTAGTTGGTATAATAACAATTTTAGTCTTTAACGTTTATACTTTCTATTAATTCTATATAAAATGATAAAAATTGAAAATTTTTAAAATTTTGAAAATTCTAAAAATTAAATAAAAATATATAAAAAATGAGGGAAATCGTTTTTCATTATAAGAAAAGAAAAAAAATATTTTAAATATAAATTTTTCTTACAATTTGGGTTTTGAAAATAATTAAATGAATTAAAATTTTGAATTGAGTTTGAAAAATGAAATTTTTGTGGTATATTTTTTAATTTTTTTATTAAAAGTTAGTATTAGAATAAATTTCGTAAGTCTCTATAATATCAATCTTGAAAATTCTTTAACAACAAGGAATTCGACTTGAAAATAATACTAGGTAGTTTATTTACCAGTGTGATGCACAATAAAATTATGTATATCAAATAAAATATATTAAAATATTTTTAAATTGAAGCAGAATTGTACAAAATAAAATTATAATAACATAAAAGCTTCGTTAGATAGTTTGGATATATTTATATTAAAATGATTTTAAAAAATAAATATAAATTCATAAAAACATGTTACTGATACATGCAAGGATAATACACGCATAAATTCTGAACCCAAACACTAAATCAAAATATTAGGTAAAAATATATTAATGAAATATAAACATATTACGCGTCTAAAAAATAAAATAAAATCATAAATAATAATGAAAATTATGTTTAGTTAATTAACAAATGTTTAATAAAGTAATTTTGAAGACATATTTGATCAAAATTTTTATCTTCCCGTGAAATATTATTTTCATATTTATTATAATAGTTATTATTAAAGTCAAATATAATCTCAAGTAGATTAAATAAAATGTGTAATTTGTCAATTCCTTTGAAATGTGAACACAAATGTTTTTTACCTAATCCTATGATTTGAATGTTTCTTTGAGCTGCTGATCGACGGGTTGGATCGGGTTGAGTCTAAGTATGATATTAACATTGTCGAAACCATTTTTTTGTTTGAAAAAACGGGCTGACCTTAAAAAACATGGAGTCGCCACCAATCTTTTTTTGAGGTGTGATTGGTCACTTTATAAAACATTTGGTCTACAAATTTTAAGAAAACGGATCCGGGAGTCGGTTACGCACGAGGAAGGGTTAGCACCCTCGTAACGCCCAAAATTGGTACCCTATTGATTGATTAATGTCCTAATGTCGAAAATTGGAAAAAATTTTAAAATATGAATCCTTTAGAAAATGTTTGGATAATTTGAATTGGATATCGAAATTCTCTTCCGAAAAGATGAAATACCACGTCCAGCACGATAGGACACGATGTTTCAGACCCTCGGTACCAAGATCATTTCATGATTTCCAAAACTCATACATTGTAATTTTAAAAGGGTATTCCACTATTTGGCCAAACTAAAAACCAAGACCCAGCACGATTGGGCACGATTCCTCGAATTTCCAAACATGAAATATTACCTTATTTAAGAAAACACGGTCGAAATCCTTAAAGGATATTTAGTCCTTTGGAAGAACGGAAAATCGAAACCCAGCACGTTAGGGCACAATTTCTCAAAACTTCCAAACACCAAACATTGCCTTGTTTTTAAAAAACACAGACATAGTTCTTAAGGATATTTAGTGATTTGGTCACACGAAAAACCGAAACCCGGCACGTTAGAGCACGATTTCTTGAATTCCCAACCACCAAATATTGCCTTTATTTGAAAAGAATTATGGATCGAGTAAAATTAATGTAACATGAATTTGGGAAAATAAATCGCAACGTTGATATGTGTAACGAAAATAAGATGGACGAAAACATAAATAACAATACTGAGAGCAAAATAATCAAAGATAAATAAATAAATGAAAGTTAATAAAATATAGAGTGAACAAATGAGAATTAACATAAAAAAGAATAGGAAGAAAAAACTGAAAACAAAAGAAATGAAAAATATTTAATAAAATAGAAGAAATAAAAATAAAAATAATATAATAATAATATAATTATAGTAATAAACATAGAAATAATAGATATAATAGTAATAAAAAAAATGATAAGTAACAATGATGAAGTAAAATAAGAAAGGTAGTGGTAAAAAAAAAGTATTAATAATAAAAGAATAATATTGGAGGGAAGAAAAAATTAAAATAAAAAAATAATATTAATAACAAAATAGTAATAATAATAAAAATAGTAGTAATAATAATAATAATAATAATAATAATAATAATAATAATAATAATAATAATAAAAAATATAAATATAATGCTAACAATAAATATAATCATAATAATAGTAATATATACATATAAAAATAGTGGTAATAAAAATATTTAAAAAACAATTAATTCAATGATAAAATAGCAGAATAATCAAAAATGGACTAAATTGGGCTGAAAACAGAAGCTTTGGGCAAATTTAAAAGAAAAAAAGGAAGATACAGGCTAGACTGTGACGCGCTTGGAAAGAGAGGGACCAGATTGGGAAAATTCCCAGGCCCTCTATGCGCTGCGTTTCAGTGTGGACCAAGTCGACACAAACGCAAAATTGTGTGGTGCAATTCAAAGGAAAAAAATAATAAATAAGCACCAAATTGAAAGACCCCACAAAAGCGGAGGGACCTGGAGCATAAATAGCCCATTTTCAAAAAACACGCGGACTTTTTGTGGGTCGGGTCGCGCAGGCCGGATATTGGCAAAACAGCGCCGTTTTGGGGCTATTAAGCTCAACCCTAAACGACGCCATTTAGGGAGGGTATAAAAAGTTGATTTTTTTTAAAAAAAAAAAAACTTCATTTTCTTTTATTTCAAAAATACAAACAGAGGGGAGCTCTCCCCCTTTCCCCTCCAAGCTATCTCCGGCCGGAATCTAGAAAAAGGTAAGTTTTTTTATATATTTATAAACCCTGATACATGCATATATATATATATATATAGTTAAAAAAAGAAATTTTTGTATGTATACAATGACTTTCGAATAGAACAAATAGGGGAAAAAACAAAGAAAAAGAAAATAGACCTTTGCTGCCCAATATTCTCTCTTCGTATTTTCTGTTTTTTTTTCAGTGTGTAAAGTGTATACTGCTTTTGTGTATTTCCTAAAAAAAATCCCCCCTTTTACATTCGATTATTCCCCTTTTTATAGCCTAAAAATCCCCCTAAAATCCCGAATACAATCCCTTTGCTGTTGTTGGGTTTTTCTCTTCTATAGGTACAACACAGAGACGTGGAGGCGCACATTGTGGGAAGGAGTCATGCGGCATGGGGAACGGCCTTGCTGGCGAGACGTGCAGCGCGAGGGCTCCCACAGCTAACCTAGGGTTTCCATTTTCCTTTTGAGTTAGGGCCGTTTCGTTTTAGGCCCTGCTTTGTATTTTGGACCGCTGATTGGACTATTTTTAACTCTGGATTTTTTTTTTTTTTTTTGGTTTGGGCCCCGAGTTTTAAAATTGGGCCTTACAGCTGCCCCTCTTTGCTCATTGTCGTGTAACTAGAATAGAGCAAAGACTTCAAAAGGGCCAATTTTGCCCTATCTTGTTGAATCTTGACCTCTTGATGCTTCCTTTCTTCAGGTAATTTCATTTCATCCACTGCATCTTCAGGGGTATAGGAATTTTGTTTCAATCTGCTCCACTACTGCTCAGTGGAGATAAGATCTGCTATCTTCAGTCTGCTCCATTTCCAATACATAGAGATAAGACTTGCTGTTTTCGATCTGCCCTACTCATGCTCAGTAGAGAAAAGATCTGCAATTTTCGACCTGTTACTCTACTGCTTAGGGGATTAAGGTCTATCGTCTTCGATCTGCTCCACTCCTGCTCAGTGGAGATAAATCTGCTTCTTCAGCCTGTTACCCTACTGCTTAGGGAATTAAGGCTCATTGTCTTCGATCTGCTCCACTCTTGCTCAGTGGAGATAAGATCCGCTATATCTAGTATGCTCCATTGCCGATACATGGAGATAAGACTTACTGTCTTCGATCTGCTCCACTCCTGCTCAGTGGAGATAAGATCTGCTATCATTAGCCTGCTCCACTCCTGTTCAGGGAGATAATGCTAGTGGCTTAAATCCGCTCCATTGCCGATACATGGAGATAAGATTCGCCATTTTTTTATCTGCCCCACTCCTGCTCAGTGGGGATAAGATTTGCACTCTTCAATCTGCTCCATTGCTGATACATGGAGATAAGACTTGTAATTTCTGATCTGCTCCACTCCTACTCAGTGGAGATAATATCTGCTATTTTCAGCCTGTTACCCTACTGCTTAGGGGATTAAGGCTTACTGTCTTCGATCTGCTCTACTCTTGTTTAGTAGAGATAAGATCTGTACTCTTCAGTCTGCTCCATTGCCGATACATGGAGATAAGACTTGTAATTTTCGATCTGCTCCACTCTTGCTCAGTGGAGATAAGATCTGCTATTTTCAGCCTGTTACCCTACTGCTTAGGGGATTAAGGCTTACTGTCTTCGATCTGATCTACTCCTGCTCAGTAGAGATAAGATCTGCACTCTTCAGTCTGCTCCATTACCGATACATGGAGATAAGACTTGTAATTTTCGATCTGCTCCACTCCTGCTCAGTGGAGGTAAGATCTGCTATTTTCTGTAACTCCCATTAATTTTACTACATTGTCCTCTGGGGAACCTACCTGTAGTGTTAATTTCATGGGGTCAATGCTTATGCCAAATGATTAGTATGTCATGATTGAAAAAATTCTCCTAGCCATATGTATTATGAGTGCTATATGAATGGATGCAAAATGTCATGAGCATGATCCAATTTTTAAATTTTGGGCTATCATTACTCGCCATTTGTTAAGGCGATATCCCTGATGTACGTCTTCTTGTTCCGCTGATACTTCTAACAGAGAATCTGAAGATGTCTTCACTACTTAGACCCTTATTTCAAGGGTTCCCAACCCTTTAAGCCTGGTGAGTTCTAAATAACTGTCTTGTTTCAGATTCTTGCATTATTTAGAGTCTTTCAAAGTAATACGCAAAACTTTTTTTTTTGTGAAAGCATTATTAGTTCAGTGATCATTACTTCAATATGAAATGCTTGGAAAAATATTATAGAGATGAATAAAACTGAAATTTATTCGGGACAAAACCCGTGAAGAATGGATTGAGCAAGGGAAACAAATTTTGCTAAGGTACAAAATGAGTAAGAATGGAATTGGTGCCCCAGATATCACAGCCTGAGCTTCTCTGTACGTACTTCCTGAAGACCATTATGAGTTCAACATGTGTCAGGAGATCTGTGGTACTTTGCCAATGCCCCGAAAAATGTAGCATATCTCCTCATTGTTAATTCAGGTGTAGGATGGCTAGCGCATGCCCTATTTCCCCCAAACATTTGAATCGCCCTTTACGGGCTTTCAATTCAAAGCTCCTTTGGTCTCAAAGTGCCCTTTGTGGGTTTTCACCTTAGCCTCTCCGTTTTTTTTTTAAACTCAAGACGCCCTTTGCGGGTTTTCGCCTTGGCCCCTTTCCCTTCTTAAGCGAAATACTTTTTGACTGAGTCTATATTAATTGGATTTGGCAGACTTTTTCCGTCCATCTCAGCTAGTATCAATGCTCCTCCAAAAAAGGCCTTCTTTACAACATAAGGTCACTCTCAATTAGGCATCCACTTTCCTCTGAAGTCTTTTTGCATAGGGAGGATCTGTTTCAATACCAAGTCTCCCTCATGGAATACTCTGGGGTGAACCTTCTTATTGTAAGCCTGCATCATCCGCTTCTGGTACATTTGACCATGACGGATAGCTCTTAGCCTTTTTTCCTCAATTAGATTCAGTTGATCATATCGAGATTGAACCCATTCCGCTTCATCCAACTTTAGCTCTGACAAAACCCGAAGAGAAGGAATTTCAACTTCGATAGGCAAGACTGCCTCCATCCCATAAACTAATGAGAAAGGGGTTGCCCCGGTGGAAGTTCTAACAGATGTTCGATAGGCGTAGAGGGCCAGCGGTAACTTTTCATGCCAATCCTTGTAGGTCTCAGTCATTTTCCCCACAATTTTCTTGATATTTTTATTAGCTGCCTCAACTGCGCCATTCATTTTCAGGAGATATGGCGATGAGTTATGGTGCTTAATGTTGAACTGACTGCAGACTTTCGCTATCGTATTGTTGTTCAAGTTTAACGCGTTGTCAGACACGATCATTTCTGGCATACCGTAGCGACATATGATCTCCTTCTTCAAAAACTTGCTAACTGCCGTCTTCGTGACATTGGCATATGAAGCTGCCTCTACTCATTTGGTGAAGTAATCAATGATCACGAAAATGAATCGATGTCCATTAGAAGCCTTTGGTGAGATTGGCCCAATAACGTCTATGCCCCACATTGCGAAAGGCCACGGAGAAGTCATGGCATGAAGAGGTAAAGGAGGCACATGGATTTTGTCTCCATAAATTTGACACTTGTGGCACTCCTTGGCATAATGGATGCAGTCTCCTTCCATCGTGGACCAGTAATACCCGAATCTCATGATTTGCCTGGCCATTGTAAACCCATTGGCATGCGTTCCATAGACACCCTCATGGACTTTTTCCAGGATTTTCCTAGCCTCAATAGCATCGACACATCTTAACAACACCTGATCCTTCCTCTTTTTATACAGGATCTCTCCGTCTAAGACATAATCATTGGCCGATCTTCTCAATGTTCTCCTGTTATTTTCTGTTGCTTGATCAGTGTATTCACGGCTCTTCACATATTGCAGAATGTCATGATACCAAGGATGATCATCTCTCTCCTC
>CM016618.1:49858704-50058803 GCA_005393395.2 Gossypium australe | reverse complement strand
GGATATTCCTTGTATATATAGTCTACATATATATTTATACTCTTATTTGAATCCCTATCTAAGATGGTGCCATAATTCAATTGGATATGGACTTAGTTAGAGAAATTATGAAAATATTTTTCATAATTAAAATAATTTATATTATTTAATGGTATTTTAGTACTTTATTTAAAATAAATAACTTGTATATGGTGAGATTTAAGCCCATGACATTTGCATCTGATAAGACTTCAATTTTACCACTCAATCAATGTTTTAACTTGAAATGTTTAGTACCTTTTAATTTAATATTACACATATTTCATTTGTTATTATTATTAATTATTTTTAAATTAAATGTCTTCTTTATTTATTATATGTTGTTTTTAAATACATTTTTTATTTCGACCCTTTAGCTACATTTGCAGTTATTTATAGTTACATTTATAGTTATAGTTACTTGAACATGAATCCATTTAAAATATAGGTAAAATTTTATGTTTGGACTTAATCCATTTATATAAGAATATTTTCAGGTCAGTTTTTTTTTAATGAAAAATTTGCCTCCTTTCAAAAATTTATAAAATTAATAGTAAAAAGAATTTTGTTTTTGAATAATATTATTATAAGTTTTGATTTTGACATAATGCCTTCTCAACCCATAAATGGGAGGATAATGCGCTTTAATACACTTAAACTTATATCCTTTTGTATTGATAACAATACTCATACTAACCAAATTAAAAGTTTTGCTAGAGAAGTTTTGAAATAGAGAAATATATTTGTAAAGTAAGAGACATACATTCAAACTTTTGATAAATAAACAAATCTATTCTATACCACCTAAAAGGCCTTTTAAACAATACCATCCATTCATTGGTGAGGAATAAACTTTTCCCTTAATCAATAAAATATTAGGCAATAGATATTATTGTAGCTTAAAATGTTTAATTTATTATATTTAATTGATGATTTTTATATAATTCACAAATTATTCATAAGCTCTCACACTCTTAAATTAGAGCATTTTATACACTTAAATGCCTTTCAACTTATAATAATAATAATAATAATAATAATAATACTCCATCAACAAAGTTACACTAATCTTCAATTTCACTTTTCTTGGTACTTAAAATTATTTTGTTACCCAATTTAACCATTTTTTAATAGTGTTAAAACAAGTAAAAGCATTGATTCATTATTGATCGGTGTTTAACGACGTTAACTAATATCAACTGTGCATTTATCAACGGTTAACCATCTACGTGACGCTATAAAAACATGCATCGTCACCTTTTTCTTGTTTTTTAAATATTATATATAATATGCTATTAAGAAATCATATAATATATAAAAAAATTCAAAAACAATTTTAAAAAATTTAAAAAATATAAATATAGTTTTTTTTAAAAAATATATAAAAATTGAAATTTTTAAAAAATTATATAAAAATCAAAATATTATATAAAGACTGAAAATTTTAAAAAAATTTAAATATATATATACAAATTTTAAAAATCAAAATATTATATAAAAATTGAATTTTTTCATAAATTTTATTTTTTTCAAAAACTCTAAATTCTAAAAATTCAAAAAAATATATCTAAATTTCTAAAAATTTAAAACTTTATATATATTTTTGATCAACTTTGTCTATTTTGGAAATTTAGATATATTGTTTTCAATTTTAGAATTTAGAGTTTTTGAAAAAAAAATTATGACTAATTTTTTAGAATATATTTTTGAAGGTTTAAGGTTTTTTTTTCAATTTTTTAAAAGTTAAATATATTTTTAATTTTATAAATTTTTTTCAATTTTTATATAATATTTTGATTTTTTAAATTTGTATATATATATATATATATATAAGGGTATGATCAAAAGAGTGTAAAAAGGTAACACTTTTTAAGTTTTTGACTAACCTCCTTTAATTTAAGAGTTTTACAGTTTTCGTTTTTATTTTAAAGATCTCTTGCTGCTTCTGGCTTTTTTTTTTTTTTTGTCAGCTTAAGAAAGTGAAAGATACCTACACCCATTTCTTAAATTCATCAGATGACTGCATTACCTATATTGGAGAAGAGGTAGTATAAGGTTATTGTTATAGCAAGGGGTGACGGAGGTTTGGTGGTTATTATGTTGTAAATAAATAAAAATAAAGTGTTTTGGACTAATTATAGAGAGATCTTTAATTTTAGTCAAAAGTTTAAAAAATGTCACGTCAACAATTTGTTAGTGGATTAATGAAATTTTTAACTACAGTGACCAATTCGATCAATTACCTTAATTACAGTGACTAAATTAACAAAAAAAAATTAGAGTAACCAAAATAGAAACAATGCTATTTTAAAGTGACATGCGGTGTAACTTACCTTATTAAAAAGAAAAGAAAAGAAAAGTGACATGATGCGTTCTAATAGCACCACGTAGATGGCCAACATTGGTCAATGGTGGTCAACGTCAATAAATGGTGTTTAACGTCTAGTCAATGGTGGGTCAATATTTTTATTTTAAATGAACTTAAGTGTCACATGACACACTGTGATTGGTTGAAAGGTGTCACATGACACATTCTTATTAACCCCATGTAACAACTAAATTTTAGCACCGTTACACAAAATGGATTGAACTGTGTAATAAAATGATAATTTAAGTATCAATAAGGGAAAAAAAAAATCCATACCAAAATGAGAAAATAAAACATACTTTGAAGGTAAAATTGAACATTAAGTCTTTAAAATATAATAATATTAACCATTAGAAGTCAACATTCAATTTAAACTCAAATTGATTCAACTCAATTTATTCAAATTTTAAAAAAAGTGAAATAAATAATCTAAATTACTTGAAATAGTGTAAATCAATAATTCTATTTCTCGAAAAATATGAACTTGAAACTCAACCGGAAAACTTTAAACTTGAAACATGAATGATGCACACTCAAAATCAACCAAAATTGGAAATGCTAGGGATTGAGAAAATAAAATGTGAAAAAGGCCAATGGGGGCGGGCCGACAAAACACGGAACAAGGGAACCAAGTGGGGCCCAGGGTTGATGATTAGGATTGGAGAGGGGAAGCTTCTGTGGGCCCCACTTGTCTTCTTGTACTCTCCCCCTCTTCCACCTTGTCCTTCTTCCCATGTTTTGTTATCTCAGTGGACTGCATGTGGGACCCCCTATTTGTATGCAAGGTGTTTTTGTTTTTTTACCAGTCTAGTTTTTCCACTCTCCATTTATTTTTTATTTAATTGTGCTTGAACTCATATTTTTTATTTTTAAAATAATACTAATATAAATTAAAATTTAATTAATAATTTTATTTTTAAATATATGGCGATGCAATATATATGATATTTTTTTATTCAATTGGATAAATATCATACATATTTCTGTTTTTTAATATGCAAAGGATTAACATAAAAAGATTGAACCCTTGAAAATACACTTTCTAGAAAAAAATCAAATTGTATATGAATGGTTAAATCCACCGAAAACATGTAATAAAAAGCATAATTTGAGGAATATTAATCTCGCATTGACTTTTTTTCTTTTATTAAATTTTTATTTTTTTTTAAGACTAAAATGTAGTTTTATATATAGTTAGTAATGTAACGGAGCTTACTCAAATTTAAAAATTTTAAATAGTAATTCCAAATAAATTAGATATACAAAGTAACTTGAGTTAAATTTGATTTGCTCGAGTTTATTTTGATAATAACCTAATCAAATTTCATATATATTTTCTTATAGAGAATATTTATTTTATTTATCATTATTCTCCAACGCATTATAAAGTCTAAATTAAACTAAAAGCTAGCCAATATATTTTCTTATATTAATTTTTAATATTTTAATTACACTTGTACTGTCACCTTGTTATATATATCTGCATATAGTTTTTTTAAAAAATAATTGTTATTAAAATTTAAACTTCAGCTATCAATTTTTTTTAATGTTTGTTAGTAGTATTTTTTCCCCTTAAATTTAGAGAAATAAAGGTAAGTCTTTTATTTTATTATGTTTATTTGAAATTTAAATTGAAACTTTTCACTCTTTTTATTTTTTTGGTAAAATAACTTTTAAAATTTATTTAATTAAGGTTTTGATTGAGAATTATTGTTAAATACAAAGTTTATGATTTAAGGATTATTGTTTGTCTACCAAATCCAAAATGATGTGAGCCAAATTCTGTTTGATGCAACCGTGGTCCATAAATTTATTGGTAATTACATTTTATAGAGATTGTAGATATATTTTGCTTGATTCAATGTTGAATATTTTATTTTTTAAACATACTATTATAATCACTACAATGCCTAATGAATTTTTTTTTTTGCAATTTATATATTCATACAACTATAATCAAAATTATTCATTATAATATAAAATTAACGAATTAATAATTAAAATATATTTGAATCATAATAAATTTGGATTGTGCCCATATATGGTGGAAATTAAACCAAAATAAAATATAGACTGAGAGTCCACATATGATATAAACACATGGTGGAGCCGAACTTGGGATCTTAATGTTTTTGAGCTCTCAATCTTGCCATTTAAGGGCTAATTTAAAATTGCTTTTGAAAACGTAATTGTGAAAAAATGGTTTTCAAAGAGTTTAATTTAAGATTTAATCCTTTAGCATTGCCGCCAAAAAATACTTTTAGAAGATAAAACTCCATTTAAGACATTATGATGTAAAGTAAAAATTCCACATTTAAATTATCTTTAAATTTTTAATATTATAATATATAAAATATATCAATTTAAATTATAATAAAATATAAAACATATTTTATTGTAATTCATTATTAATATTTTGATATATGGAATATAAATTTTAAATATTTTAAGCAACTAATATAAATTATTTGTAAATTTTAATTTAAATATATAAACCATATTTTAGATATTAAAATTACATAAAAAAATAAGGTTACTATATATATATTTGAAAGGTAAATTCATTAATTCATTCAATGAATGGAACCATACAATCTAGGGAAAAAAATAACAAACACTCGTTGTAGATGATGAAGGACAAACTCCAACAACACAATAAAGGCTTTAGCCTCAGCATCAATAAAACATTATAACACGTTGATAATTGGCTTTGTCACAATTCAAGCACGACATATCTAGAGTGATTACAAGTACTTAACACGATAAGGAAATTAGCCCCAAATGGTCCAAAGTGGCGAGCAAAAATCGACAAAATAATCGAGCATTCACCAAACTATAGAGGACGACAACAAAACCATTCCTAAAATCACTTGTAAAAATAAGATTACATACATAAGCAAGACTAAAAACTGTGCTACAAGAGTAGACAAAAACTTCTAAAACTGAAGACTTAATAAACAATGGAAAAACAAATTAAAAAAAACATATAAAACTTAAGACAACACAAATCCAAATCGACTTGCGAAATCATTTATTATTCTGAAATATTCTCAAACTAGAAAAAAATTAAGAAGCTGACGAAGAGCCACCCACTTTACAAGAAAAAAAATACTTGTGGCCAGTGGAGTTTTAGCGATCGATAAGCATCATTATCTATCAGTCACAACTTCAGATGACAACAAATATATCCACAAAAGATATCTGCAAATTGAAAAAGAGAGAAGACACGTGGAGTAAACGAGAAGAAGAAAGAAAGAAAGAGTTGGTGGGAGGAAGAAAAAGGTGGGCGATAATTAACTCGAAGGCTGGCACCATCGTTGGACAAAACTGTAACATCCCAAACCCGGCCCATACGTAATGACCGGATCTGACATGTCACATGAGAAAAATACTACGAAGTCCTTTTATTTGTACATAAATAGATTTAAAATCGATTAAAACAAACTCCCATTTTTAATAAATTTGATAAAGTATTATTGAATAGAAGTTTGATTGATAAATCGATAAATTTAAGATACGAAAATCTTATAAACCGCGACTTTGAAAATATCGTTAGTAATTCGAGAAGATTTAAAAGAATTTGAAAATAATTTTTGAAAAGTGTTGATGAAAATTTTAAGATAAAATTTCCGATTTAAAAAAAAATATTTATGAAATTTTATTATGAAACCCTTTTTGTATATCCATTTTAGAAAAACGTTTATATAAGTTTTTAGAAAAATCTCAAGTTGAAGTACTTAGAGCAAATTATAAATTCGTCAAACAATAAACAAAACAAAAATTAATCCAGAGGCCTTATTACAACTTTAACTCAAATAGTAAAGTAATTAAAAGTACTAAAAGAAATCCAAATTCCAATGTAACATCCTAGATTAGGGGTTATGCGTTCGTGCATAATTCATGAGTTAGTAGGCTTTAAGAATGGTTTGGATGTGTTTTAGGGGTTCTTAAAATTCTAGGATAAAAAGGGAAGCTTTGGAAAATTTTTGGATTTTAAGTGTAAAAAGGGGAAACTAGGCAAGGAGGTCTTAAAAGAAATTTTGTGGAGGTTAGGACACAAGAAATTAATTGGCAAAGTGGCTTGGGGCGCTAAGGTGCAAGGGAACTTCAGGAGGGAAGGGGTTCGAGCGGCAGGAATCGCACTTGGGAGTTTTATTTTTGGCGTTAAAGGGGAGCAAGGCCAGGGAGGCCTTAAAGGGAAAATCTTAGGCGTGTTTGGCATAAAACAGGCCTTGGTAAAGTGGCTTCCATGCGCCACTTAAGGGCCTGGGTATGACGCCAACAAGGGCCTTGGTTCGAGTCTTGTTGGTAGCAGGAAGGAGTTTTTTATTTTTCAAGTGGGCGTTAAGGGTGAAGGAGGCTTTGGCTGGGCGTTACCTGTTAGCTTGCTCCAGCAGGTCTTGGGTTTGAGTAGCGAGGAAAGCAAATGGAATTGTTATTTTGCTTTTGGCGTTAAGGCAAGGGGAGCTAGGGAAATAGGTCTTAAAAGAAGTTTTGGGTGACTCATGTCACAAAAAGACGCCATGACACAGTGGCTTGGGCGTTATTTGCAGCCTGTGTCTCAGGGCTCCAGCAGGTCGGGAGATCGAGTCACGCGGGAAGCAGTATTTTGATGTTTTAATTTTGGCTTTTGGCGCCAAGAGAGAAGGAAGCATTGAACGGCAATTAGACTTTTAATTGAAAGAGGATTAAGCTTTTTATCCTTTTAAAATTCGGCTGGAGTAAGGATAATTGCTGGATTTATTTTTGTTATTTGCTTGTTTTGAATAGGTAAGGGATAATAGTTGTATTATTTATTTTAGATAATAGATAATTGTAGTTTTATTTATTTATTTTAATATAGGATAATTATGGTTCTATTTAGATTAAATGATATTTTATTATATTTTTATTTTAGATAAGTAGATAAAAGATAATGTGATGGTTTATTTTATTTTAAATAGGTAGGATAATTGTGGATTAATTATTTTTGTGCAAGATAAAGAAGAGATGAATATGGATTTATTTTAATTATCTTGGATAAGTGATCAAGAGGTAAAATAGGAGATGGATTTGGAGTTTGATAAGAACAAGGATGTAGTAGCCGAATTCTTTATAAGGGGGAGTAATCATCCTTCATATCTTTTTCTTCTTTAACTTCTTTGTGCCGAAATTTAGTCTCTCCTAGTCTTCTTTTCTTTTATTTTCTTTCAACCCCAAATCCTTTCTTTTTAATTCTTGAATAGCCGACTACCCCATCTTCTTTTGAAAACCATAGCCGAATATCAAGTACCCTTATTCCTATTCTTTTGTCGCAAGTCTCAAAAGCCAAAGATCAAGCGTTTTCTCTCTTTTGTCGAATACACTCTCTCTTGCACTTCAAACGGGTGATTGCGCAAGGGTTTCGACAGGAATAAGTGGTGACTCGGGAAATAGGTAAGCTTGGTAAGTGACTTGTGATATTCGGCCATAGGCCACATTAAGAGTTCCAAGTGATGACCGATTGTGTATTATGTGTAAGAGTATGCCCAAAGATCAATCATGAGATGGTTGTAATAACATACTTAATTTACCATGTTTATTAATATAAAGCGTTGTCATTATTATTTCAGTTTTTCTTTCTGTGTGTATAGATAAACTGTTTTATAATAATGTCCTGAGAATAATATGATTATTCTTAAAAGATCCTTAGTCGAGTATTATTGTTGACTAGGACAATAATAATGCATTAAGACTAACATGTAGTTGATTGATGATAAAGAGTTGTCATTGATATGGAGTGTCAAAATCAATGCATGAATATGTGTGTTAGAGAACAATATATTGGATTGACCCGTTATGAGTATGTTTCTTGGATTATTATGTAATTGTCACAACATTACTCATAGTGATTAATATGTATATGATCCTCAGACTTGAGATCATTATTATCCCAACATCGTGAGTTGTATATTTTGATACAGTCAAACGTACACCGTAACAGGTTGTTCTATAAAGGCTGATGTTGGATATACCACAATCTATGTAGAGGGATATGGTTGATCAATAAGGGATAAGTCTCTCCTACATAATAGGAGTAATATCTTAGGCCACTTGATTGAGTGAGACTAGAAATGCATGGCCATGCTCAAATAAGTTGATATGAGATGTCATACTAATTTGTATATCATAGTCTACTCAAGATATCAAGAAACATGGGATGGACTATGCAAGTGTGACTATCCCATGACTTGTATCCATTCCAGAGATAAAGGACTTAAGGATTAATGCATGAAAGGTTAATCACGAAAGGTAATGTCGAATCATGACTTCTTGTAACTTAGGTAGCAATGATGCATTGCTAGATGCCACTCATTGTCTGTGACAATAGAATCGTTCTAGTATTACTGCTAACGTTGCAAGAACCTACAGGGTCACACCCTATGGTTGAAATGAACGGAATAAATTATAGTTGGTATTGTGCTTGGTTGTCACATAAATTAAATTAATTAAAGAATTAATTTAATTGGGCAATCAAATATTGAACATATTATATGTACAAGGATGTTGTACACATAATGATAACATAATTTTATTAATATATGAATTTGATTCATATATAAATTTAAATAAATATAGTTTACCGGAATCCTTATTATAATTAATGTAATTATAATTTTCAGATATAATTAATGTAATTATAATTTTCGGTTAAAAAATTTATTGTATTTATTTAATCTTGTAATACATTCAAGAGATACCAATTATAAAAGGCCCAATTAAGAGGATACCTATTATAAAAGGCCCAATGAGAAAGGCACCCATTATAAAAGGTATTAAAAGAAGACAAAACTCAACATGAAAACCCTAAGTGATTGCTTGTTAGGTCTAGCAGCCGTCAAGCAAATAAGCCTCCAAAACAGTTTTGGAGATTTCTTCCGTTCATAGTCAAACCGGGTGGATTACGTAGAGGCCGACATCGGAAAAGGTTGAGGCTTGATTCGACAGTAGATCAAAACTCTTGTTGCCAAGGCGTCGCTGTCTACTCAGATTGAAGTTTTGGTAATTTTGAAACCTTTATTTCACCTCGATTCGTTCCTCACACATGGATCCATGATTTGGATCGCCGGATCTAATTTTATTCTGCTGCGCCATGGGGTACCGGTGAACCAACAGTGGTATCAAAGCCACTTGTGTGATACGAACTCGGGTTTAAATACTTGGGTGATGCAATTGTATGAGATACATGTTTTGATCTTATTATATTTTCGATTGTTTAAATCGTTTAAGCATAATCTGATAATTGTTCCTTTCGGTAATTGATTAAATGTTAATCATGGTGTTGTGGCCTATTCGATTTTATGTTATTACTGTTAACTATTAACAAATCTGTAATAATGTGGCGGTGGTATTTATAGTTTCCAGTAAGTGTTAACTGGCTAGTGGAACAAGGATTGTTCCGATATGAAACCTCAAGGATTAAAATCCTAAAAACACGATTCTGTTGATAAAAAATTATCAAATCATGAGGTTCATTTGACTGGGGTATGCGATTCGCGCCGCGGGGACTCCGCCCCTGCACCCCTGGTCCTTACCGCGGGGTGGGGATCTGAGGATGGCTCCGGCCGCGGGCCTTCGGCTCGCTTCCTCTGACACCTCAAACCCCCGTAAAAAAAATTTGTTAATAAAAGAAATTTATAAACTTGATGGGCCACAAAAGGTTGAAAGGATATTTTATAATTCACCTAAGCAAAAAAAAAACATTGAATTATGTATGCTATTTTTGATATGCACGGTGTTTGAAATGCATAGTTATAGCCCAATGACCCATTCGATAAAAGGTTGTATTTTTTTTTTAAAATACGGCCTGCGTGTCGTGCCTTACTACTATTCTCTTGTATTTCTCTTCTCATCTTATTCCCTCGTATGTAAAACGAGTTTCTGCATATTGTAATTTGCAAGAGTTGCTGTGGGCCAAACAAGAAGGAAGGTGGGACAATGATTGTGAATGATAGCTTGTGAAAGGGCTTACACCTTTAGGTTTCCTTTTGGTTTTCCCATTGGCTTGGGTTGAACCACTTTAGTTTATGGGCTATAACTATTGCATTTATTTATTGCTTTATTTATTCATGTATGAGATGCTATGGATGATAATAAACCCTATTAATTGATGAGATCGATTAGAAGACTAAATGGGCTAAAGTAGACCATAATTGGTGAGATGCAACAACCTTAATAAAATCCCTCTATTAAAATATTAAGTCAACATGGCCTTCCAATTTTGCCCTCGTTAAGGCCTCGATCAATACGATGTAGGTTCTGCCAAAGCTAAGTACTAGTATTTATCTTGGTTAAACGCGAAGAATAAACAAGTGATATTCGCTGGTTAAAAAATTGGTTAATGACTTAACTAGGTTACTCTAATAGGATTTGAAACCTAGAGGCAAGTAAATTGGATAAATCATAAGATGATTAGAACAAGAGTTGTTCACCAAATATTAGGAGTTACATATGATGTAATTAGCAAATGTTGCTTACCTAAATAACCATAATCTTAAGAGTAAAGCCAAAGCTGACTTAAGAGGTGGTGAAATATGGATCCTTAACCTACTAGAAATACTTTTGAGAAAGTTTTTCCGAAATTAATATATGAGGGTTATTAATTTTGAAATAAAATAGTGGGAATATCATTTAATAAAGTCTTTTTAATGATTGATATAAAATTGGTAAATTTACTCACATGCATATTTAATTGTTGTAGATATATTATGGCTGCAAACACTAGCACACTCTCATTGCGATCGGTCCTTGAGAAGGACAAATTGAATGGTTTGAATTTTCTTGATTGGTTCCGTAACTTGAGGATTGTCCTTAAACAAGAACAGAAATTATATGTCATTGAACAACCACTTCCTAATGAACCACCCGCTAATGCCTCGAGGACTGATAGAGATGCTTACAAGAAGTATCTCGATGACATGATAGATGTTGGATGTCTTATGCTTGCCACTATGAATCCTGAACTTCAGAAGCAACATGAGGACATGGTTGCTTATGATATGATCGAGCACCTGAAAGAACTTTATCAGGGACAAGCACGGCAAGAGAGGTTTGATATCTCTAAGGCCTTATTCCAATGTAAGTTGGCTGAAGGAAGCCCAGTAGGACCTCATGTCTTTAAGATGATTGGCTATATTGAAAGCCTGTCTAAGCTTGGGTTTCCATTGAGCCAAGTGTTGGCCACTGATGTTATTTTACAATCGTTGCCGGATAGCTACAGCCAGTTTGTCCTCAATTTCAATATGAATGAAATTGACAAGACTCTACCACAATTGCTCAGTATGTTACGAACTGCTGAAGGCAACTTGAAAAAGGTTGGACCCAAGCCCATACTGATGGTCCATAATAACAAGGGCAAGGAAAAGGCCAAAGTTCAAACAAAGCCCAAGGGCAAAGGTAAGCCCAAATTTGGAAAAGGAAAGGCTGCACTGAAACCTAAAGGTAGGGTGTCTAAGGAAGGAAACTGTTTTCATTGTGGTGTAACTGGACATTGGAAACGGAACTGCCCTGCCTATCTTGAAGAAGTCAAGAAGGCTAAAGCAAGCGGAATGTCTGCTTCAGGTATTTATGTTATTGATATTAATTTATCAACTACTACTTCTTGGGTATTAGATACTGGTTGTGGTTCTCATATTTGTACTTCTGTACAGGGACTACAAAGGAGTAGGACTTTGGCTAGAAGAGATGTGGACCTACGAGTTGGAAATGGAGCAAAAGTTGCTGCATTAGCTGTGGGAACATATACTTTATCTTTGCCTAGTGGACTTGATTTATGTTTAGAGGATTGTTATTTTGTGCCCAGTTTGACTAAAAACATTATTTCAATTTCTTGTTTAGACAAAATTGGTTTTGAAATAATTATTAAGAATAATTGTTGTTCATTTTATCTCAATAATGTTTTCTATGGTTCGGCACAATTGATTAATGGCCTCTATATTTTAGATCAAACGAATCCCATTTACAACATAAATACTAAAAGATCTAAAATAAATGACTCAAATCAAACTTATCTTTGGCATTGTCGTTTGGGCCACATAAGTGAGAAACGCATATCCAAACTCCATAGAGATGGTCTCTTGAATTCATTTGTTTTTGAACAATTTGAAGTATGTGAATCTTGCTTATTGGGAAGAATGACTAAATCTCCCTTTTCTGGAAAAGGTGAACGAGCTAGTGATTTATTGGGCCTAATACATTCTGATGTATGTGGACCAATAAATACACAGGCCAGAGGTGGATTTCACTACTTCATTACTTTCACTGATGATTTCAGTAGATATGGGTATGTTTATCTCATGCGCCATAAGTTTGAGTCCCTTGAAAAGTTCAAGGAATTTAAAAATGAAGTACAAAATCAACTAGGCAAAACTATCAAGTCACTTCGATCTGATCGAGGTGGAGAGTACTTGAGCCTAGAGTTTGATGATCTTTTGAAAGAATGTGGGATTGTCTCACAACTTACTCCTCCTGGTACTCCTCAATGGAATGGAGTATCTGAGAGAAGAAATCGAACTTTGTTAGACATGGTTCGATCCATGATGAGTCATGCTGATCTACCGACTTCCTTTTGGCGACATGCACTTGAGACTGCTGCCTTCACACTAAATCGTGTTCCATCTAAATCGGTTCAAAAGACGCCATATGAGATGTGGACTGGGAAACGTCCTAGTATGTCCTTTATGAAAATTTGGGGTTGTGAATCTTATGTTAAACGTCAGACGTCTACTAAGCTTGAACCCAAATCTGAAAGGTGTATTTTTGTGGGGTATCCAAAAGAAACCAAAGGATATTATTTTTTTAATCCCACTGAGAACAAAATTTTTGTTGCTCGGACTAGTGTCTTCCTAGAGAAAGAATTTACTTCTAGAAAAGGAAGTGGGAGAAAGATTAAACTTGAAGAAATTCAAGAATCACAAGATACCACTGAACCAAAGATTGAACAAAACCAAATTCCACAAGAAATTGAGGAACAAACAATTGCTATAGAAACACAACCACCGCGCAGATCTTTAAGAGAACGCCGTGCACCTGAGAGATATGGATTTCTCATTACAACGCATGGTGACGTTCTTCTTATAGATCAAGATGAGCCTAGGACTTATCAAGAAGCGGTGACGAGCCCAGACTCTGAGAAATGGCTTGAGGCCATGAGATCTGAGATGGATTCCATGTATGAAAACCAAGTATGGACTTTGATTGACCACCCGAAGGGGTTAAACCTATAGGGTGCAAATGGGTTTTCAAAAAGAAAATAGACATGGATGGTAATGTACAAACATACAAAGGGCGATTAGTCGCTAAAGGTTTTCGCCAAATTCATGGTGTTGACTATGATAAAACCTTTTCTCCTGTAGCTATGTTTAAATCCATCAGGATCTTGCTCGCCATAGCTGCATTTCATGATTATGAAATCTGGCAGATGGACGTCAAAACAGCTTTCCTTAACGGAAAACTTGAAGAGGATGTGTATATGACACAACCTGAAGGTTTTGTAAATCCAAAGGATGCTAGAAAGATATGTAAGCTACAAAGTTCCATTTATGGATTAAAGCAAGCTTCTCGAAGTTGGAATATTCATTTTAACGATGCAATCAAAGAGTTTGGTTTTATCAAAAATGAAGATGAACCATGTGTTTACAAGAAAGTTAGTGGGAGCACTATCACATTCTTGGAACTATATGTGGATGACATACTTATCATGGGAAATGACATACCTACCTTGCAGTCTATTAAGACTTGGTTAAGAAGTTGTTTTTCTATGAAGGACTTGGGCAAAGCCACTTATATCTTAGGAGTCAAGATCTATAGAGATAGATCAAGACGACTACTAGGTCTAAGCCAAAGTACATACATAGATAAAGTACTGAAAAGGTTCAGTATAGAAGAATCTAAAAGAGGATTCCTACCTATGAGATATGGTATTTCACTCTCGAAAGAAATGTGTCCTTCAACTCCACAAGAGAGAGAACGTATGAGTAAAATTCCATATGCTTCCGCTATTGGATCTATCATGTATGCTATGTTATGTACCCGTCCAGATGTCTCGTATGCCTTAAGTATGACGAGCAGGTATCAAGTAGATCCCGGTGAAGGTCACTGGACCATAGTCAAGAGTATCCTTAAGTACTTAAGAAGAACTAAGGATACGTTCCTATTATATGGAGGTGAGGAAGAGTTAAGTGTAAAAGGTTACACTGATGCCAGCTTCCAAACCGACAAGGATGATTCTCGATCGCAATCAGGTTTTGTGTTTTGCCTTAATGGTGGTGCTGTGAGCTGGAAGAGTTCAAAGCAAAGTACAGTAGCCGATTCTACAACAGAGGCCGAGTATATTGCAGCCAGTGAGGCAGCAAAAGAAGCAGTTTGGATCAAGAAGTTCATTACTGGACTAGGGGTTGTGCCTAGCATATCAGATGCTATAGAACTCCGATGTGATAACAATGGAGCTATTGCACAAGCTAAAGAACCCAGATCTCACCAGCGATCCAAACATATACTTAGACGCTACCATCTTATTCGAGAGATTATCGATCGAGGGGATGTAGAGATATGCAGAGTACCTTCAGATGATAACATCGCTGATCCCCTGACCAAGCGTCTGACACAGCAGAAGCATGATCGTCACACTAAGTCACTTGGTATTAGATATATGAGTGATTGGTCTTAGTGCTAGTGGGAGATTGTAAGAGTATGCCCAAAGATCAATCATGAGATGGTTGTAATAACATACTTAATTTACCATGTTTATTAATATAAAGCGTTGTCATTATTATTTCAGTTTTTCTTTCTGTGTGTATAGATAAACTGTTTTATAATAATGTCCTGAGAATAATATGATTATTCTTAAAAGATCCTTAGTCGAGTATTATTGTTGACTAGGACAATAATAATGCATTAAGACTAACATGTAGTTGATTGATGATAAAGAGTTGTCATTGATATGGAGTGTCAAAATCAATGCATGAATATGTGTGTTAGAGAACAATATATTGGATTGACCCGCTATGAGTATGTTTCTTGGATTATTATGTAATTGTCACAACATTACTCATAGTGATTAATATGTATATGATCCTCAGACTTGAGATCATTATTATCCCAACATCGTGAGTTGTATATTTTGATACAGTCAAACGTACACCGTAACAGGTTGTTCTATAAAGGCTGATGTTGGATATACCACAATCTATGTAGAGGGATATGGTTGATCAATAAAGGATAAGTCTCTCCTACATAATAGGAGTAATATCTTAGGCCACTTGATTGAGTGAGACTAGAAATGCATGGCCATGCTCAAATAAGTTGATATGAGATGTCATACTAATTTGTATATCATAGTCTACTCAAGATATCAAGAAACATGGGATGGACTATGCAAGTGTGACTATCCCATGACTTGTATCCGTTCCAGAGATAAAGGACTTAAGGATTAATGCATGAAAGGTTAATCACGAAAGGTAATGTCGAATCATGACTTCTTGTAACTTAGGTAGCAATGATGCATTGCTAGATGCCACTCATTGTCTGTGACAATAGAATCGTTCTAGTATTACTGCTAACGTTGCAAGAACCTACAGGGTCACACCCTATGGTTGAAATGAACGGAATAAATTATAGTTGGTATTGTGCTTGGTTGTCACATAAATTAAATTAATTAAAGAATTAATTTAATTGGGCAATCAAATATTGAACATATTATATGTACAAGGATGTTGTACACATAATGATAACATAATTTTATTAATATATGAATTTGATTCATATATAAATTTAAATAAATATAGTTTACCGGAATCCTTATTATAATTAATGTAATTATAATTTTCAGATATAATTAATGTAATTATAATTTTCGGTTAAAAAATTTATTGTATTTATTTAATCTTGTAATACATTCAAGAGATACCAATTATAAAAGGCCCAATTAAGAGGATACCTATTATAAAAGGCCCAATGAGAAATGCACCCATTATAAAAGGTATTAAAAGGAGACAAAACTCAACATGAAAACCCTAAGTGATTGCTTGTTAGGTCTAGCAGCCGTCAAGCAAATAAGCCTCCAAAACAATTTTGGAGATTTCTTCTGTTCATAGTCAAACCAGGTGGATTACGTAGAGGCCGACATCGGAAAAGGTTGAGGCTTGATTCGACAGTAGATCAAAACTCTTGTTTCCGAGGCGTCGCTGTCTACTCAGATTGAAGTTTTGGTAATTTCGAAACCTTTATTTCACCTCGATTCGTTCCTCACACATGGATCCATGATTTGGATCGCCGGATCTAATTTTATTCTGCTGCGCCATGGGGTACCGGCGAACCAACATTATGTTTTTAGGAGCAAATTGACAGGAGTTAAGAGAAGTCTTCGGGATTCTGATCCATCTCTAGTAAGGTTGATAAGTGGTAGTTTATTCGATTAAGATTTAGTACATTATCGTTTAATCGGGTTTTGATTAGATATCATTAATAGATGCGAATACCAGTCAAGGAGGCCAAGGGGTAGTTCCTATCCCCAAGTTTAAGAAGAGATCCGTTTCTGCAGTTCGGGATTGGCCACCGGGGTGTGGACCAGCGTCAGAACAAGAAAGTAGGCAGATAGCCGTAGTCTCGCTTAGTGATAGCGTCAGTATCGAAAGCGTAGTTCTCCAAGTTATAAGGTGTGTGATTAACCCACCATTTTCCGAGTTTTTGCTATATCTGTATGTGTTGACTGTGTACTAACAAATGCAGTAAAAATTATGAGATGGATACCCTAAAAAGGGGTATATCGACAATCAGGTTAGTACAATCTGTTGACAAGAATGTGACAGTGTCGATGTGGATGTGACAATGCCTATAGAAATATGATTGTCTGCCTTAATAACATGTGCATGCATTTATTATTATGCCATTATTACATGTGCATGTGCATGGGTGGGATATGAAAGAAGGTACGGGTGTACTTCGAGTACGTGGTTTGATGTTAGCCTTGAGCTACATCGTGGATTGACGTTGACTGAGGTCACGTTGTGTATTAATTGCGATTTAGTTCGTGTGGCCTGATGAGTGGCTTTGTGCCTCATCGTGGTTGATATCGGCTATGTGCCATATCGTGGTTGATGGTTGACTATGTGTCCCATCGTGGTTTTGGTGTTAGCTACGGCTACATCGTGGATTGGCGCTGACTGAGGTCGCGTTGTGGATTATTGTGCTTAATTGCACGTGGACGACAGCGATTGCCTTTGGAGTGAAAAGGAGAGGGTGATTTGATAATCCCCTGGTGTGTGGTAGGCTGGATAAGGGGGTGTGTAGCGGATGGACCCTAGGTTTGGGTTGGGCTTCATAATTGCATGATTTTGTATGTGAACATATGTGAAAATGGGCCAAGCCCAATATGATATGGGAATTAATGTGATATGAATATTTAATGTAAAATGGGCCAAGCCCAGTGATATGTGGATTAATGTGAAAAGGGCCAAGCCCAGTATAAGAATGTGGATCAGTGTGGAAATGGGTTAAGCCCAATATGTGAAATCAAGTGGTTAGTTACCTATTTATCTGATAAGTGATATGACCATAGGCCAAGCCCAGTATGTGATATTATCTGAACCTGTTATCTTGTTATCTATTATATGGGTTAAATTGTGGTATAACATGTGGGTGGAATCCAGTGGATTAATTACACACTGAGTCCATGTGACTCACCCCAAATATTTACCAACATCGCAGGTGATCGTGAAGTTGGACCGGGTTGGAGTGGATACAATGGTGGCCATGCAGAAGCAGATTTTCACGCTGAAGGATATTTTTAATTATTTAAGTATTTATATTTTCAGTATTTTGATTATTCAATTATTGTAATAAGGCCCCTAAAAGTATTTAAAGTTTGTCTAAGTGTTTTTCATTAAGTTTAATGTTTTGATTTATTATGGATTGACAATTGAAATATCATTTGCAAACGATTTTTTTAAATCTATATATATATATAATAAAGTTTTAATCCGGATATTTTTATCAAGCTTATGTTACTTAAAATTTTTAAATGGACATGGCTTTTGAATAAGAACAAAATTTTCAAGTTCTACCACAAGTCAGGATATTTCAAACGTTTTTCCGCAGTGGCATTTCAAATTTGGTCGTAACGAATGGGCCGGGTTTGGGGTGTTACATCCAAATTAAACCGTTTTTGTAGTATGGCCTCCACCGAGTCATCCATGGCCTAAGTCTCCATCAATGATCATTACCTGAAAAGGGATAAAGAAAAATGGGGTGAGTTACTAGAACTCAGTGTGTAACCCTCTTACCGTTGTTCACTGGGCCAAAATCCATTAAGCAATTATTTGGACCAAAGCCCGTTTACAACAATATAAATGTATTATATATAATATGCATATGATATGAAATTCCCAAACCAAACCTAGTTTTCCATCCGCTACACACCACCCGTACCAACCAACACACCTATGGGGAGCTTTCGTCACCCACCCATCCAATACACCAGAAGTAGGCATTAAGCCATTTATCAAATTTGTGGACAAGCCACCAGATTAACAGAATTTATATGGCATTGCCATTTTTCAGATTTGTGGCAGAGCCACCAAATTTATGTAGCAGAGCTACCAGAACTTCTCTTCATCATTATCCCATCCCATGGAGTTCATGTATATAATGCATAACAATTCATAATAATGCATTCAAATATTTCTTACAAATTTTTTGGCCCATTATCTTGGCCCACTAAGCAGAATATTATCTTGGCCTATTTCACATATTTTCAGATCGACCCATTTAGCAAATTATCAAATTGGCCCATATAGCAATTTATCAAATTGGCCTATATAATAATTTATCAAATTGGCCCATATAGCAAATTATCAAGTTGGCCCATATAGCAATTTATCAAATTGGCCCATATAGCAAATTATCAAATTGGCCTATATAGCAAATTATCAAGTTGGCCCATATAGAAATTTATCAAATTGGCCCATATAGCAAATTATCAAATTGGCCCATATAGCATTATCTCAATTCGGCAATCGTACCCACTAAGGGTAATTCGGTATTCTCGCAAGCCAGACTTAACTACTAATTTGGGCATAAAAATTTAAAACTGTCCATCTACGTCGTACTGACTAAATTGACTATAACTCGAGTTAGGAAACTCGAAATTTAGATCCGTAATTTTTTCTTGAAACTAGACTCATATATCTTCTTACTTTAATTTTTCCAAAATTTTTGGCTTAGCCATTTAGTACAGTTTATTCATTAAATTTTCCCTTGTTTCACTATTTGATAGTTCTGTCCCATCTTCACAAAATCTCAGATATCTCATTGTACAGAACTCAAATAACGTTTTTGTTTGCTCCAAATAAGAAGAGACTCACTAAGGATTCTAAGGATATAAACCATGTCCCATAATTATTTTTTTACAATTTATAATGATTTTTCCAAGTCAGAACAAGGGATCACGTAATCATTCTGAACCAGTCTTACAAAAATTTAAAAATCCCAAAATATACAAATCCTTTGCTTGCTCTATTTCTTTTATACAAAAATAGACGCAATTAGCTTTCAATCCATACACTATTTTTGGTGATTTTTCAAAATCACATCACTGCTACTAACCAAAACTGTCTTATTGCAAAATATGGTTACCAATTCGAACATACATACGCCCGAGTGGTCACAATTGCCAGTTTGCGACTTATCAATCGTTCGACCGAATCATAGAACATTCCATGCAAACATTTAAAGAGGTATGAGATTACACACCTGATTTCGGTAAGGACTAAACCTTCTTGATCGTCGGCACCTATGGCACCATAACACTCGATCAGAAAATACCACGATGGGAGAAAGTAGTTGTTTAGGGAGAGGATTTCGACTTACCACTACTTCCAAAGGTCAACGACTAGAGAAGAGCGAGTGATTTAATCCCTAAAATAATCGATTAGTCATAACCTTCGATTTGATTTGCAAAATAACCGAGCAATTAGAGATCGAAATAAACCATGACAAAACTCTTTACCTTAACGTTGATGAATCCGCTTCCCACCGATTGGACTTATGGCTACGGATGAGACAAGGGTATGAGATTCGGCTAATGGAAGTACGGATTAGAAAAGATGAAAGAAGGGTTGGAGATTTTTTTTTTGTGAAAAGGAAAAGAAATATAGAGAAGGAGTGTTTATTTAGTTTCAGTTCTCAAAAGGAAAATGAGTGAAAATAATTTGGACCAAAAAGGCTAGGTGATTTCGGCAAGACAAGAAAGAAAAGAAGAGAAAAATAATACTCACTACTGCTTGAAGTTTCGGCAATGAAGAGGGAGTTGGAGAAAAGAACACATGTGAATGCTAAAAGAAATTTGGCCAAACAAGCACCAAAATTCTACCAAAAGACTAAAGAAAATTTCAGCTACTCCAAGACCCCTCCCAAACCGTGTGTTGCTTTGCCAAAAGGGGTAAGTGTTGACTAAAAATACTTTCCAAAACATCACCCATGAAAAAGGCCAACATATCTCCCCTTTTTCTCCTTATTTTCCTCCATGTTTTGCTCCATGTTTTCCTCCATGTTTTGCTCCATTTGTCCCCACCCCATGATTCCCTCCATGCTATATTTCTTTTTGATTCTTTCCAAAATAATAAATATAAAAAAAATAAAATCTCCCCTACCATAATTACAACCATGGCCGGCACTTAGGAAGGAAGTACAAAAATTTAATCAACAATTTTGCACTCCATGGGATTCGAACTCCTCCCCTCAAGCCCATACATGCAACACCACACCACTCCTCTACTAGCTTCACTTGTGCTAACAAAATGCACACTTATCTCCTTAAGCCTTGATGTCACTTACTATCTCTCCTTAATAGGCTTAAACACAATTTTTTTTACTACTAGGGCCCAATTCAACCCCGAGCCCTCATTGAACCCTTAAACATACACAATTAATAATTTAACTAGCCTCAAGCAAAATATCATGCAACATATAAAATTCAAAATTTTAGGATGTTACAATTCTACCCCCCTTACAGAAAATTTCGTCCTCGAAATTTACCTGATTAAAAGAGGTGAGGATATTGCTGCCGAATCGCGTCCTTAGGCTCCCATGTAGCTTCCTCCGTTCCGTGATTGCGCCATAATAATTTAACTAACGGTACCGACTTCCTTCTCAGCATCTTAACGTCCCGATCTAAAATTTGCACTGGCTCCTCTTCGAAAGACAAGTCAGGTCTTATCTCAACTTCCTCTACCGGTACTATATGGGACGGATCCGATCGATAACGCCTTAACATTGAGACATGAAATACACTATGTATCTGACTTAACTCCTGAGGTAACTCAAGCTGGTAAGCCACTGGCCCAACACGCTTCTGTACACAGTATGGTCCAATGAACCTAGGGCTCAACTTGCCCTTCCTTCCAAATCTAAAGATCTTCTTCCAAGGTGAGACCTTTAGAAAGACCTGATGTCCCACCACAAACTCAATATCTTTACGCTTTAGATCCGAGTACGATTTTTGTCTATCCGAAGCATCCTTTAACCTTGCCCGAATTACCTTTACTTTTTCCTCCATCTCTGATATCAGCTCGGGACCCAATAATTGATGCTCCCCTAACTCAGTCCAACAAGTAGGAGTACGACACCTACAACCATACAACGCCTCGTAGGGTGCCATCTGGATGCTGGAGTGATAGCTATTGTTATAAGCAAATTCTGCCAACGGTAGGAAATCCTCCCAACTACCCCTGAAGTCAATCACACAGCCCCTTAACATGACTTCCAAAATCTGAATTACTCTCTCTGACTGTCCATCTGACTGAGGATGAAAAGCCGTGCTGAAATTCAGCTTGGTTCCCAAAGCTTCATGTAAGGCTTTCCAAAATCGTGATGTAAACCTAGGGTCCCTGTCCGAAATAATAGACATTGGTACCCCATGTAACCTCACAATCTCCGCTACGTACAACTTGACCAACTTCTGCAATGAGTAATCAGTACGAACAGGTATGAAATGAGTAGTCTTTGTCAATCGATCCACTATTACCCAAACTGAATCTTTCTTAGTAGGCGATAAAGGTAACCCACTAACAAAGTCCATCGTTATCCTTTCCCATTTCCATAATGGAATTTTCACCGGTTGTAGCAATCCCGACGGCAATTGATGTTCCGCCTTCACTTGCTGACATGTTAAGCACTTGCTCACGAAATAAGTAACCTCTCGTTTCAACCCTGGCCACCAATACTGCTCACGTAGGTCTCGATACATCTTATTTCCCCCAGGGTGCATAGCATATGGGCTACTATGCGCCTCACGCAGAATCATCTGTCTCAATTCCGAATCTTTGGGCATACAAATTATTCCGCGGAAACACAATACTCCATCACTATTCAATCCAAAATCCCCTATCTCACCACGTTCCACATACTGTAGTCGAGAACCTAGCGCTTCATCTGTCAATTGCTTTTCCTTAATCTGGCCTACCCACGCAGGCTTCACCTGAAGTTTAGCTAGCAGACTACCATCTTCATATAGGCTGAGATGAGTGAACATCGCTCTCAAATCCGATATCACCTTACGACTCAACGCATCCGCCACCACATTAGCCTTTCCTGGATGATACTCGATTGAGAAGTCATAATCTTTCAACAGTTCTATCCACCTCCGCTGTCTTAAGTTCAACTCCGTTTGGGTAAGGAGATACTTTAGACTCTTATGATCCGTATAGATAATCGACTTCTCACCGTACAGATAGTGCCTCCAAATCTTCAAAGCAAACACCACTGCAGCAAACACCACTGCAGCTAACTCCAAATCATGAGTAGGATAGTTCACTTCGTGCGGCCTTAGCTGACGAGATGCATAAGCCACCACTTTACCTCCTTGCATCAATACACATCCTAAGCCCGTGTGTGACGCATCACAGTAAACAGTAAACTCTTTTCCAGCCTCAGGTTGAATCAATACTGATGCTTCTGTCAGAATCTTCTTCAATTTTTCAAAGCTCTCTTGCTGCTGATTTGACCATACAAATGGTACTCCCTTACGCAACAGCTTAGTTAGGGGTGCAGCAATCAACAAAAACCACTCAACGAAACACCTGTAATAACCAGCCAACCCTAGGAAACTCTGAATTTCGGCCACTGACTTCGGTGGTTTCCAATCCAACACAGCCTTAACCTTCCGGGGGTCAACTCTAATTCCTTCGGCCGACACGACATGCCCCAAAAAGGTCACTTCCTTCAGTAAACATTCGCACTTACTGAATTTGGCATAAAGTTGCTTCTCCCTTAATATCTGCAATACTACCCGCAGATGCGAATCGTGCTCTTCTTCATTCTTCGAGTACACCAAGATGTCATCTATGAACACCACCACAAACCGATCTAAATAGGGTTGGAAGACCCGGTTTATCATGTCTATAAATGCAGCTGGTGCATTAGTCAACCCAAATGGCATCACCAAGAACTCATAATGCCCATAACGAGTTCGAAACGCGGTCTTATGATTGTTCGTCTCCTTGACTTTAAGTTGGTGGTAACCAGATCTTAAATCTATCTTCGAGAAAACCGAAGCTCCTCGCAGTTGATCAAACAGATCATCGATTCTCGGCAATGGATATCTATTCTTGATCGTTAACTTATTCAACTGCCTATAATCGATGCACATACGCATCGACCCATCCTTCTTCTTCACGAACAAGACTGGTGCTCCCTACAGTGACACACTCAGTCGAATGAATCCCCGATCCAACAACTCCTGAATTTGAGCTTTAAGCTCCACTAACTCCTTAGGTGCCATTCTATAAGGAGCAATGACACTGGGGCCGTTCCTGGCAATAGCTCAATGCCAAACTTTACCTCTCGGTCCGGAGGCAATCCAGGAAGTTCCTCGGGAAAGACGTCCGAAAACTCTTTCACCGTTCTAACACCTTCTACTGACAATTCCTTGGCATCCAACACAATGAAGGCTAGGAATGCTCCACACCCTTTTCGCATCAACTTTTCTGCCTTTAAAGCAGATACCACATTCGATAGATAATTTCTCCTTTCACCTATCATCACCACTTCTTTATCTCCCGAAGTTCTTATCGTCATCCGCTTTGCAGCACAATCCAATTTTGCACGGTGTTTCACCAACCAGTTCATGCCCAAAATAAGGTCGAACTCGCCGAAAGGCAGTTCCATCAAATCCGCCAAAAATGTTTCTCCCTGAACTTCTAGAGGCACATCTCTAAACAATTTATTTACTAACACAGATTGTCCCAAAGGACTAATTACCATCATCTCCCTAGCAGTAATCTCAAATCTAATGTTCATATTTCCAGATACAGCACTAGCAACATACGAATGGGTGGATCTGATATCTATCAAAGCAGTAACAGGTACATTAAATATGAAGAACGTACCGGTTATCACATCAGGTGCATCGCCATCCTTTCAGCGTCTGACCGCATAAACCAACCCTGGCTGCCTCGCCTCCGCGTTAACCCTGAAGCCATTTCCTCTACCCGGTGCACTCTGACCTCGTCCTCCGCCATTACCACCTCGACCTGGCCCACGACCTCTCGGTGGCTGCTGAGCGCCTCTAGTTGGCTGTGCATCATAGTTACGAGCTTCCTGATTCAGAGCGGTCCGTCGAGGACAATCTTTAAGCTGGTGGTCCTTAGAACCACATTTGAAACAACCACCGGTTCTCTTCCAGCATTCACCAGGGTGTCGTTTTCCATAATCAACACATGGTTGTATTTGATTGGTAGCAGCTGGTGACCTAACTCGTGCTGGCTCATCCTTCCTGGGCTTCTTCTGAAACCCTCTAGCAGGACCTGAGTATTTAAAGTCCCTGTTGCTCTTGCCTCTATCTTTTTCTCGGTTTCGCCGCTCCGAGTGCTTAGCCTCTTCAGCTATCTTTGCTTTCTCCACCAGTGTGGCAAAATTCCTTACTTATTGTGGGGCTATCAGTACCCGCAATTCATCACTTAACCCATCCTCGAAACGCACGCAGCGTTCATAGTCAGTTGGCACAATACCTCTGGCATAACGACTAAGACGCAGAAATTCCGCTTCATAAGCTGCCACGGTCTTACTTTGTTGAACCAGATTGAGGAATTCCTTCCTTCGGGCATCCACATAGCTAGCCCCAACATACTTTCCTTGAAATGAAGTTTTGAAAAAATCCCAAGTAACGCGATTGGCCTGAGTGCCCTCCCGAACAATGAGCCACCATTGATACGCCTCGTCTCTCAACAAGGACACAGCTCCTCTCAGTTTTTGCTCAGTGGTACACTCCAAATCATCCATGATCCGTTCCACTGCCTCGAGCCAATACTCCGCTACATTTGGGGCTACACCCGAGATACCCCTAAAAACCTCGGCACCACTTGATCTAAGTCGTTCCAAAATTGATCCATGAGCTGCTGGCCCAGTTCTAGCCCCAGCAACCCTTTCTAAGACTCGCAACATTGCTTGGGACAAGGCAATGTCCTCCCTCATACGGTCATGTGATTCAGTTTCAGTTCTGGGTGACGCAGGTGCGTCCATTTTTGGCATGTGTCCCAACGTTTCAGATGCAACCCTAGCACCTCGGCCTCTACCACGGCCACGTCTACCACGTCCACGTCCTCTAGCGCTTATAGTGGCTAATTCGATTTAATCTGATTAAAAGTCTTATGAATCAGTATACTATATCGATATGTATTAAACAATGTTTTATGAAACATAAGAAGCAAAGTCGTTTTCGCAATCGCATCCTATAGTCTCAATCTCTATAGTTTTTAACATCTGAAACTTAAAGTTCTAGAGTGTTCCTAAAGTCATATCACAATAATCATAATCATTCATTAATAACATGTACTTACTTGACTTGGTGCTGGATACCCGTGGTGCCATACTTCCTTTAAAACATATGCCAAAAATTTAAAGCAGCTTTTAAAAATATTTTTTTACTCAAACCACAGCCGAGTTTTGAAACCAGGCTCTGATACCATAAGATGTAACACCCCAAACCCGGCCCATACGTAATGACCGAATCTGACATGTCACATGAGAAAAATACTACGAAGTCCTTTTATTTGTACATAAATAGATTTAAAATCGATTAAAACAAACTCCCATTTTTAATAAATTTGATAAAGTATTATTGAATAGAAGATTGATTGATAAATTAATAAATTTAAGATACGAAAATCTTATTAATCGTGACTTTGAAAATATCATTAGTAATTCAAGAAGATTTAAAAGAATTTGAAAATAATTTTCGAAAAGTGTTGATGAAAATTTTAAGATAAAATTTTCAATTTAAAAAAAATATTTATGAAAGTTTATTATGAAACCCTTTTTGTATATCCATTTTAGAAAAACGTTTATTTAAGTTTTTAGAAAAATCTCAAGTTGAAGTACTTAGAGCAAATTATAAATTCGTCAAACAATAAACAAAACAAAAATTAATCCAGAGGCCTTATTACAACTTTAACTCAAATAGTAAAGTAATTAAAAGTACTAAAAGAAATCCAAATTCCAAATTAAACCGTTTTTGTAGTATGGCCTCCACCGAGTCATCCATGGCCCAAGTTTCCATCAATGATCATTACCTGAAAAGGGATAAGGAAAAATGGGGTGAGTTACTAGAACTCAGTGTGTAACCCTCTTACCGTTGTTCACTGGGCCAAAATCCATTAAGCAATTATTTGGGCCAAAGCCTGTTTACAACAATATAAATGTATTATATATAATATGCATATGATATGAAATTCCCAAACCAAACCTAGTTTTCCATCCGCTACACACCACCCGTACCAACCAACACACCTGTGGGGAGCTTTAGTCACCTACCCCGCCAACACACCAGAAGTAGGCATTAAGCCATTTATCAAATTTGTGGACAAGCCACCAGATTAACAGAATTTATATGGCATTGCCATTTTTCAGATTTGTGGCAGAGCCACCAGATTTATGTAGCAGAGCTACCAGAACTTCTCTTCATCATTATCCCATCCCATGCAGTTCATGTATATAATGCATAACAATTCATAATAATGCATTCAAATATTTCTTACAAATTTTCTGGCCCATTATAACAATTTATTAACTTGGCCCACTAAGCAGAATATTATATTGGCCTATTTCACATATTTTCAGATCGGCCCATTTAGCAAATTATCAAATTGGCCCATATAGCAATTTATCAAATTGGCCCATATAGTAATTTATCAAATTGGCCCATATAGCAAATTATCAAGTTGGCCCATATAGCAATTTATCAAATTGGCCCATATAGCAAATTATCAAATTGGCCCATATAGCAAATTATCAAGTTGGCCCATATAGAAATTTATCAAATTGGCCCATATAGCAAATTATCAAATTGGCCCATATAGCATTATCTCAATTCGGCAATCGTACCCACTAAGGGTAATTCGGTATTCTCGCAAGCCAGACTTAACTACTAATTTGGGCATAAAAATTTAAAACTGTCCATCTGCGTCGTACTGACTAAATTGACTATAACTCGAGTTAGGAAACTCGAAATTTAGATCTGTAATTTTTTCCTGAAACTAGACTCATATATCTTCTTACTTTAATGTTTCCAAAATTTTTGGCTTAGCCATTTAGTACAGTTTATTCATTAAATTTTCCCTTGTTTCACTGTTTGATAGTTCTGTGCTATCTTCACAAAATCTCAGATATCTCATTGTACAGAACTCAAATAACATTTTTGTTTGCTCCAAATAAGAATAGAGTCACCTAGGATTCTAAGGATATAAACCATGTCCCATAATTAGGTTTTTACAATTTATAATGATTTTTCCAAGTCAGAACAGGGGATCACGTAATCATTCTAAACCAGTCTTACAAAAATTTAAAAATCCCAAGATATACAAATCCTTTGCTTGCTCTATTTCTTTTATAAGAAAATAGACTCAATTAGCTTTCAATCTATATCTCCTTCACTTTCTAATTCAATTTCCACTATTTTTGGTGATTTTTCAAAATCACATTACTGCTACTAACCAAAACTGTTTTATTGCAAAATATGGTTACCAATTCGAACATACGTACGCCCGAGTGGTCACAATTGTCGATTTGCAAATTTTCAATCGTTCAACTGAATCATAGAACATTCCATGCAAACATTTAAAGAGGTATGAGATTACACACCTGATTTCGGTAAGGACTAAACCTTCTTGATCGTCGGCACCTATGGCACCATAACACTCGATCAGAAAATACCACGATGGGAGAAAGTAGTTGTTTAGGGAGAGGATTTCGACTTACCACTACTTCCAAAGGTCAACGAGTAGAGAAGAGTGAGTGATTTAATCCCTAAAATAATCGATTAGTCATAACCTTTGATCCGATTTGCAAAATAACCGAGCAATTAGAGATCGAAATAAACCATGACAAAACTCTTTACCTTAACGTTGATGAATCCGCTTCCCACCGATTGGACTTATGGCTACGGATGAGACAAGGGTATGAGATTCGGCTAATGGAAGTAAGGATTAGAAAAGATGAAAGAAGGGTTGGAGATTTTTTTTTTGTGAAAAGGAAAAGAAAGATAGAGAAGGAGTGTTTATTTAGTTTCAGTTTTCAAAAGGAAAATGAGTGAAAATAATTTGGACCAAAAAGGCTAGGTGATTTCGGCAAGACAAGAAAGAAAAGAAGAGAAAAATAATACTCACTACTGCTTGAAGTTTTGGCAATGAGAGAAGGAGTTGGAGAAAAGAACACATGTGAATGCTAAAAGAAATTTGGCCAAACAAGCACCAAAATTCTACCAAAAGACTAAAGAAAATTTCAGCTACTCCAAGACCCCTCCCAAACCGTGTGTTGCTTTGCCAAAAGGGGTAAGTGTTGACTAAAAATACTTTCCAAAACATCACCCATGAAAAAGGCCAACATATCTCCCCTTTTTCTCCTTATTTTCCTCCATGTTTTGCTCCATGTTTTCCTCCATGTTTTGCTCCATTTGTCCCCACCTCATGATTCTCTCCATGCCATATTTCTTTTTGATTCTTTCCAAAATAATAAATATAAAAAAAATAAAATCTTCCCTACCATAATTACAACCATGGCCGGCACTTAGGAAGGAAGTACAAAAATTTAATCAACAATTTTGCACTCCATGGGATTCAAACTCCTCCCCTCAAGCCCATACATGCAACACCACACCACTCCTCTACTAGCTTCACTTGTGCTAACAAAATGCACACTTATCTCCTTAAGCCTTGATGCCACTTACTATCTCTCCTTAATAGGCTTAAAAACAATTTGTTTTTACTACTAGGGCCCAATTCAACCCCGAGCCCTAATTGAACCCCTAAACATACACAATTAATAATTTAACTAGCCTCACACAAAATATAATGCAACACATAAAATTCAAAATTTTAGGATGTTACAAAAACAAAATATGAGAAGCAAACGGCTTGAAGGAAAAAGAGAAAAGTGTTTATATTTTTAAATAAATTCAAAAAGGAAAATGAAATGAATTTACATTTTGTGATAATAATTGATGACAAATAGATAATTTAACTCAAAAGTAATTTTTCAAAATCCAAAAGCTAGAAGTTTTACGTTTCCCAGTTTGAAAAACACTTCAATACTTTTCTATTTGTGATTTATATAGCGTTTTTAGCTTAAAATGTACTTTTCAAATGCAACCTAAGTCAAGGACTCATTACCCTCACAGAAGCGAATGGCAACTAAAGATTTTGTACCGACTAATTGACACATTTGAAGAAATTTTTTTTTTATACAAATTGAGGGAGGAGAATTATTATCAATAGGATTTGAACTTTGATCAATGAGGTGTCAACAAGAGATTTTAATCATTGTTCCTTTATGTTATTAATAGCATATTTGAAGATTTCATTTTGTAAAATAGTTATAAAAGTGTTATATAATTGAGGGAAAGAGATGTTATATACTCACACAAAAGGGACAAAAGAAATCCAGTTTTTTTCTCTAATGAAACTTTCTTACCTTTTTTTTGGGTACTTTTCATGTTTCTTTACTTTCATTGAGGGTCGGGGCCTGAGCGGTGGAGCAAGGCAACATCAACGGAGTTTAGCAATGGTGATGGTGATGGTGCGGTGAGAAGAAGAACGAAGAGAGGGATTTTGAACGAGGCTTGAATGGTGATAGTGCTTAGAGAAGAAGAAATGAGGGAATTTTTTAAAGAAATATTTTTTAATTTAATTTATTTAATTAATATTAATAGAAACGATAAATGTGAAATTATTTAATAGAGCACAATTTGATTGGTTAAGAATGATAAATTTAATAGAATTAACTTAAAATCAATAAAAAGTATCAATTTAATTAATAGTTTTAGAATTAAATTACCAAATTATGTGAAAGTTGTCAAATTTAGGAATTAACCCTAAATAAAATAAACAAACTCTTCAAAGTGTGTGTTTCACTTGTGCTTTCTAAAAACACCTTTAAAGGCATAAGTTATATTATATAGATAACTTTTGCTTAGCAAAAGTGCTTCTGAAGATAATTTTTTAACTCAAACGTAAAAATTATATTTTATTTGTGTTTATTGAATTTTTTATTACTTGTTTAGCTTTTCCATTGAATTATTTTTTTATAATTTTATGAAAATATTTATTTTAGAATGATTGAATCGGGAGTCGATAGCTTAACCTATTCCACCGCTAGTTCGATTCTTACAACAACAATAATTTGTAACTTCTTGATTTGGAAAATCACTTTTTGAGTCAAAATTAGGCTTTTAACTCTCATTTTTCATTCAATATATTTTTTTAATATTTATATTGGGTATACAACTATTTTTCTTTTAAATTCTATTTCAAACATATAACATTATATATACTTGCATTTGTAATATTTATATTTTAATATCTAAAATATTTTTAAAATAACTTAAATTAATTACTCAAAAATATTTAATACCAAATTACAAATAACTTATTTTTATATATTTTTATTCCAATTTAAGTTTCGTCTAACATTCAAAAATATTGGATAATAAATAATACCATTCCAGGACGTAAATAATACTTTTTGATGATGAATAGTAACTTCATAGAAATATGAATGGCTTTTTTGCATCTTCTAAGTAGAGTTGTTCATGGGCTCACCCAAAAATTGGGAGGGTTTGGGCAAAAATATATGCTCAAAAAATGAGCTTGAAAAAAAAAAGTTTGTATAGAAAGCGGGATGAGCCTTAGGTAAGGTCTTTTTGGCCCGGGCCTGGCCTGAATTTGTAAAAAAAACTGTTGTTTTGCTATTGTTTTTCCATTGTTTTGCTGTCATTTCACTATTATGTTACTACTATTTTATTGTTATTATTTGGATATTGTATAACTATTGTTTTATTGGTAATTTTCCTACTATTTTTGTAACACCCCAAACCCGGCCTAGACGTTATGGCCGAATCCGGAGGTGTCACAAAGAATAGGCTTTATTAACAAAGTTTATACAATAAAACCATTTCAATTTTTCAACTCTTATTTGCTTTAACCATTGTCAAAATGTTTATTCAATTAATTATTTTGCCTTAAAACATGTTTAATAGTGGAAGCTTACGAAAATCGTTGTATTTCAAGAAGGCAATTCATTTTTTAGAAAACCTTTGTTTTAGTAAAAACCGTGTTTTTAGCGAGTTGTCCAAACAAAATATTAAACAAAAAACCAAATCCAGAAATTTAATCAACAGTATGGAGAGTCCAATTAGTACAAAACTCCCAGAAATATCCTTTAAGTAAATAAAACCTTTATTTAAATTTGGTTCGTAGACTAGTGGTCACCGCAAGACTCTACCGCACTGATCCATCTAAGTCCGTGGATTACCTGAATAGAACGGATAAGCAGAGGTGAGCTTATGTAAACTCAGTGTGTAAACCAACAAAAATAGACATGCAAACATGCAGAAACCTCACATACAATCAGATACAGTTTTGGGCTCACGCCCATTTCATATACAAATAACAGAGTCAGATATACAATCAGATAATCAGAATCCTACCCCTATCCTCTACACACCAACTCCGACCATCCCATCAAACCTTGTGTATAACAGCCCGTTTTTAGTCAAATCAGAATAGTGGTTTTGGGACCACAAATCTAAATTCAAAATAATTATTTTATTATTATTTTAATTTCTATAGCATGATAGTATGTTTGTGTGAAATTTTCGTTAAGAAATTTTATTGTTTGAATGGTCAATTTGATAAAAAGGACTAAATCGCGTAAAGTGTAAAAGTGGTGTTCTAATAGATAAAGGTATTAAATGGCTATGATATATACCATTGTTAATATGAGGGGACATAGATGGACATGCATTAAGTAATTTTAATGTTTTAACTTAAGGTTAATTTTGTAATTTAGTAATTAATGTTAAAATAACTTAAAAAAAATATGTCCGTCTTCTTCATTTTATCATCCATAACTGAAATTATCAAGGAAGCCATAGCTAGGGTTCGGCCAAGCTCTTTTCTTTGCATTGTAAGTGGTCTTTGTTCCGTTTTTAATGATTTCTATATTTTTGAGATCGTTGCAGCTTAATCTAGCTAGCCCAAGGACTATTTTGCAAAATTGTTAAAGGTTTAGGGTTTTTCCATTGATTAATGTTGATGTATTTTGATGTTTAATAGTAGAAAATGCATGCTTGTTGGGAGATAAACAACATTTATAAAGTGATTTTTAGTGAAAAGTCCAATTAGGGATTAAATTGTGAAATGTGTAAATTTTGTGGTTAAATTGTGAAATAAATGAAAAATATGGACTGGTAGGACCTAATTAAAATTTTGCTAGCATGGTTTTTGGTTGGATTGTATGAATTTGTGATTTTATGAAATAAGGACTAAATTGTAAAAATGTGAAATATTAAGGGCAAAAGTTTAAAGTGGCTTTAAAGTGTATTTTGGACTAAATTGAATAGAGAGATTATTAAATAAGTTAATTTTGATTATATTTAGATCAAGAAAGGCGAAATACGTATTTAGATCGAGGAAAGAATAAGGTTTTGGATTAATCGACTTAATTTGCCAATTTTACATTCGAGGTAAGTTCGTATGCAATAAGTATTGTTATATCTGTGTTTTAAATGCTTTAAAATTACATAAATTGTGAATACGATATTGCTGACCTATTCGACGAAGATTTGACATTGAAAATCCCGGTTGAACCTTCGGAATAGATTAAGATACGAATGACATGCCATTAGGGGTTATTATTGTTTTGGGTGTTGGTTCGTACGTCCTACCAGTGGCTGAGTTATTCCAGCATGTGTTGCGGATTCTCGTCAGCTTGTATGAGCAGCACCGTGTAGTTACGTCATGATCGTCAACTTGTGTGAGCAAACCTGCTGATAGCTCGAGAGTGAGCATTATTGAGATATGATATTGAGATGGCTTCGGCTATATATTGGCACTTTGGTGCAAGATTTATTGAGATACCTTCAACTATATATATATTGGCACTTAGGGTGTGAGATTCCCGAGTATCCTGTATTATTCCAAATGGTTCAACGGGTATATCGAAGATATGAAATGGTGAGAATAGATACGTATCAATACAGGTATGTACGGAAACTGAATATGCATTGAACATATGAAAGAATTGAGTTCATAGTTAAATAAATAATGGAATACATGTTAACATTAAGATTAAATATTTTATAGTATGTTATATGCATATTTTGAATGATAATTAAATGGTGAGTGTAACAACCCATTTTCGGTGAGATCGGAACAGTGGTTTTGTGACCACAAATACGAGCCCAAAAATAAAAATTTATTTTATTTTATTTTTTAGCTGGTATTATGATAGGAAGGTCACATGAAAATTTTGATACGAAAATTTTATCGATTGTGTGGTTAATTAGGTAAAGGACTAAATTGCATAAAATGCAAAAGTTGGATTCTAGTAGCTATAGGTATTAAATAGCTATGGAATTCAAAATTTAAGATCCTTATATGGTAATTAGACCATTGAAGGAGAGTTAGTAGAGATTTTTATGACTCATCCATGGAAAAATTAGAAATGACTAAGGATTAAATCAGAGATCAACAAAATTAAAAGATGATAGAAAAATAAAAAGAAATTCTCATCTTTTCTATTCATCTTCTTCCTCAATTTTTCTATGGAAACCCTAGGAGAGAGGAATAGAAATTTTCAAGCTTAAAAAGGTATGAAATCAAGTCCCGTTTTAAATGATTTTTATATTTTTAGAATCGGTATAACCTAAACTTTCTATTTATAGGGTTTTTTTTGAAAAGATAACAAAGTGTAGAAATTTTGCCATGGATGTAAATGCTAAAAATTTGAAATTTATGGTAGAATATGAAAGATATTTGATAGATAAACAACTTTTACAAAGCAATTGTTCATGGAAACTTGATTTAGGGACTAAAATAAAAAAGTGGTAAAAGCCATGGAAAATTCTGAAATTTGTGAAATGTGTGTGCTATAAAAATTGTTATTAAATCTTGGTTAGGCTTGGAAAGAGGACTAGATTTCATGAATTTCATTTTCCGAGCCTAGGGAAATTGGAATTTTTGAAAAGAGTAGGGGCAAAATAGTAATTTTGCCTAGGATGTAGTAGAATGCAAATGTATGTAAAATGTGATGAGTTAATAATTAAAATTTTCTTATATAGACTCAGAAAGACCAACTACGGAATTAGATCGAGGGAAACAAAAAGTTTCGGATTAGTTGGAATTCAAACGCGAACAATTGTCAAGGTAAGTTCGTGTAACTTAAATATGTGTATTAAATGCTTGAATTGAATGGTACGATTATGTTGATTTGTATGAGATGATATCCATAATGAAATAATCATAATTGTGAAATGTGGACAAATTGTCATGTTTCGGGTGAATGTTGAGAATTCGATGGAATAAGGTGATATTCTCGGACGAGAATAACATTACACATCTGTATAAAGAATTTAGCCCGAATAGGTAATCCTAATGTAAACTCTCTTGAGCATATACTATAAATTGGATTTAGCCCGGATGGGTAATCCAAATTAAGTTCCCTAGAGCATGTGCTACGGATAGGATTCATCCTATACTAGCAATCCGGTTGTGAAAAATGTGGCTCAAGAGTGTGCCTCTTATTACGTGCCCTAATGGGTTCTATTGCACATGAAAATACTACTCGAACATCCATCGAAATCTCATTAGTTCAACGGAAAAGACTCTTGAAATACGGAAAGGTAGAATTAATGGAACAGTGTATGTAATGAGCTCATCTATGTCTACTTGATATTCTTATGAGATTATGTGACTAATTTGTTTGAATAAGTGTATGTGCTTAGGTAACTTACCCAAAATTGATGGATTGTGTTTTGTGTATGCTTGTATTAATAAATATAACCGGTAAGTTTATTTCCCATTATACGAACTTACTAAGCATGAAAATGCTTACCCCGTTTAATTTTCCCATGTTTTATAGTGCTCGTAAGCTCGCGAAGGTTGGAGGATCGGTTGGAGCATAATCACACTATCCACTATCTCCATTTTGGTATACTTAGAAATCTCATTTTGGTATAATGGCATGTATAGGCTTAGTTGGTCAAATGATGACTTGTAAGTAATGCTTTGTAATCTAGCCATTGGAATGGCTAGTAATGATTTATTTGGGATGTTTGTAAGTTATCTCATGTTCGATGTTTATGTGTTAAATGTGGATGAAAAGAGTATGTTTATCTTGAATGTGCACTAAAAGTATGATTATAAACATAAATGGCATGTGATATTATGCCATGATAGATGTTAGTTGAGGCTTGGTTTTAATGCTTGATCTGGCTGGTATATTCATGCAAGAATTGGTGTAGGTTGTTGGCAAAATTAGGTGAGAAAATGAAGCTATGAAATGGCTTCATTTTGTCCACACAGGTAGACACACAGGCGTGTTCACACACGGCAAGAAGAAATTGAAAAGGATTTGCTCGACCCAGCTTTTCATCGTGGGGTGCACCAGTATTGTTTGTAAAGAAGAAAGATGGATCATTGATATTATGCATCGATTACAGACAACTTAATAAAGTTACAATAAAGAACAAGTACCCGTTGCCTCGTATAGATGACTTGTTTGATCAACTAAAGGGTGCCACTGTATTTTCAAAAATTGATCTACGATCTGGTTACTATCAACTACGAGTAAAGGATTCGGATGTGCCGAAGACAACTTTGAGAACTAGATATGGGCATTATGAATTTTTGGTGATGCCATTCGGATTAACGAATGCCCCGGCGGTATTTATGGATTTAATGAACAGAATTTTCAAACCATACCTGGACAGGTTCGTGGTTATTTTTATTGATGGTATTTTGGTTTATTCCCGGGATGAAAATGAGCATGCTGAACATTTGAGAACTGTATTGCAAACTCTGCGTGAGAAGCAATTGTATGCCAAGTTCAGTAAATGTGAATTTTGGTTAAAGGAAGTTAGTTTCCTTGGACATTTGCATCTATAGAAGGTGTTCGGGTGGACTCGAATAAAATTTCAACTATTGTGAGTTGGAAGCCACTGAGGAATGTTTCTGAAGTCTGAAGTTTTCTGAGGCTAGCCGGGTATTATCGGAGATTTTTTAAAGGTTTTTCAATGATAGCTTCTCCGATGACTCGATTGCTACAAAAAGATGTGAGATTCGAGTGGAAGGATAAATACCAGCAGAGTTTTGATAGATTGAAAGCCTTACTAACGGAAGCACCTTTATTAGTCCAGCCTGAATCAGGTAAAGAATTTGTAATCTACAGTGATGCCTCATTGAATGGTTTAGGTTGCGTATTGATGCAAGATGGTAAAGTTGTAGCTTATGCATCTAGGCAGCTAAAACCGCATGAAAGAAATTACCCGGTACATGATCTTGAGTTAGCAGCCATTGTGTTTGCACTGAAGATATGGCGGCATTATCTCTTTGGTGAAAAGTGTCATACCTTTACAGATCATAAAAGTCTAAAGTATTTAATGACACAAAAAGAATTTAACTTGAGATAACGTAGGTGGTTGGAATTATTGAAAGATTATGATCTCGTTATTGATTACCATCTGGGGAAAGCTAATGTAGTGGCAGATGCCTTGAGTCAAAAATCTCTGTTTGCCTTACAGGCATTGAATGCCCAGTTGTCCCTGTCTGATGGTGATTCGATTATAGCTGAGTTAAGAGCTAGACCAACATTTCGGTAACAAATCTGTGAAGCTCAGAAGAATGATGATAAGTTACAGGCCAAACGAGTGCAAAGTGAGTTAGATCCTAATTCAGAGTTTCAGATTGATTCAGATGGTTGTTTGTTGTTCAGAGACAGAATATGTGTACTGAAGAATTTAGAACTAGTACAGAAGATTTTACATGAAGCGCACAATAGTGTTATGTCTGTGCATCCCGGTAGCAACAAAATGTATAATAACTTGAAGAAAATGTACTGGTGGCCGGGAATGAAAAGAGATATATCTGAATTTGTATCTAGATGCTTGATATGTTAACAAGTAAAGGCTGAACACCAAGTGCCTTCAGATTATTGTAGCCAATTACGATTCCGGAATGGAAATGGGAAATGATTACCATGGACTTTGTATCGGGATTACCCTTGTCGCCAAAAAAGAAAGATGCTGTATGGGTAATTGTCGATCATTTAACAAAGTTGGCACACTTTATCCCGGTACATATGGATTTTTCATTAGATAGATTGGCTGAATTATATGTCTCTGAGATTGTAAGGCTACATGGAGTGCCAATCTCCATTATTTCTGATAGAGATCCCCAGTTTACATCCTGATTTTGGAGTAAGTTGCAAGAAGCTCTGGGCAATTATTTACACCTTAGTATTGCATTCCATCCTCAAATAGATGGACAATCTGAACGTGTGATACAAATTTTAGAGGACATGCTTTGGTGTTGTGTACTTGAATTTGGAGGTAACTGGGAAAGGTATCTACCTTTGATTGAATTTGCTTACAATAATAGTTATCAGTCCAGTATTAAAATGGCACCATATAAAGCTCTATATGGTCACAAATGTAGAACTCCATTGTATTGGACAACGTTAAGCGAGAAAAAGATACACAGAGTTGACTTGATCCGTGAAACCGAGGAAAAGGTGAAGATAATTCGAGACAGTTTGAAGGCAGCCTCATACTGTCAAAAGTTCTATGCCGATTTGAAAAGAAAAGAGATAGAATTTCAGGTTGGTGATAAAGTGTTCTTGAAAGTGTCACCATGGAATTCTCCGATTTGGTAGTAAAGGGAAATTGAGTCCACGGTTCATCAGACCTTATGAAATCATTGAAAGAATCGGGCTATCCATGTATCAATGTTACGACGATATAGATCGGACCCTTCACACGTTATTACTCCAACAGAAGTTGAGATTCAACCTGATATGACCTACAATGAAGAACCGATCAAAATACTTGCACATGAGACAAAAGAGCTAAGAAATAAAAAGGTGGCATTGGTAAAAGTGCTCTGGCAACGGCATGGTTTAGAGGAAGCTACCTGGGAACCGGAGGATACTATGAGGAAGCAGTACCCTAACCTCTTTTCTGGTAAGAATTTTCGAGGACGAAAATTTCTAAGGGGGAGTTATAACAACCCATTTTCGGTGAGATCGGAACAGTGGTTTCGTGACCACAAATCCGAGCCCAAAAATAAAAATTTATTTTATTTTATGGCTGGTATTATGATAGGAGGTCACATGAAAATTTTGATACAGAAATTTTATCGATTGTGTGGTTAACTAGGTAAAGGACTAAATTGTATAAAATGCAAAAGTTGGATTCTAGTAGCTATAGGTATTAAATAGCTATGTAATTCAAAAGTTAACATACTTATATGGTAATTAGACCATTGAAGGAGAGTTAGTAGAGATTTTTATGACTCATCCATGGAAAAATTAGAAATGACTAGGGACTAAATTGGAAATCAACAAAATTAAAAGATGATAGAAAAATAAAAAGAAATTATCATATTTTCTATTCATCTTCTTCCCCAATTTTTCTATGAAACCCTAGAAGAGAGAAAGAGAACTTTTTAAGCTTAAAAAGGTATGAAATCAAGTCCCGTTTTTAATTATTTTTATATTTTTAAAATCGGTTATGAGATTTTTTTGAAAAGATAACAAAGTGTAGAAATTTTTCCATGGATGTAAATGTTCGAAATTTGAAATTTATGGTAGAAAATAAAATATAGTTGATAGATAAACAACTTTTACAAAGTAATTTTTCATGGAAATTTGATTTAGGGACTAAAATGAAAAAGTGGTAAAACCCATGGAAAATTTTGAAATTGGTGAAATGTGTGTGCTTTAAAAATTGTTATTAAATCTTGGTTAGGCTTGGGAAGAGTACTAGATTGCATGAATTTCATTTTCCGAGCCTAGGGAAATTGGAATTTTTGAAAAAAGTAGAGGCAAAATAGTAATTTTGCCTAGGATGTAGTAAAATGCAAATGTATGTAAAATGTGATGAGATAATGATTAAATTTCTTATATAGACCCAGAAAGACCAACTACTGAATTAGATCGAGGGAAACAAAAAGTTTCGGATTAGTTGGAATTCAAACCCAAATAATTGTCAAGGTAAGTTTGTGTAACTTAAGTATGTGTATTAAATGCTTGAATTGAATGGTACGATTGTGTTGATTTGTATGATATGATATCCATAATGAAATAATCATAATTGTGAAATGTGGACAAATTGTCATGTTTCGGGTGAATGTTGAGAATTCGATGGAATAAGGTGATATTCTCGGACGAGAATAACATTACACATGCTGTATAAAGAATTTAGCCCAAATAGGTAATCCTAATGTAAGCCCTCTTGAGCATATACTATAAATTGGATTTAGCTCGGATGGGTAATCCAAATTAAGCTCCCTAGAGCATGTGCTACAGATAGGATACAGCCTGGACTGGCAATCCGGTTGTGAAAAATGTGGCTTAAGAGTGTGCCTCTTATTACGTGCCCTAGTGGGTTCTATTGCACATGAAAATATTACTCGATCATCCATCGAAATCTCATTAGTTCAACGGAAAAGACTCTTGAAATATGGAAAGGTAGAATCAATGGAAGTGTGTATGTAATGAGCTCATCTATGTCTCTGATATTCTTATGAGATTATGTGACTAATTCATTTGAATAAGTGTATGTGCTTAGGTAACTTACCCAAAATTGATGGATTGTGTTTTGTGTATGCTTGTATTAATAAATATAACCGGTAAGTTTATTTCCCGTTATACGAACTTACTAAGCATGAAAATGCTTACCTCGTTTAATTTTCACATGTTTTATAGTGCTGATAAGCTCGCGAAGGTTGGAGGATCGGTCGGAGCATAATCACACTATCCACTATCTCCATTTTGGTATACTTAGAAATCTTATTTTGGTATAATGGCATGTATAGGCTTAGTTGGTCAAATGATGACTTGTAAGTGATGTTTTGTAATCTAGCCATTGGAATGGCTAGTAATGATTTATTTGGGATGTTTGTAAGTTATCTCATGTTCAATGTTTATTTGTTAAATGTGGATGAAAAGAGTATGTTTATCTTGAATATGCACTAAAAGTATGATTATAAACATAAATGGCATGTGATATTATGCCATGATAGATGTTAGTTGAGGCTTGGTTTTAATGTTTGATTTGGCTGGTATATTTATCCAAGTATTGGTGTAGGTTGTTAGAAAAATTAGATGAGAAAATGAAGCTAAGAAATGGCTTCATTTTGTCCACACGGGTAGACACACAGGCGTGTTCACACACGACCGAGTACATGGGCGTGTAGCCAGGCCGTGTGTCCCCTACACCTTAAATTCAAGAAAACAGAATGCTCAGAATTAAGCTCATGGCCAGAGACACAGGCATGTGTCTCAGCCATGTGGGAGATACGGGTTAGAACACGGGCGTGTGTCTTGGCCGTGTGAAACCTGCACCTAATTCGAATTAAATTAATTATGCAGGCGCAAGTCAGAGATCACCCTAAATCGGACATAGCCTGTACCTGAGAAAAATTTTATAATTTTGTGAAAAATTCATAGAGGTCCCGGTTAAATCCCAATTTGATTCTAATACTCGTTTTCAGCCTCGAGGGCCGATTCAATGGATAGTAAGAAAAATTTGGAGTATGAATAGTATGTTTAATACAAATTGTATGAGAATGTTGGGTGAACTACGGTAATACTCTGTAACCCTGTTTCGACGACAGATATGGGTTAGGGGTGTTACAGTGAGTTTTGCTTATTATTTTCATACGAACTTACTAAGATTTATAGCTTACTTTGTTTATTTTTCCATGTTCTGTAGTAAAATCAAAGCTAGCCCAGATTCGGGGATCATCGAAGACTTCGTCACACTATCCTGCTATCTCTTGGGTACTTTTGAACGTAAGGGTTTTAAGTATATAACTTGTATAGGAATTTGGTCATTTTGGTATATGGGTTGGTAATAACTTTGGTTATTTGAAATGTCTTGTAAATGTTAAATGTTTTTTTTTGGGTTTTGTATATAGCCGTGAGAGTTGGCTTAATTTGGTTGGTATGGTTGTGTATATGTATGTGTATATGGCTTTGGTTAGATGTTTAAATATGGTTATATTATGCTTATTAATATTTGGTAACTATAGGTATTAAATGATTGAGAATTGAATTTGGTATGCTTGTGAGATTAGGCTTGATGATGTAAAAATTGGGAGTGTTCATATTGATGATTTGAGTTTATGAGTTTTGGTATGAAATTGAATGTCATATTATGGTATTGTTGTGATATGTATTGGTTAGCTTTGAAATGATATAATTTATGCTTGGTTGAGAGTAGATGAATGCCAATATATTCCATGTTTTGATGCCAAATGGATTGTTTTAGGTATATGCAAAGTTGGATGGAAAATTGGCTTGGTAAATAGCCTATTTTTGTTCACACGGGCAGCGACACGGGCGTGTGTTTCAGCTGTGTGTGACGCACGATCAGATTGCACGGTCGTGTGTCCCCTGGTGTTGAAATTGAAATCAAGTCAGTATGCTCCACACGGTCCAGCACATGGGCGTGTGTCTTGGCTGTGTGGCATAAGTCAGTATACCTTACAGGTTTAGCACAACCTAGCACATGGTCTGGCACGCGGACATGTGTGGCCATTTCTAGGGCACATGGGATAATCACATGGGCGTGTGTGTTGGCCGTGTGACCCAAGTCAGAGAGTTACACAGGGTAGGACACGGGCTAGAACACGACCATGTGCTTTCATTTTGAATGTCCACACGGCCTGTGACACGGGCATGTCTTTGGCCTTGTGAGACACACGGCCGGGCCACACGGGCTTGTGTCCCCTGTATTTTGGAAAATATTCTAAGTGTTTCAAAAATTTCTAGAGCTATCGGTTTAGTCTCGAACCACTTCTAAATCATGTTTAGGGCCTCGTAGGCTCGTATTAGGGACAATGTATTGAGTTTGCAAGATGATTGCATGAAATTTGAAAATGTATGTGAAATGAATGTTTAATTGTTTTATAAGTCTAGTAATGCTCCGTAACCATATTCCGGCATTGAATACGGGTGAGGGTGTTACAATGTGGGGTTAAAATTATCATACTCAGAATAGATTATCAGACTATCAGATCTACATTTTTAGGGTTTGGTTAGCCCTTACCGACCCTACGGTAAGCCCACAGTCGATCGGAACGACCCGTGCGACCCTAGGGAAAATTTCAGAAATATGGGCCCACATGCCCGTGTGGTCCCACACGTCCAGATTGGCCTTGCCCGTGTGGCTCACACGGCTTGGCCCAGAATTCACAGGGCTTCGCCTAGAATCCACACACCCGTATGGCATACCCGTGTGGGCCCACACGCCCAACTTGGCCTAGCCAGTGTGGTTCACACGGCCACACTCCAACCACCACACAGCCGTGTCTTGTGCACAACCATGCTTTCATCGACCACACGGCCGTGTCTCGCACACGGCCAACCACACGGACGACTACACGCCCGTGTGGCCTCGACAGAGTAGTTTTTTGGCTTTTGCCGAAGTTAGATTTTCTGCATTTTGGGTACACACCTGGTATGATTTGATGCCAAAAACACTCTCGAGACCACTAGTAGCTAAAATTGACCAAATAAAACCCGAATTAATCGCTTAAATCAATATCAAACCGGATTCCCTTGAAATAGATAATGGCAAAATTCAGGTATTCAACGCTCACCCGATTTCCCCGAATGACTCCAACTATGATTCTACGAGAGGAAAGTCCTGTTCTTTAGGATTCGCTGCCAAAAAGCCCAGAATCATATTAACAGAAGGATCAAATTTGGTAATAGCGATTAAAGTACTTACCCCCAATTCGAACAAACCCACAACCCTCACTTACCAACCACACGAAGAACTTAGAAAATAAAATGCTGCGATTTGAGACGAACAAAGAGAAGGCAAGAAATTTTTTGGAAGAGAAGAAAATTTAGAGAAAAACGTCAGAACTTGGAAAGAGTAATTTTAGGGAAAAAAATAAAGATTATCAAAAATTTTATCCCATTAACCACACAATCCTAATCACCCACTACTCAGAATTCTAATTCAACCAAAACTCTCTCACAAAACCGAGCAAAAATTAATACAGTTTTGCTAACGCAAGGATTCGAACACGGGACCTCTAACACACAGACCCTCTTACCACTTGAACCAGCAGGCTCATACTGATATGATCTAATAGATAGTTTTATAAAAGCCCATTCAACAAGGGTAGGGTTAGGATTAGAAAAACAACAAAATTTGGCAAGAGTGAGACTTGAACCCCAGACCTCATACACACACCCAGAACACTTAACCACTGACGTAGATACACAGTTGTGTCAGATATTTACAGAATCATGAATAAATTAATCAGGGTGTTACAACTCTACCCCCTAAAAGAAATTTCGACCTCGAAATTTACCTGATTAGAACAGATGATGATACTGCTGACGCATTGAGTCCTTAGGTTCCCACGTGGCTTCCTCAGTGCCATGATTCCGCCACAAAACCTTCACTAACGGTATAGACTTCCTCCTCAGAACCTTAATGTCTCGATCTAGAATTTGAACCGGCTCCTCCTCAAAAGTCAAGTTCAGTCTGACATTGATCTCCTCAACAGAGACTACGTGAGATGTATCATACCTATACCGCCTTAACATCGAAACATGAAATACATCATAGATACGGTCCAACTTTGGAGGTAGCTCCAACTGATAATAATCGGTCCCACACGCTTCAGAATTCGATACGACCCAATAAACCTAGGGCTCAACTTGCCCTTACGACCTAATCTCAGAACCTTCTTCCACGGATAAACCTTGAGAAAGACGAAATCCCCCACAGTACTCAATATCACGCATCTTCAGATCTGCATAAGATTTTTGCCTATCAGAAGTTGCCTTTAGATGATCCCGAATCAGTCTAACTTTATCTTCGGTCTTAGAAACCAGCTCAGGACCAAAAGCTTGACGTTCACCCAACTCAGTCCAACATAACAGAGCATGACACTTACGACCATATAAAGCCTCATAAGGTGCCATCTGGATGCTAGCCTAGAAACTGTTATTGTAGGCGAACTCAGCTAGTGACAGATAATCCTCCCAAATACCTCAGAAATCAATCACACAACTCCAAAGCATATCCTCCAGTATCTAAATCACCCTCTTAGATTGACCATCAGTTTGAGGATGGAACACAGTACTGAAGTCCAATCTCGAACCCAAAGCCTCATGCAATTTCTTCCAAAACTGAGATGTGAAGCGAGGATCCTTATCAAAAATAATCGAAATAGGAACCTCATGCAGTCTTATAATCTCATAAATATACAGCTTCGCCAACTTCTGTAGGGAAAAGTCCATCCAAACTGGAATAAAATGAGCGGACTTGGTCAATCGATCCACGATGACCCAAACAGAATCCTTCTTAGTGGGTGTCAAGGGCAACCCACTAACGAAGTCCATCATCACTCGTTCCCATTTTCATAAGGGATTCTTAACTGGCTGTAACAAACTCGAAGGTAACTGGTGCTCAGCCTTAATTTGTTGGCACGTTAGATAGCGAGCAATGAAATCCGTGACCTCACGTTTCAAACCTGGCCACCAGTATAGATCACGAAACTCGCAATACATTTTATTACCATCGGGATGTATAACATAAGGGCTACTAGATGACTCCCTCAGAATCGACTGCCTCTAATCAGAATCATTTGACACATAGATCCGACCTCAAAAACACAGAACACCATCATTATTTAACCCAAAATTTAAAGTACTGCCACTCTCAATCTGATGAAACCTCAAACCCAAAGACTCACCCCCCAACTGCTTATCTCGAATCTGATCAATCCAAGTCGACTTAACTTGTAACTCTGCTAACAAACTCCCATCATCAAATAGACTTAGACTAGATAAAATCACCCTCAAATCAGTCATTGCTCTATGATTGAAAGCATCAGCCACCACATTGGCCTTATTAGGATGATACTCTACCGTGCAGTTATAGTCTTTGAGGAGCTCAATCCAACGGCGCTGCCTAAGATTCAAATCCTTCTTAGTAAGAAGTTACTTGAGGCTCTTGTGATTAGTGTAAATAATACACCTTTTACAATACAGATAATGCCTCCAGATTTTAAACTCAAAAACCACTGCAGCCAACTCAAGGTTATGCGTCGGATAATTCCTTTCATGTGTCTTAAGCTGACGGGATGCATATGCAACAACTTTACCATCTTGCATCAATACACATCCCAAACCGACGTGTGACGCATCACTGTACACCAAAAATTATTTTCTATATTTAGGTTGTATCAGAACAAGAGCCTGAGCTTCTCAAAGCTCGATTGTTGCACATCAGTCCAAACAAAAGGATCACCCTTACGTAGAAGCTTAGTCAACAAATCTGCAATCAGATAGAACCCATCGACAAACTACCGATAATAACCAGCCAGACCTAGAAAACTGTAGATTTCAGATACGTTCTTAGGCTATTTCCAATCAAGCACAAACACTTAGAATGAAGATCAATCTTCGAAAATACTGAAGCCCCATGGAACTGATCAAACAAATCATCGGTCCTCGGAAGTGTATAGTTATTCTTCACAATCAGCTTATTCAGTTGTTGATAATCAATGCACTCCTCATGGTGCCATCCTTTTTCTTCACAAACAAAATCGGTGCTCCCTACGGAGACACATTAGGGCAAATAAAACTACGATCCAATAGCTCTTGAAGTTGAGCCTTAAGCTTTGTAAGCTTCTTTGGTGCCATTCAATAGGGGGCTATGGACATCGGAGCTATGCACGGTAGAAGCTCAATTCCAAACTCAACTTCTCGATTAAGAGGTAAACTCAGTAACTCCTCAGGAAAGACATTTGAAAAATCTCTCATTGTTCTAATATCCCCGATAGAAGAGTCCCTAGAAGCAAAAACACTGACATAAGCCAAATACGCCACACACCCTTTGCGAACCAGTTTCTTAGACACAAGAGCGGAGATCACGTTGGATAGATAATCTCGGCCCTCACCTATCACAACCACTTTTTTATCATCCTCAGTCCTCTAAACAACCCTCTTAGATGCACAGTCCAAGCTAACACAGTGCTTAACCAACCAGTCCATACCCATAATTAACTCGAACTCCCCAAACGGAAGCTCCATCAAATTTGCCAAAAAATAGCCCCTTGCACCACTAACGAAACATCCCTGTAAAGCTTATTAACCCGAACAGACTGCCCTAACGGACTTAATACGGTGATCTCACTAGAAGTGCTCTCGGCAGAAATTTCTAAATTTTTAGATACATAACTAGTTACATTGGAGTGTGTAGAACCTATGTCTATTAAAGCAGTATAAGGTACATCAAAAATTAAGAACGTACCGGTGATAACATCTGGAGCATCTCTATCCTCTCAGCGTCGAGCGACACAAACTAACGCATACTGTCTCACCTCATCTGACTAGCATTTCTATCTGGTGCTCTCTGCCCATGACCCATACCATTACCACCCCTAGTCGGCCCACGGCCCCTAGGTGGCTGCTGAATTACCCTCTGAGGCTGTACAGAACCCGTCCTGAAGCTTGCATCTGATCTATCGCTATGGACACTCCCTGATATAATGCTCTAGAGACCCACACCTCAAACAAGCCCCAATCCTCTTCCAACACTCACCTAGATAGCGCCTACCACAGTCTCCACAAAGTTGAATCTAGTAGGAGCAACAAGGGCTCCCATTCTAACCGACCAATCAAATCTGTCCTTTTTCTTATGCCTCTGAATAGAACTAGAGGGCTTTGAATTTCTCTTATTCTTACATCTCTCTCGATCCCTATTCTGGCGCTCCACGCGCTTAACATCCTCAGCGATATTCGTCTTCTCAACCAGAACTGTGAACTCCCGCTCCCTCTGTGGAGCAATCAGTACCCTCAACTTATCCCTCAAGCCATCCTCAAACCGTGCCTCAAGCGTAGTGGCTCAACCTTAGAAACTCGGCCTCATAGTTGGCCATAGATCTGTCATCTTGCGTGAGATTCATGAACTCACGCCTACGAGCATTTACATAGCTTGCGCCCACATACTTTTTCTAGAAGGCAGTCTTGAAGAAATCTCAATTCAGACGATCAAGCTGAGTACCCTCCTCAATTGATAACCACCACTGATATGCCTCATCGCAAAGTAACAAGACTGCACCCTTAAGTTTCTATTCGGAAGTACAGTCGATGTCATTCATAATCCTCTCTATGGCCTCCAACCAATAGTTGACCACAGTAGGGGCGACTCCAGTGACACTCCTAAATTGCTCAGCACCATTAGACTGGAGTCATTCAGTTACTGACCCAGATCCAGAATGGGATCTAGCGACCTTCTCCAATATCCTTAACATGGCTTAGGACAGTGCGTCATCCCCAGCCGAACGACTTTGAGACCCAGTTTCAGTAGCAGGTGAAATTGGTGTCTCACTCGTATCTAAGTGCGGCATACTACCCAGAGAGGAAGACTCAGCTCGAGCCCCCTACGGCCTCTACCTTAGCCACGAATACCACGACTACGAGTTCCACGAGTGCTCATCGTAAATTTTTAAATTTTATCTATATTATAAAATTTTATATATTAGTTCCAATATTTATTAACAAATATTTTATGCAATTATTATTAGAAGTTCAAACATGCTTTCAGAAGTTTCAGTCTCTAGCTATCTCAGTACAATTTTAGAAGGTACTATCTATAGTGCTTCAGAACAATTTTATCTAAGTTTCAGAAATACTTACAAGATCAGCGCCGGAGACTCGGTGTACCACATACTTTCTCAAGTTATTCAAATCATTTAAAAACTAATTCTTTTTGAAACACAATTTTGGAACCCAAAATTTCATAGCCTGGGTTTTGCAACCTGCCTCTAATACCACTATCTGTAACACCCCAAACTCGGCCTAGACGTTATGGCTGAATTCGGAGGTGTTACAAAGAATGGGTTTTATTAACGAAGTTTATACGATAAAACCATTTCATTTTTTCAACTCTTATTTGCTTATAACCATTGTCAAATGTTTATTCAATTAATTATTTTGTCTTAAAAGATGTTTAATAGCAGAAGCTTACGAAAACCGTTGTATTTCAAGAAGGCAGTTCGTATTTTAGAAAACCTTTGTTTTAGTAAAAACTGTATTTTTAGTGAGTTGTCCAAACAAAATATTAAACAAAAATCCAAATCCCAGAAATTTAATCAACAGTCCGGAGAGTTTAATTAGTACAAAACTCCCAGAAATATCCTTTAATTATTTAAATTTGGTTCGTAGAATAGTGGTCACCGAAAGACTTTACCGCACATATCCATATAAGTCTGTAGATTACCTGAATAGAATAAACAGAGGTGAGTTTACGAAAACTCAGTGTGTCACCCAACAGAAATAGACATGCAAACATGCAGAAACCTTACATACAATCAGGCACAGTTTCGGGCTCATGCCCATTTCAGATACAAATAACAGAGTCATATATACAAATCAGATAATCAAAATCCTACCCCCATCCTCTACACACCAACTCTGACCATCCCATCACACCATATGGGGTTAAAAACACCCATCAAACCCTACACACCATATTGTGCCATTATGGCACATATCGGATAATATGCAGTCAAGCTGCCAGAATATGGGCAATAATCACCGTACAGAACACTTCCTCCACATATACAAATCCCACTCCAAAACAAATACAGAAATAGATACAGAAATAACAGATTAAACATGCTCAACATGCTTATATACGTATAACGGAATAACCAGACATGCATAGCATTATCATGCTCAGAACAAATTATCAGACTATTAGATCTATATTTTTAAGGTTTGGTTAGCCCTTACCAACCTTATGGTAGGCCCACAGTTGATCGGAACGACCCGTACAACCTTAGGGAAAATTTTAAAAATATGGGCCCAATACCCGTGTAGGCCCACACGCCCAAATTTACCTTGCCCGTGTGGCCCACACAGCTTGGCCCAAAATCCACATGTTCGTATAGCATATCCGTGTGGGCCCACACGCCCAACTTGGCCTAGCCCGTGTGGCTCACACGGCCACACTCCAGCCACCACACGGTCGTGTCTTGCGCACGACCATGCCTTCATCGACCACACGGCCGTGTCTCACACATGGCCAACATATGGGTGACCACACGCCCGTGTGGCATTGATAGAGTAGTTTTTCAGATTTTGTCGAAATTCGATTTTTTGCATTCCGAGTACACACCTATTATGATTTGATGCCAAAAACACTTTCGAGACCACCAACACCTAAAACTGATCAAATAAAACCCGAATTAATCTCTTAAATCGATATTAAACCGAATTCCCTCGAAATAGATAATGGTAAAATTCGGGTATTCAACGCTCACCCGATTTCCCCTAACGACTCCAACTACAATTCTATGAGAGGATAGTCCCGTTCTTCACGATTCGCTGCCAAAAAGCCCAGAATCATATTAACGGAAGGATCAAATTTGGTAATAATGATTAAAATACTTACCCCCAATTCAAACAAATCAACAACCTTCACTTACCAACCACACGAAGAGCTTAGAAAATAAAATGCTGCGATTTGAGACGAACAAAGAGAAGGTAATAAATGTTTTGGAAGGGAAGAAAATCCAAAGAAAAACATCAGAACTTGGAAAGAGGAATTTTAGGGAAAAAATAAAAATAAAGATTATCAGAAATTTTATCCCACTAACCACACAATCCTAACCACCTACTACTCAAAATTCTAATTCCACCAAAACTCTCTCACAAAACTGGACAAAAATTAATACACTTTTGCTAACGCAGGGATTTGAACATAGGACCGCCAACATACAGACCCCCTTACCATTTGAACGAGCAGACTCATACTGATATGATTTAACAGACAGTTTTATAAAAGCCCACTCAACAAGGGTAGGGTTAGGATTAGAAAAATAACAAAATTTGGCAAGAGTGAGACTTGAACCCCAGACCTCATACACACACCCAGAACACTTAACCACTGAAGCAAATACACAGTTGTGTCAGATATTTATGGAAACAGGGATAAATTAATTAGGGTGTTACAATTTTAAAGGCATTTAGTTGTTAAGTTGCACCTATCTTAGTTTTATTTAAGTATAACGACTTTTTTAAATTTATTTTCAAATTGTTGGGAAACATTTATTTTAATGTTTTTGATGTTGATGTAAGCACGGCCGGGAGCTTATCCAGCTCGAGCAAGGACCTCACAAAGTTGTTAAATATCCCAACGAATCGAGCTTGTTCCAGCACCTTAAAGACTTCTTGCACCTTAGTGTAAGTTGATTTTAGCTCATCTTCAGTTCCCCGAGCTCCGTTCAGCTCGAATCAGCTCACTTGATCTCATTTAAGCTCTTTTGAGCTCAACTTAGTTGTATTTTAGCTCATTTCTTTTATCATTTAAATAAATTAAATGTTTGTGTTATTTTAATCCAATTGCTACAGCTCATGTTCGAATTCCCTAGCTTAAATCAGTTCATTAAATTGTTTTCACTTAGTTTGAGCTAGCCGAATTTATTATGTTAGCTAAGTCTATATTAATTATATCTTAATTTAATTAGTGTGTTAATTAATATGTCTTGATGTTATTTACTCATGATTCAGCCGAATATGCTTTGGATTTAATGTGTTCATTTTCTGTTTAGGTTTAGCCGAATGCATAAAGAGGAGCTAATGCAAGGTGCATGCATAATTGAGGTTCAATGGATGGAATTTAAAGGGATACATGCATGTAGGACATTCATGCAAGAGGAAGCTGCTGATTCTTCATGTATTTGAAGATTCATGGATCGTATTTATGGACAATTGGAAGATAAATGCTTGGGAAATTCGTGCAAGTACCAACCAGCATCTAGAACAATCCATTTATTCTCCCATGCATGATTATTCTGCCATTTATTAAAGTGCATGGATGTTTGCCACAAGGGAGATGAATTTCAATACATTCAGTTCAAGTATTCAAGGCACATTTAAGCCCCATTCAGCCAAGGGAGATGTAGGAGTATTAAAGGGCTGCACATTCATGGCATTATGGCTATTCTTCAAGGCTAACTATGCATGAATGCATCAAGTGAAGCAACATGATGGTTCCTCCAATTCATGCACAGACCAAGGGGGAAGAAAGTGTCCATTCGGCTAGTACATGAACCTGCCGAATTCATGAACCATTTTTAATGTATTAGTGTGAACAATATTTATTATTGTGTGAACACTTAGATGCCGAATTTGAGTAGTCATCTTTATGTCTATAAATAGTTTTCATGTAAACATTTGAAGGTTAGACTTTTGCCAATTTATTTGAATGAAACTTTGTTTCAGTGAGGTTTACTTCCTCTCAATTTTGTACGAGTCTCGAGTGACTTTTCTAGCTTGCTAGTGACGTCTATCGAACTTGTTTCTTGAACTTATCACCATTTATTTGGTATGGCGTTCACCTATACTTCTACCGAACCATTCTACCACCTTAAACAATATAGGAACCAGGGTGACACTCTCTATAGTGTTGACTTGTTCTTGACGTTTAAGTTCGAACTCCATTCCACCTACTATCCCGAATTTACCTATCTTTATTTTCTTGTTAAACTGAACCTATTCTATTCACATATAGCTTATCTTTAACCCTTTGTCAACTTCCGCTTACTTAGCCAAAATACCCATTTCAACAATACGAATGAAACTTCTCGTCGACGATCGGGCAACCTAAGTGAAACGACTCGACATCTTCGAGCTGGATCACATCAGATGTATTACATTTTTCAATTTTTTTTTGAAAAAAATTTAATACAAGCAGGCGAGGCTAGGCTAGGACAAAGATTTAGGCCCAATTTTAGGGTCAAGATAGGTTCGAGCCTGTCAATCGAGTCTAGAATTTTGTTAGGACCTGACCCAAGCCTGGTCCAAACCCAATTCGACCCGACCCATGGACAACTCTACATGTAAATAGTATTATTTGGATAATATTAGAGGATTTAAAATGTTAGAGAAAAAAAGTAAAATAAAACTAGGTATTGATTTATTGGGTATTTTGTAAATATGAATAATGTATTACTTATTATTTGATTAAAATAAAAATCGTCGTTTTACCCTTAAGCGTAAATTATAATGAGAGATAATGAGGTTTTTTGGTTCGAATTAATATTAGGGATAAATATTAAACTTATACATCAACTTTGGTTCAATGTGTAACTATAAACACAAATTTTAATTTTGTTCAATTATACACATAAAACTTTAATTTTGATTCAATTTTATTGTATCATTAACACTGTTATCCTCGTGGCACTATTTTTCGTTAAACCTTGTGAGAAATCATAACATGACATTTTACTATAAAAATAAATAAATTTAATGTATTTCCACCTAATTAAAAAAATAAATATGAAAAGTTTTTTTTATTTGAACAAAGTTAGACTAACTATTCATTTAGGGCAATTTACCAGAATATGCCAAAAATTACCGAATATTACCGAAAAGGGCCGGGTTGAAAAAAATTTACGAAAAAGGGCCATTTCCCCCAAAAACGCGTCCATGTCAGCGCGTTTTTGGGGATACGGACCAAAGGCGCGCCCTGTAGGACGCGTTTTTGTCCATGTCAGCAAAAACGCGCCTACGTGGACGCATTTTGCTGACATGGACAAAAACGCGTCCTACAGGGCGCGCCTTTGGTCCAACGGTCAAATGGTCCCAACGGTCAGAAAAAAAAACTATAAAAACCCCCCACCCTTTATTTTCTTCACATTTCAATCCTTTCTCAATATTCTCTCAATATTCTCTCAATATTCTCTCAATTTTCTCTCAATTTTCTCTTAAGGTCCTTGAAATTTACGCTTAAATTTCAAAATAGTCCTTTATTATTTACGAAAAAGCCCTTTATAATTTTTTTAATATATTTTTATCGGAAAATTTTAAAGCGGATTACAATGGCCGGGGAATTACTTCGCCTAAACGACAAACACATCTCCGTCGAGCAAATGAAAATGGTAAGTTTTAATTTTAATTTTGCAATATTATTTAATTTTTTATCCAATTATGTAATTTTAATTAATTATTAATTTTATTATTTTTTAAACAGTCTGTAGATCGGGTGTTGGAATGTTATATTCGCAACATGCATGGTCCCCCATCGCCGTTGATCGAGAATTACCTGCGGGAAGCGGGTTTTTGGCACGTGGCCACGATAGGCCGAGGGTTCAAGTTGGAGCCGGCTTTGATCAGCGCGTTGATTGAGAGGTGGAGACCCGAGACCCACACTTTCCATCTGCCATGTAGAGAGTGTACAATCACTCTAGAAGATGTGCAATTGCAGTTGGGATTACCGGTGGACGGGTCGGTAGTCACGGGGTCCGTAACATCTACCGATTGGATGGTCGTATGCTACGAGCTTCTGGGTGCCATTCCGGATAGAATTCGAGGAGCTCGGATCGATATGGCGTGGTTACGAGACACATTCCAGGAGCCGAACGAGGGTTCGACCGAAGTAGAAAGAATACGGTATGCTCGAGCATACATTCTTCAAATAATTGGAGGCTATCTGATGCCGGACCTCTCTAGAAACCTCGTCCACTTGAGATGGCTCCTGAAACTTGTTGATTTCAGAGCAGCCGGTGAATTGAGTTGGGGGTCTGCCGTGCTGTCGAGGTTGTACCGGGAGATGTGCGGGGCGACGCTACCGAGTAAAGAAAAAATCGGAGGTTGCCTATCACTACTGCAGTCATGGGCATGGTTTCGATTTCCATTTTTACGCCCTCGAGTCGACCACCCATATTCATTCCCACTGATAACGAGGTAAATTTAATATTATATTTTACAATTATTTCGTAGATTTATAGTATAATTGCATGCTAAAAGTTTATTTAATTAGGTGGAACCATCCGGCGAGTCATGTTGGAATACCTAACTCGCTTGAGGATATACGGCTCCTGTTGGACCAAAGGTCGGAATCACAAGTAAGTTTCAAATTTTGTTATTAAAATTTAGTATTTCGTATGTAGTGTCTAATATTAGGTATATAACTAAAATTTTCGTAATGTTCATATAGTTTGAATGGGCACCGTACGACGAGCCAGAAATTCGTGCAGTAATTCTGGAGGAGTTCCTCCAAAATCCGAACGGTTGGCACGTAAAGGTCCCATTGATCACCTACGCGACTGTGGAGATGCACCAGGAAGATCGGGTTCTGCGGCAATTTGGATTTCGGCAACCGATTCCCGTGCCACCGGAAGTGCTCGATGATGAGCACAAAGTAGACTTACGGCAAGCACACACGAATTGGCCAAGATTTTGGTCAGAACATATAGAGACGTGGGAGAACCGATATGACTATATACCTGACCGGGAACCGATAGTCGTTCCGGAGTTAGCATGCATGCCGGAGTACATGCCATGGTTTAGGATCCATGGCAAGCCGTATCTGTTGTCGGAAGAAGAGAGGCGATGGCAACTTCGAGAGCGAAGAGAACGTCGGGCCCCTTTACATCCAAGGAGAAGGGGTGATGAGGCGGGGCAATCATCAGCGCCGACACAGTCACCGGGCCCAGCAACAGCGCCTACACAATCACCGGGCCCATCAGTTCAGCCGACAACACCGATATCACAGCATCTACCGTTCATGCCAGGTGCGTACCCTTCCCCTTATATGTATCCTCCTAACCCATATATGTTTCAGTTTCCTAGTCCTAGCCCAGGTTGGAGTGCATGGCCGGGTTCGAGTCCGTTACCGACTACTTCCACTGGCCAGCCGATGGTGAGGCTGACGTCGCATGTGGGTTCAGAGGAGGCGCCGTCGGGAAGCACTTCTTTCTGCCAGGCTCCTTCTCCGTTCGGGATGCAGTCACCCCCGCCGTGGTTTATCCAAACACCTCCGGCGTCAATATTTTATCAGAGTGGGTCACCATCGCAACATCCAGAACCAGACCCACTGCCGGAGGAACCCGATTCTCCGCCCGAGGTTCCACGACCCCCGCCGGAAGCCAGAAGAAGGAGGAATCCAGCGCGTAACCGTCGACCGCCCTCGTGTGGCACTGGTTCCCACCGGCATCAGCACTAAACCCTAAACCCCCTAATTTGATTTGTAATTAAGGTTTATTTTTTTGTAATTAAGTTTTAATATATTTAATAAAAATTGAGTTTAACTATTTTCCTTATAATTTAATTTTTTTAATTTATTTTAATTTTAATACCTTTGACAAAATAGAATTGGTTTAATTTTTTTTGTAAAAAAGTTTTAATATATTTAATAAAAATTGAGTTTAACTATTTTCCTTATAAATAAATTTTTTTAATTTATTTTAATTTTCATACCTTTGACAAAATAGAATTCGTTTAATTTTTTTTTGTAAAAAAGTTTTAATATATTTAATAAAAATTGAGTTTAACTATTTTCCTTATAAATAAATTTTTTTAATTTATTTTAATTTTCATACCTTTGACAAAATAGAATTGGTTTAATTTTTTTGTAAAAAAGTTTTAATATATTTAATAAAAATTGAGTTTAACTATTTTCCTTATAAATAATTTTTTAATTTATTTTAATTTTCATACCTTTAACAAAATAGAATTGGTTTAATTTTTTTTTTGTAAAAAAGTTTTAATATATTTATAAAAATTGAGTTTAACTATTTTCCTTATAAATAAAAATTGAGTTTAACTATTTTCCGAAAAAATAGATATTACATAGCCGTCATGAGACAAAAGACCTAAGAACACGGTCAACTATTCCGATTTGGACACGAGCGAGATGTATGGCCCGGGGTCCTACACCATCCGCACAGTCGACCTTGGTTGCTTGTTTCTTGGATATCCATATTGTTGCGTATTCTAGACGAGCAAGGTCGACCTTTTGGTTTGCGCCTCAATTGTCTATCCGGCAACAGCTTATACGGTGCAAGCGATACCAATGGCCACTTACATTCATCTGGGACTGGTGGGAATACGTGTCTCCACACGTTGTACATCTTTTCTAATTTATACACTTCGTCGACATATCTCATTGGATCAAGACAGAGATTTTGACAAGCCGCAAGTACATGGGCGCATGGGTAACGAAGTGCATCAAATTTCCCACAGTCGCAGGTCCTATTTGTCAAGTGTACACGATAATGGCCGCCAACAATACCTTGGTTTGGTCTGTTAAACTCCATGACACAAAACCATAGGTTGTCGTGATCGTGACACACTGTGTGCATGGTGTTCGCCCGTGCCTTAGAACGGTTGATTTCTTGCAAGACCTTCGAGCTCCATACATGGCCTCCTTCCATCTGCCCTCTATAACTCGCTGCTCTCTTCGAAAATAGTGCCGCTAACCAAAAATATGTCTCTCGCACAACTGCTGTAATCGGGAGATGACGGGTTCCTTTCAGAACAGGATTTATGCATTCGGCAAGGTTTGTGGTCATATGCCCATATCGTAGGCCGCCATCATAGGCTTGTGTCCACTGTTCGAAAGGAATATTGCACAGGTAGCTTGCGCCTTCGGCGTTATTTGAGCGCAAACTGGCCAGCATCTCGTGAAAACGGTCTTTATTGATCTCATACCCTGCCAATATACGTTGATAGCGAATATTACATACCACTCTTCAATTGCGAATAAATTGAATTTTTCAAAAGAAATTGTATTGATAGATATTTCATACCCATATCGATCACTTGCTGTTTCTGTCTTTTAGATCGATGTTGCCCATAGTAGTTGGATGCGACATGCCTCAGGCAATATCGATGGTGTGTGCGATGCCACATGCTTCCATGGCGTTCTATTGCCGCAAGTATTCCAGGGCCCCGATCCGATATAACGCATATGTCAGGTTGGGGGCAAACATGCCTCCTTAACCTAGATAGGAAGAAGTCCCAATCATCAGCTGACTCCCCCGGTGTTATTGCGAACGCAATCGGAAGGATTCTCCCACAGCCGTCTTGTGCCACAGCTAGCAATAGCCGATGCGTATATCTAGCATACATAAAGGTACCGTCAATTTGTACCAATGGCTTGCAGTATTTAAAGGCATCTCGGCATTGCTTAAATGTCCAGAACAGACGCTTGAACACTGCGCATCCACGGAGCAGACGATCTTTGTAGTACGCAGGTTCCGTTTCAAGGTCTGTCATTCTGCCTGAGACATATCTCTCCAGCACCTGACACCACTGCCACACTTCATTATATGAAGTGTCCCACCCACCGTGTAACCTTTCTAACGCCTTCTGCTTGGCTATCCAAGCCTTTCTGTAAGAGGCCGTGTACCCCAATTGGCTACGAATACTGCCAATTAAGGCTGGCATCGTAGTCTTTGGATCGGCCTTCAACGTCGGGATTATTATATCAGCCAACATGTCTGAATCCATCTTCGGATGATCTTGTGTTACACCTGTCAACGAAGTACGTTAAACAATGCAACATTACATATTAGTACTGTTATTCGAAATCACTGAACACATAGTGGTACTGTATCAGCATGACATGTATGTCGACCTTTGTACTTTTTTATCTCCCACAACCCTGTCCTTTTCTTCAACGACGCCATGATTTTCCATGGACATGTGCCATCTTGCACTGGACACTTAGCCTCGAACTTATCGAGCTTCGATTTAACCACCTTGTAGTTAACCCTATTCTTAACGCTGTACTGTTTCAATGCAGCAAGAAAGGTATTCTTGTTGGAAAACTGGTTACCAACTTCTAATTGGTCGGAATCCAACGAAGAATCTGTACGGTCACGCGTCCGGTGTGTTAGTTCAGGAAACTCCAATGCATCATCTTGAGATAGATCGACATTATGCATGTGGGCTGGAGGCGAGTACGCCCTGAATAGCAGATTTTCTTCTTCTTCGTCTGAACCGCCCTCAACGTCTTCAGGTACAATTGGAACAGGCTCCGGTTCAGAAAATAATCCAACTTCTGCACCGTCGGGCCCTGGCTCCCGAGGTGGATCCACATCGGATTCATCGTCCGACCCTCCATAACCTGCAACAAACGAGGGCCCCTCGCCAGTGGATGTCGTCGGGAGTACATCATCCCTCCTTAAACATCTTTCGTACAGATTCCAATCGTATGTGGATTACCAACCACTAGAAGTTGACGACGTCCCCCAATACGTATTTCTATCATCGGACGTCGACTGACGGATATGCATGTCCCATCCACCAACCGAGTGTCATGCAGGGGTTATGTTTTCCATACTACGATCGCACACGGGCACTTCTGTATTTTGCCTCCCACTTACAGAGTGTCGGCTTGGGGTCGTGTATTCCCCTCGAACGGCAGTAGATGTCGAGGTCTCAGAAAGATCACTTAGAGATGAAAATTCTACATATACCTCCATATAGGGTGATCCACTGGCAAGATGAGTCTCCACCATTGCCTCAAAGCCCCGAGCACCTTTGATGTCGAACGACTCATATCTCACCGAATCAACCGAAGCGCAAAATTATACTTAATACACTGAACTTTCATTGGCGTTGTTCCAAATATTTTACGCCTAATTCTTTTGTGAAGTTCTACCAAATCGATGTTCCGATTAAAACTCAGTCGTGCTGTGTTCTCCGATAAGAAAACAACGCCATTTTCGGTGTCACGAACTTCACCGTCGTAGTAAATAACAGCATTAATACGTCCACTCATTTTCAATTTTTTTTCCTTTTGCCTCAATTTCCTTTATGCAACCTGAGAATGAAATCTGACTGATTTATAGCCTAAATTTGCCGGATGCTACTGTAGCAAAAGCGCGTCCACTTGGGAGCACTTTTCAGTACGCATGCTGACAGTTCACCCTGCTGGAAGCGTTTTTGGCCACTATTTGTTCATAAATGTCTCCTCAAAATTATTTTACCGGAGACAACTGTAGCAAAAGCGCGTCCACGTCGGAGCGTTTTTCAGTCCGCATGCTGTTTTTGGCCACTGTTTGTTCAGAAACGTCTCCTCAAAATTATTTTTCCGGAGACTACTGTAGCAAAAGCGCGTCCACGTCGGAGCGTTTTTCAGTACGCATGCTGTTTTTGGCTACTGATTGTTCAGAAACCTCTCCTCAAAATTATTTTGCCGGAGACTATTGGGCCAAAAACTTCAACAGGGGGTGCAGCCCAAAAACGCGTCCACGTCAGCGCGTTTTTGGGGGATACGGACCAAAGGCGCGCCCTGTAGGATGCGTTTTTGTCCATGTCAGCAAAACGCGTCCACGTAGGCGCGTTTTTGCTGACATGGACAAAAACGCGTCCTACAGGGCGTGCCTTTGGTCCGTATCCCCCAAAAACGCGCTGACGCGGATGCGTTTTTGGGGGAAATGGCCCTTTTCCGTAAATTTTTTTCAACCCGGCCCTTTTCGGTAATATTCGGTAATTTTTGGCATATTCTGGTAAATTACCCATTCATTTACCTATAATCAATAGAAAAAATTGTTTCCACCATAATCGATTTGATAAAGAAAAAATATATAAAAAAATCTCTCTGATAAAAAGTTTGATTCTTCTAAAAAAAAAGTTGGGTTGTCTTTTCCAAATTCCAACTATTAAAAAAAAAAAAACTGGGTTGTTTTTCTTAAGTAAATAAATCCTGTGCCTGGTAAGTGCAATTAGTATGTCCCTTACCTCTCCATTCAAACTTTTCAATATCTCATCTGGCCTTATCTTCTGTCGTAGTCTCCTTTATCGAGAATGGTGTCTCGCCACTTTCCTGTGGAAAACGGATTCCCATTTTACACACTCTTTTTTTAAATCATGTTTATCAAAAGATGAAAATCCTGGTTATTTTCTAATGGAAGAGTGATCTCTTAGAACACATTGTTGCCAAATGCATGGGGTAAAAAAGATAGAAATTAGCAAATACAAATTAGTATTCATCCGAAAATTACTATGAAATTCCAATCAAAAATGATTTTAGTCAGATAATGATCTAGGTTGATGCAAGTCATAAAGAAAGATGACAAAAAACAACAATGAATGTAAGTTTCTTGTATTTTATCTGGTGAGGAGCCAAGGAGGGTGAATTGCTTATATGGCTCGGTGGTGTTTATACTTGTAAAGTTCTTTTTATGTGTTTTAGCAAACATGACTCATTATATACTTCTTGTGTTTTGATTTGTAAGCTTTGCATGAGAGAGTGCGATGATCATTGAGTTGAAGAATGAAGGTAAATTTCTATTCTTGAGCAATAAAAATAAGTTTTGATTTGTAAATTTTGTTGGAAATTTTAGTTTCTTGTGAAATTTTGCACCAATATCATTGGGTTATATACATTCAAATTTTAAAATATAGTTTAAACAGGTTCATGTGTTTTTCACGATTCAATGTGTTACTGCATGTCTTAATATGATTAAATGAAAAGAGCTTATAGTCATTTCGACATTGGATTTAAAAGGTCAAATATTTTTTTCTTTAATTTTAGAAATGATGATTTTTTTCTTTCTATACTGTATTAAGAGTCTGAAAATGAAATCTGTATATTTAGAAGAAACTAGAATTATGATGACAAATCATTTTCAAGTAATATTTTTTCTTAGTTGAATTGAGAAGTTAGGATTTGGTTATTTAAAAGGAAATTATTTGGATTTCATTAATTAAGCTGATCAAATTATAATGTCAGCTCTAGTGCTTTTCCTTTATCATGCTATATATATGTGTGTGTCTTATATGGATTAAAATTCATGACTCTGCAAGATAGGTAGATAATTGATAGTCCATGAAAATGTAGTCTTATAGGAAGGCTTTTGGTGTATTTTTGTAACATCTTTAACCTTTATCTGTTGTCGGAACAGGGTTATGGAGCATTATCCAACTTTGCCGACTAATTATAAATATTTCATTACCTTTATTGTACAAATCAAGAATAAGCCATATAACACTCATATTGTCCCTTAGATGGGTCCTCGAGGCCCGAAATACACATAAGAAGTGAATCGGGATTAAATCAAACGCTCAGGGAATTTTTTCCAAAATGTTAAAATTTTTCATAAGAACAGGGGACACACGCCCGTGTCTTAGGCCGTGTGGGCATTCGATGTAAGGCACACAGTCGTGTCCCAGCCCATGTCCAAAATTGGGTAGCTACTGACTTAGGTCACACGGCCATCCACACGTCTATGTGCTATGCCGTGTGTGAAGTGCAGGGGTCACACGCTCGTGTCCTAGGCCATGTGCAAAAACCTGGACATTCTGTTTTGAAATTTAAAGGTGTAGGGGACACATGGCCAAACTACATGCCCATTGTAATGCCCTAAAATATCTGTATATGCTTCTACATTTTATTGACACAATTGAGTTGTAACACCCATAACCCGTATCCATCACCAGACTAGGGTTATGAGGTATTACCGATCAAATGATAACATTATACCATCATGGCTCACACATCAAGACATCATAGTAATCAATTGCACAAAGTCCCTTTAGTAGGTCTACGAGACCTTAAACATGCTTTAAAAAAGGTTCGAGACTAAACCGATCTCATTCGGAAACTTTACAAAACTTAGAAATTTTTTTATCTTAAACAGGGCATATGCCCATGTGGATAGACCGTGTGCCTCACACGGCCATGCCTCAGATCATGTCTTACCCCATTCACAACTCTGACTATAATCCACGGCTTGTCACACGTTCGTGTATCTGGCTCGTGTGCAGCACTGACTTGGATCACACGGCCTGTCACATGCCTCTGTGTCTGGCCCGTGTCCAAGTCTAGCTTGGTACAAAAATGGACATGAAGAACACAGTTGAGACACACGCCCGTGTGCTCACCCATGTGGGCAATTATAGGTTATTTGCAAGGCCATTTTGCCACCAATTTTGGGCCATTACTACATGCTCAATTTCAACATCAATATCATACATTTCAATCATCATTCTCAACTACCAAATCAAGCATGAAATATACCATTTCAATATCACCAAAGCATACCCTAATAGCCATTCACACAAGACCATATTTACTCATTACTTACACCATTATCACAAAGAAAAATATGTACCAAAATCATTCCACAACCTTCCTAACCTATACATGCCATATACCATATATACAATTTCCAAAAAAAAAAATACCAAAATAGATGTTCGATAGTGTGATTGAGTTGCTGAAGATCCCCGGATCTGAGCTAGTTTTAATGACACTGTAAAACAGAGAAGGACTTCACACAGTAAGCTTTAAAGCTTAGTAAGTTCGTAATATAACACAATTAACTCAACAATTCAAATTTAATATGCAAAATTACTAACACTTATTTCAATTCACATCATTACTCAATCTCATCCATAACTACTACTCAGTTTCATACCATAACTATATATTCATGTACAAGCATTTACAATGCTACTCAATCTAACTCTTTCTATCATTCATTCGTATAATCATCCATTTATCTCATACACAATATCATCAACTACATAGGTTCTGTACATAGCTGTACCATCACGTATTTATCTATCACATTTACCACTCAATGCTTAATGCCATAATTCGTTCGATCCTCTTTAAACGTTTGGTGAATTCACACACTCAGTGCCATTTAATTAGCCGAAGCCACAATAATATCACACATTTGGTGCCATCACATTAAACCGAAGATGTCTCAGAATCGCACATACACTGCCAACTAATATAGTCGATGCATTTCTTTATCTCGTACACTTAGTGCATTTCATCACAGTAACTATTCTATTTACGCACACTTAGTGCCACATATCTTCGAACTCACTTTTCACATTACTAACTCAACAATCGCATTTCCATTCATTTCATAACAGGTGAACATTATTTAAACAATTCATATTATACACGAACTTACCTTGGACGTAAAAACAACGACACTAGTCGATCAATCGAACACTTTGTTCTTGCCTCGATCTAAGTCTGAATTTCTCCTTTTTTGATCTATATAATATCAAATTCAACTCATTCAACCAAATTTTCATCCAAAACAATCCACAACACATAGTTAAAGCATTTTTACACTTTAGCCCTCACAATTACACAATTTGACATTTTAGTCCTTATTTCAGAAATACATCAAATTCACAAAATCCAATTTAATCCATGCTTAGCCAAATTACCACAGTGCCCCTAGCAACCCATATTTCACATTTATTTCACATTTCAATCCCTCAATTTACATATTTCATAATTTAATCTATTTTCGACATTTTTGTCAAAAATCACTTTACAAAACATTAAAATCTATTAACAATGACTCATTATTCATCATCAACTATCACAAAGCTCAAGCATTCATCAATGGAATTTTACAAAATAACCAACAAACTCAAGCTAGAACACGAAGCAACGATAAAAAAACATAAAAATCATAAAAAAATCGAGCTCGAATCATACCTCAATTAAGAACAACAAGAGCCGAACCCTAAAATGCTTCAATGGTTATTTCTTTTCTCCAAATTCGGTGAAGGAGATGAGAATATAAGCTTAAAAATTGTTTTTGTTTTATTTATTATATATTAATAGTTATTTTACCATTTTACCCTTGGTTATTAAACCATTTAATCATCAAATATATGCCCATTTATGGCCATTCCCACTATCAAGGGTCTAATTACAACATAAGGACATTTCATTTAGTAAGCCATGACAATTAGGCACTTCAACAACTAGACCACAATTTTTGCATTTTACAGGATTAGGTCCTTTTTCACAAATAAGTACATAGACGATAAAATTTTCAAACAGAACTTTCACACATACTTTATCACATGCCATAAACATCAAAATAATATTAAATTATTTCTCCGACCTCAGATTTGTGGTCCTGAAACTACTGTTCTGATTAGGGTCTAAACCGGGTTGTTACATGAGTATCTGCTTCAGTGGTTAAGAGTTCTAGGTGTGTGTGGGAGGTCCCAAGTTCAAGCCTTACTTGGGTAAATTTTTTCATTTTTATGAATAAGGCCTTATCTCTAGGTAGTAGGCTTTTAGTTAAAAGTTGGTAAAAATATATCAGAATGAGCCTACTGGTCTAGTGGTTAAGTGGAGTGTTGGAGTGTTGGAGGTCCTGTGTTTGATTCCCTACTTTGGCTTTATTTTTTTGTGATTATGGGGAAGATTTTGAAGTGTAGTAAAATACTGAGTTTTTGAAGGATAGTGGGAGTGTAGTGGACAGTTTTTCAGGGAAAAATAAGGGATTAAGAGTGGTTGTCGTATATTCTGTCAGTATTTTCTTTTTCCCAAAAATCTGCATGTTTTTCCCTTCCATTCTCCCTGCCAAAATTCTCCTCTCTACTTCACTATCATTAACGTTTCTTTTTTTTATTTCTCTTCATTCTTTCTGCAAGCAAGTGTCTGAGGATCATAGATTTCGCGCTTTTGAGTTTTGTTGGTAAGTTGTTAAGTGTGTTTCGTATTGGTAATGAATATTCTATTAACAGGTGGTTGATTTTTGGTATTTAGGTGGAAGATAAGAGGCGGTGGTCAGCCAATCAGGGCTTGAGTGTTGCGAAATTACCACTACTTGCTCGTGGTAAGGATTTCTTTAGATTAAAGGGAGTGTTCCTTCTGATGGTAGCTTTTAGAATCACGAATTAAGTGATTAATTGAATGGTATTTTGGTCAAATATAGGTTCTGGAGTGTTCGAGGTTCAGTTTAGCATCAAACCATAACAAGTGTGTACCCAAAAACGTAGAAAATAAGGTTTCGGTGAAAGCTAAAAACCTCACAATCGACGCTACATGGGCGTGTGGTCGCCCGTATGATAGGCTGCGTGCAAGGCTGTAAGATGCAACACGGTTGTGTGATCGACGAGCCAGGCTGTGCGCAAGTGACACGACCGTGTGAGGGCCGGGCAAGACCGTGTGTGACACACGGGCTCGACCTATTGGGCCGCGTAGGCCACACGGGTGAACCACACGGGCATGTGAGATTCTGGGATCACACGGACAAGGCCAATTTCGGCCGAGTGGGCTACACAGGTAGGCCACAAGGGCATATGAGCCCAATTTTTTTTGGAATGATCTGTAAGGTTGCACGAGTCATCCAAGTCGATTGTGGATCTACTGTAGGGTCAGTAAGCGATACTTAGACCCCTATTTGTGTGATCTAATTGTATGATATGAAATCTATACTGAACTGAATGTATGATCCGCTATTTGCATATTTGCATGTCATGTACTGTATGCTGCATTACATTGGGGTGGGTTGATGATATTGGAGGAAGTATCTGAAAGGCTATTAAGCCTGATTACCTGGCAGCTCAGCTGCAATTATCTTATTATGTGTCGCATTTCGGTATAGCATGATGCGTAAGGATGGGTGGGTTGATTTTTTCCCCACGTGGTGTGTAGGGTTGGACAGAGTTGGTATGCAGAGGCTGGTGGTTAGGACTTTGTTATTCTGTTCTGTTCTGCATATTATATCTGATTGGGCTAAAGCCCTAATATATATCTGACTCTGTATCTAATTGGGCTAAGGCCCTAATATATATCTGATTCTGCATCGAGTGGGCTAAGGCCCAAACTATTTCTGTAATAGGCTCCGGCTTAGTTTGTGAATTCTGATTTTTGCTGATTACCCTTTGCATTTTATATTTGTGGGGATTACGCACTGAGTTGCGAAACTCACCTTTTTTTTGTTAAATCTGTTCAGATAATCCCCAGTATTAAACGAATTGGTACAGAGTAGGACTCGGCAGTGACCACTGCTGCTGGCTCATGATAAATTTATGGTTTTATACTTATCATGGTTTTAATTTCTATTTGGGGAATTTTGATGTAATTACGACCATTACGGGTTTATGTTTAAATTTGGGATTTACAACGTTTTATGGTTTTTACTTCTAGTAGTAGGAAAACTCGGGTTTTTAACAGAAACAAATGTTTTACCAAAATACCACAGTTACGCAAACTGTTTTTAAAAGCTTCCGCAAAGTATAAATATTTTGGAAAACAGAGAACATTTTGGAAAGGAATGACACTAATTGGAATTAACATAAAATAATGAAAAACTTTTAAAAAGGAGAAATGGTTTGAGCATGACTACGGGTTCAAAAGCACTATCACGTGACATCACCAGATTTAGCCATAACGTCTAGACCGGGTTTGGGGTGTTACATTTAGTGGTATCAAAGTCAGGTTGTAAAACTCGACTGTGGATTTGGATTATAAATATTGGTTTTAAGAAATGATTTTTAAGTGATTTGAAATGTTTGTGGACTGAGTTTGTGGTACACCGATCTCCGACGCTGATCCTGTAAGTGTTCTAAAACTCTATTCAGATTTTCCTAAAAATGCTACTAGCATGCTTGAAACAGCCGATAGGTAGTATATTGTACTGAAAACACTTTAGGTAGTGTAAACTAAAAATTGTAGTGAGACTGAGACTCGCGATAACAAACTCCAAACTTCTGATACTGTTCTGCAAAAAATATCTGTTAATAAATATTGGAACTGTAACTAATGCATAAAACTATTAATACAGATAAACTATAAATTTACGATGAGCGGACGAGGTATCTGGGTACTAGAGGCCATGGTAGAGGCTGTAGAGGGGCTCGAGCTGAGTCCTCATCGTCTGAAGACTGGGTCTCATGATCGTGCGGCTAGGGACGATGCACTATCCCAAGCCATGTTACGGATTCTAGAGAGGGTCGCTAGGCCTAACACTAGATCTGGGGGTCGACGGTCGGTTATGGAACAACTCTGGTCAAATGGGGCTGAATTATTCAGGGGTGTCACTGGACTCGCCCCTAACGTGGCCGAATGTTGGATGGAGGCCACGGAAAGAATTATGGACGACCTGGATTTTACCGTCGAGTAGAAGCTTAAGGGGGCTGTTTCTCTACTTCACGATGAAGCTTATCAGTGGTGGCTGACGGTTAAGGAGGGCACTCAGCCCGACCGATTGACTTGGACTACTTTAAGACGACTTTCCAAAGTAAGTATATAGGAGCCAACTATATTGACACTAGGAGACGTGAGTTCCTTAATCTCACCCAGGGGGGCCGTTCAGTGGTCGAGTATGAGGCCGAGTTCATGAGATTGAGCCGTTATGCGGGGGGCATGGTGGCGACTGTGTATAAGCTATACATTCGTTTTGAGGATGGACTCAAAGATAGTTTGCGAGTTCTGATAGCTCTATAGAGGGAGCATGATTTCTCTGTTCTGGTTGAGAAGGCGAAGATCGACGAGGAAGTTAAGTGCGCTGAATCGAGAGAGAGGAAATAATAAGAGGGAATCAGAGCCTTCGAGTTCTATGATGAGGCCTAAGAAAAAGGCCAAATCTGATGGGCCAGTGAGAGTTGGGGCTCCTGTTGCACCTACTGGAGTGGCAATTTGTGGGCACTATGGTAGACGCCATCCAGGCGAATGTTGGAGGACTACTGGGGCATGTTTAAGATATAGCTCTACTGAGTATCGTGTCAAAGATTGTCCGCTGAGAACTGACCAGATGCAAGCTACGTGTACCGGTACTTCGCAGCTGCCGAGAGTAGTTAAGCAGCCACCTAGGGGCCGAGGTCAGGCTAGGGGTGGTAACGAAATTGGCCGAGGACAGAGAGCACCGGGTAGAGGTGTTAGACTGACTGAGGCGAGGTAGCCTGTACTGGTTTATGCTGCCCGTCGCCGTGAGGACCGAGATACTCCGGACGACATCATGGGTACACTTTTAATTTATAATGTACCTTATTTGGCATTGAGAGACATAGGCTCTACACACTCTTATGTAGCTAATGTTATGTCGAAAACCTTAGGGATGCTGGTTGAGAGTACTTCGAGTGAGATAACTATTGTGAGTCCATTGGGGAGTCTATCTGAGTGAGTAAATTGTTTAGAGACGTCCCGTTAGATGTTCAAGGGACAATATTTCTGGCTGATCTGATGGAGCTTCCATTCGGGGAGTTCGATTTGATACTAGGAATGGACTGACTGGTCAAGCGCCGGATAAGTCTGGACTGTGCGACAAAAAAGGTTGTTTTAAGAATCAAGGAAGACCGCGAGGTAGTAGTAATTGGGGAACATCGAGACTATCTGACTAATGTGATTTCTATATTGTTGGCGGAAAAGTTAGTAAGGAAAGGAGGGGAGGCATTCTTGGCCTACATCAGTGTTTCTAATTCTGGAGACTCTTCGGTTAAGGACATTAGCATCGTGAGGGATTTTTCGGATGTTTTTCCAAAGGAACTACCAGGTCTGCCTCTGTGCCAAGAAGTAGAATTTGGGATTGAGCTTATTCCAGGCACAGCTCCGATGTCTATCGCGCCCTACCGAATGGCACCAAAGGAGCTCACAGAGCTTAAGGCTCAAATTCAAGAACTGTTAGATCGTGGATTCATTCGTCCCAGTGTGTCTTTGTGAGGAGCATCAGTGTTGTTTGTGAAGAAGAAAGATGGGACAATGAAGATGTGTATCGACTACCGATTGCTGAACAAGCTAACAATCAAGAACAAGTACCCACTCTCAAGGATAGATGATCTATTCGACCAGTTGAGAGTGGCTTCTATGTTCTCCAAGATTGATCTATGCTCAGGATATCATCAATTAATGGTTAAGGAGGCCGATGTGTATAAGATGACATTTAGGACCCATTATGGACATTACGAGCTTCTGATGATGCCTTTTAGGTTGACCAATGCACCAACGGCATTTATGGATTTGATAAACCGTGTGTTCCAGCCTTATCTGAACCAGTTTGTGGTGGTATTCATCAATGATATCCTTGTATATTCTAAGATTGAGGACGACCACGATGAGCATCTCAGAGTGGTGCTACAGACTCTTCGTAAGAAACAGTTGTATGCGAAGTCCAGTAAGTGTGAGTTCTAGCTCCGGGAAGTAACCTTTTTGAGACATGTGGTTTCTGCGAAGGGGATTCATGTTGATCCTCGTAAGATTGAGGCTGTGTTGGATTGGAAATAGCCGAAGTGTGTGTCAAAAATTCGTAGCTTTCTGGGGCTGGTGGGTTATTATTGACACTTCGTAGAAAGGTTCTCATTGATGGCAGCACCGGTAACCAAGCTTTTGCACAAGGGAGTTCCCTTTGTCTGGACTGATAAGCAACAAGAGAGCTTCGAGAAGCTCAAATCTACTTTGACTCAAGCTCTAATTCTGATACAGCTTGAATCTAAGAAGGATTTTGTCGTATACAGTGACGTGTCGCATGTGGGTTTGGGTTGCGTCCTGATGCAGGATGGTAAAGTGGTAGCTTATGCGTCACGTCAGATTAAGATGCATGAGGTAAACTATCCTACTCATGATTTAGAACTGGCTACTGTAGTCTTCGCTTTAAAGATTTAGAGGCACTACCTGTATGGTGAGAAGTGTACTATCTACACTGATCATAAAAGCCTCTAATATCTCCTCACTCAGAAAGAGCTAAACTTTAGGCAGCATAGATGGGTTGAGCTTCTTAAGGATTATGATTGCACCTTCAAGTACCATCTCGGTAAAGCCAATGTTGTGGCAGATGCTTTGAGCCGTAGGGCTATGATCGATCTGAGAGTAATGTTCGCTCGACTCAGTTTATTCGAGGATAAGAGTCTGTTAGTGGAACTTCAGGTTAAGCCTGCGTGGATCGATCAGATTAGGGGTAAGCAGATAGGGGATAAGTCTCTTGAGTTGCGTTTCCATCAAGGTGAGACTGGTGATGCTACAGATTTTGGGATTAACAATGATGGGGTGCTTTGTTTCCGCGGTCGAATCTGTATACCGAATGATGAGGATTTAAGAGAGTCGATTTTGTGGGAAGCGCATAGTAGCCCTTACGCTATGCATCCCGGTAGGAATAAAATGTATCGAGATCTGCGAGAGTTATACTGGTGGCCATGGTTGAAGCATGGGGTTACTGACTTTGTTGCTCTCTGTTTGATTTGTCAGCAAGTGAAGGCTGAGCATCAGTTGCTTTCGGGGTTGCTGCAGTTGGTAAAGATACCGATGTGGAAATGGGAACGAGTAACGATGGACTTCATTAGTGGGTTGCCTTTAACACCCACTAAGAAGGATTCTGTGTTGGTCATCGTAGATCAATTGACCAAGTCTGCTCACTTCATTCCGATCAGAACAAACTTTTCTCTGCAAAAATTAGCTAAACTGTATATATCAGAAATAGTGAGATTGCATGGGGTTCCTGTCTCGATCATCTTCGATAGGGACCCTAGCTTCACGTCTCGGTTCTGGAAGAAATTGTATGAGGCTTTGGGTTCAAGGTTGGACTTCAGTACTGCTTTCCATTCTTAGACAGATGGTCAGTCGAAGAGGGTGATTCAAATACTGGAGAATATGTTGAGGAGCTGTGTTATAGATTTCTGAGGCAGTTGGGAGGAGTATTTTCCATTGGCAGAGTTTGCCTACAACAATAGCTATCAGTCTAGCATCAGATGGCACCGTACGAGGCCCTGTATGGTCGTAAGTGTCGCACTCCCTTATGTTGGAATGAGTTGGGTGAGTGACGTGTTCTAGGTTTAGAATTGGTTTCTAAAATTGAAGATAAGGTCCAATTGATTCGAGATCGATTGAAAGCGGCATCTGATAGGCAGAAGTCCTATGTTGATTTGAAGAGGAAGGATATTGAGTATTTTGTGGGGGATTTAGTTTTTCTTAAGGTCTCGCCGTGGAAGAAGATCTTGAGGTTCGGTCGCAAGGGTAAGCTGAGCCCTCGATTTATTGGGCCGTACTATATTCTGAAACAAGTAGGGCCAGTCGCATATCAGTTGGAACTCCCTCCTGAGTTGGATTGCATCCATGACGTGATCCACATCTCGATGTTGAGGCGCTACCGCTCGAATCCTACACATATTGTTCCTGTTGAGGAGATTGACGTTAGGCCAGACTTGACCTTTAAGGAGTAGCCAGTTCAAATTCTAAACCGTGACGTAAAGGTTCTGAGGAGGAAGTCTATTCCACTAGTGAAAGTTCTGTGGCGAAATCACAACACTGAGGAGGCCACATGGGAGCGTGAGGATGCGATGCGTCAGCAGTATCCTCATCTATTCTGATTAGGTAAATTTCGAAGATGAAATTTTCTTTTAAGGGGGTAGAGTTGTAACGCCCCAAAATATCTGTATATGCTTCTACATTTTACTGGCACAATTGAATATCTACTTCAGTTGTAACATCCCGAAATAAGGCCTAAACAGAATAGTGGTTTCGGGACCACAAATTCAATGTTGAAAATTTTATTTTATTTATATTTTTATGGTCTACAATTTCACGGAATGATTTCGTGAAAATCTCATTCGAAAATTTTGACGTTTGGGCACTCAATTTAGTCAAAAGGACTAAATTGTAAAAAGTGCAAAAGTTGAGTTCTACATGTTAGAGGTGTCCAATTGTTATGAAATTTTAAATTGAAGTAGAGGTCCTTAAATGGTAATTATACCATTAGGCTTTCATGGACAAAAATGGACAAATATAGGTAGAAAGAACCAAAGTTTTTAATGAAGGGTAATTTAGTCATTTGGTAATAAAAAGGAAATTAAATGGGAAAAAGATGGAAAAAGGTTGTCATCTTCTTCCTTAGGCCGAAATTTCAAGTGGGGGACTCCATAGCTAGGGTTTCCAAGCTTCCAAGCTCCATAATCAAGAAAGACGAGGAATTGACCTTGATCGGAGAAAAGAAAAGGTTAAGGACTAAATTGCAAATTTCACCATATTTTGCACCGAGGTAAGTAATATGTAAATAATTCATTATTTTTATTGATGTTTTATATTTCTGGATGTTTAATGTATTGTATCTGATTTTTGAATCATAATTAACTATTGAAAGAATGAAATAAAGTGTTAAAAAGTGAGTTATTTCCCGTTTGAACCTTCAGAATCGAAAGATGTAATTGGCATGTAGCTAGGTCACATGAGTGGTACTAAGTGTAGGCCACTATGTGCACAAGAGAGCTACAAGAGATTTTGTATACGTAGCTAGGTCACATGTGTAGTACCGAGAGTACGCCATGTGTACAGGAAAGCTATATGTAGCTAGGTCACATGTGTGGTACATGGTGTGAGCCACTATGTGTACAAGAGAGCTACGAGAAGGCTAGGTCATATGAGTGGTGCTAAGTGAAGGCCACCATATGTACAAGAGAGCCAGAATTATGAGTACAACCGAGCTAGGTCACATGAGTGGTATTGAGTGAAGGCCACTATGTATACAAGAGAGCTTCGATTCCAAAGGTGGGCTGTGTGCGAAACCACCGCATATTCGTTATTATTCCGAAGCGTTCAACGGGAAAACTGACTAAATGAAATTATGTGAGATGTTTTAGTGATAAGTATATGTATATGTATGTGTAATGCATGAGCAATATGCTCTATATGTGATTGGAAATTGGAATGATTGTTATAGGTAAGTAATGAATACAACTAAAGTGAGAGAAAGCAAAAATTCATAATAAAACTGTTTTGGACAGCAGCAGTGACGTAAATTTGAAAAATCACCAAAAATGGTATAAATAGAATTATAAGTTGTATGAGATATTTATTTAAAGCTTATTGGGTCTATTTTTATATAAAAGAAACAAAGAAAGTAAAGGAATTGTATAGTTTGAGATATTTAAACTTTTGTGAGACTGGTTCAGAATGGTTACTTGATCCCCTGTTCTGTCTTGGAAAAATAATTAAAAATTCCACAAATATAACTATGGGGTATAAGTTATATTATTGAAATCCTTAATGAGTCTATTTTCAAATGAAATAAATTTTATCATCATATGAATTCGGTATAATGATAAAATTTGTTCGTAATGAAAAGTGGTCAGAGCAGTCGAACAGCGAAACAGGGGAATCTTTAATGAATAAACTGTACTAATTGGTAAAACAAAAACTTCTGAAAATTTTATGGTAGGAAGATAAATAAGTCTAGTTTCAGAGAAAATTTACGGATCTTAAGTTGGAGTTTCGTAGATTCAGATACAAATAATTTAGTGACTGTGACTCGAATAGACAGCTTACTCCAAACTTGAATAAATGATGAAATTGATTTTAGATTTGATTGTGTTGTTTTGTAAACTTAATAAATCCATTATTAATTATTTACATACATACTTACTAAGTTTTGTAGCTTACTTCCCTTCCTTTCCCATATCTTATAGGGTTGTATGCTAGCTCGAATTGGAGATCACCGGAGATGTAATCACACTATCAAGCTATCATCGTGGGGTAAAAGTGAATACAAACCTCTTAAGTTTATGGCATGTCTAGGGGACTTAGTCATTTGTATATGTCATAATTGGTTTGGCCTAAAATGTTGGCCTTTAATATTTAGTAGTTTATTTTGTATAAGGGCGTTGATGTTGGCTAGTGTTATTCAAGTTGTATGTTTGTGATGATGCATAATTTGGATGAAATTTTATGACTTGGTTTAATACATTTACAAGTGTATGTGTTTAGATAATGCCTCGTACCTTGTTCCGGCATCGAATACGGGTAAGGGGTGTTACACTTAGTGGTATCAGAGCTATGGTTTAGTCGATTCTCAGACTAACATAGCGTATGTGAGTCTAGCTATACATGTCATATTACTATTCGTGATAGTGTGATATCTCCCGACTCTAACGAAATTATTTTGTTAAGACAGAGATGACTTCCAACCGAGCTATTTTTTTCGATAATGCTGATAATGATATTGAAATGATTGAGACTTGCTTATGATGTGTCGAAATTTGGAAAGGTATGAATAGAATTTCATGATAAGTATGTGTTAATGTACGAAATGAGATAACCACAAGTTAAGAAATGTGAAAAGTGGAATGAAATGAAAGTTTATATGGTAATAAGCCCATCCATGTTTGTTTGGCATGCATATGACGTTATGTGCCCAACATATTTGATTAAGTGAATATGATAAGTAAATTTACTCAAATTGACAGAATGTGTGTTTATGTACACTTGTTTGAATAAAAAAAAAAGAAGTTCGTGTAACATGACTATGTATGTTAATTAGCTTGAAGTGAATTATGTAATTGTGATTATACGTTGGTGATGAATGCAAAGTCATTTGTGTGTATTTATGAGAGTCAAGTCAGAAGCTTTACGACCTCACCCCCTTACCAGTGTTGCTTTATAACGAAAATTCACGAGAACCAAGTGGAATAAGTCCATAAATGTGAAACTAAAGAGTTTAGTGGTGAAATACTTAGTAATTCATATAGAGATAATAATAGTTTGGAAAGTGGAAACAATTTTGGAAGGATATCAAAATATTTTAAAGATTATACAGATTATGCAATGTCACGGATAAAGGAGAAGTTAGTCTCAGCTAATCGACTTATTCAGATATGATGTCTAAAGTATGTGTTGGCTGAAATTTTTCCCGAATTGATTTTCTTTAATGAGTAGAATAATACGGGGTTCATGATGACATAATTAGTCAAAGAAATGATATTTGAGTAGTAAAGATGTCTCTGTGTGTGACAGTTACAGTTGAAATGAATATGATGATCTTTTCTGTGTATTCTATATATATATTCTTTTATCCTCAGAGATATGTGTGTGATTGTTCAGTTTCTGATGAAGTTCCAATGTTGTGAGAAGCTAACTATGATGTTAGACGAAAGCTCTGTTGGTTTGGTCGGTTTATGATCGGTATTTCTTTATCTCTTCGAAATTCTATTTAAATATGTTGGAATGAAGTCGATGGTAAAAAAAAATTATGTGAGATTATTTTTATGTTTCTACTGATTATGGTTTTGTTTCATATATACAGAAAATATATTATCTCTGTTATGATGGAAGTCCAAAGTCGGTAAGCATTGTTTTTCTACTGGGTTTCTCTGAGGAATCATCAGGATCTCTATTATTTTCTTGTGAGTTATGTATATTTAAACATGTCTCAACTAAGAGAATAAATTTTGTGTATTCACGAGTTTGAAAACGGATAGTTTGAATGAAGAAATTATATTCTAGAAAGCATAATACAGAGATATGCCTATTGGATTATTCTAACTGGATGATGTTATTATAAGTTAAAGTTGTTCTGATTGGAAAAGTTATCACCTTTGTGAAAGTTTGAATGGTCTGGGCATGCTAACAAAGTTAAAGCAATTGAAGGTATTATTAACCGAAGCTCTGGTTTTGAGTTCAGTTGGAATTGCGTAACGAATTCATGATTTTTTTTTCAGTGATGCACTAGTGAACGAATTAGAATGAGTTTTATTGCTAGAATATAAAGTGGTGATTCTAGAAAGAAAATGAGATAGAAACACTATAGATTTCGTATCTGAATTATCTTGATCTCCGAAAAGGAAGATGTTATCGGATTGTGATTGATCATTCGTGTACAGATTTCTTGTTTAACTAACCAGTCGAGTAAGATGTTTCTAGGATTATTCGATTACGCGAAGTATCAGTTTCCATTATTTCGGATTGAGATCTAAGGGTTATATCCCAATTATGGAAAAAGCTAAAGGAAAATCTAACCATGAAACTAAATTAAATTGTGATTCTGATAAAAAGTTGAAAGCAACTCCTCCTGGTAAGATTTTCAGGGACGAAAATCCCAAAAGGGGGGAGAAATGTAACATCCCGAAATAAGGCCTAAACGGAATAGTGGTTTCGGGACCACAAATTCAATGTTGAAAATTTTATTTTATTTATATTTTTATGGTCTACAATTTCACGGAATGATTTCGTGAAAATCTCATTCGAAAATTTTGACGTTTGGGCACTCAATTTAGTCAAAAGGACTAAATTGTAAAAAGTGCAAAAGTTGAGTTCTACATGTTAGAGGTGTCCAATTGTTATGAAATTTTAAATTGAAGTAGAGGTCCTTAAATGGTAATTATACCATTAGGCTTTCATGGACAAAAATGGACAAATATAGGTAGAAAGAACCAAAGTTTTTAATGAAGGGTAATTTAGTCATTTGGTAATAAAAAGGAAATTAAATGGGAAAAAGATGGAAAAAGGTTGTCATCTTCTTCCTTAGGCCGAAATTTCAAGTGGGGGACTCCATAGCTAGGGTTTCCAAGCTTCCAAGCTCCATAATCAAGAAAGACGAGGAATTGACCTTGATCGGAGAAAAGAAAAGGTTAAGGACTAAATTGCAAATTTCGCCATATTTTGCACCGAGGTAAGTAATATGTAAATAATTCATTATTTTTATTGATGTTTTATATTTCAGGATGTTTAATGTATTGTATCTGATTTTTGAATCATAATTAACTATTGAAAGAATGAAATAAAGTGTTAAAAAGTGAGTTATTTCCCGTTTGAACCTTCGGAATCGAAAGATGTAATTGGCATGTAGCTAGGTCACATGAGTGGTACTATTTTCGGGCTTTAAAATAACTCAAAAACACAAACTCAATCTTTCGACCGTTTTTGAGAATTCATTGTTCATTTCTAAATGAATTCATTTCTCATTTTCATTTTCATTTTGAGAAAACCACTTTTATTTTCTAAATGTTTTCCATTTCTCCATTTTTATTCATTATGTTTATTTTTATTCAATATGCAATTCATTTATGGTTTCAACGTGCTAGCATACAGATCGATTGGACATATGCAATTAAGACTCAAATGATTTATAAGTAAGTTCCAACTTTTCACCTATTAATTAGAAACTCATTTAGTCACGAAGTCATTCCACTATAATATCATGATTGAGCTCTCCCCAACGGCATCCCATTATGAAAGTAGCTCAATTAGTGCTCGTTCAATGACCTTGCCATAAGAGTGTTACCCTCATAGGATATCTTTAATATTTTTGGGATAACATTCAGTCTCCCAATATGATCTTATTTTATCTCATGGTAATCATTACATCTTCCTTCATGAAAAGTCAATCACTATCAAATAGTTATCAAGCCATCCATCACAAAGACGAACGACCTATGGTCACATTTACTTTTCATCAACCATGTAATGCCAACAAGAGGATATCATTTACCCAAATTTCAGGCTATGAATTCCACTATTGTAAATGACATTACATACTGTAGAAGTCATACACCCAACGCACTAGCTTTCGGTTCTTTATCTATTCGAACTCAAGCTTTTTACTTACATCAAAGTGTACGAGTCACTCATACATAATCCATCATCCACTCAGGATTTAGGTATGCCACACTATGAAAATCACAAGTGAATAAATCCACAAATGGATTAAGGATATATTCTTCTTGGGTCCAATTTGATGTGTTGTCAAACTAGTCAGTCACATCTATGTCTCTATCTTTTGGGAGTCATTTGCTCCAATACCCAAGATAACCATCTCTTCAATTGGACTTGATAGATGATATATTTGTCTTTCAATCGATTTTCTCATTTCCAATTAGACTAAGAACATGTTTAGGTTCATCTATTAATATAAGTTGTCTTTTAGTATTACGATCCGACCACGTAATATCGCTTAGTATTAGTTTAAACATTAGACAACCAATGAGCAACATTTGCTTCCATTTTGCTTCGCGTGCAAAAATAATATGAGAATAATATGCAAAGTATTAATGTAGTTTATTAATAATTTTATTAACCAATCTATTCAAAAAATTACAAGTGTACTTAGACGAAAATACTGCACTTAGGGCACCAGGTCCAACAGTTGAGATTCAACTTCTCCTTTATTTGGTTGTCATCTAGTATTGATTTTGATTGTGTTGATAGATTCCAAAAAATATTCTTCAAACCATTCAAATAATTTTATATGAATTTTATGAGTGTTCATAAATTTGTAATATTTTTTGGAAAATGCTTTCTTTCTCATTATCATACTTTTAAATGTAATCTTTTCTTTTTCTTGTTTATTCTTGTTAGAATAGAAGTGTTTTCTACAATATTATTTATTGATCTTAAAATATTTTTCTAGTACAAAAATTTCTAAATTTTCTTCTAGTCTTGCATTATTAGTCATTGATGAGTATGTTGGTGACAATTAAGTGAATTTTGGGGACTCCCTTCCTGTCTGGCATAAATAGGTTGGGCTATATTTAAAGAATTATCTATTCCTTGTAAATTGATTCTAAATGTTGTTGGGATGGAAGCGATAGAGACTCTAGCAGTCCTAAAATTTGTTCTTTGTGTTTCAGGATTTGATTCTTCTTCTATATTTAACGTCTAAAGGTTGCACCTGTACTTCGTACTTCAAAAGAATGTCTTGGGGGCATTCTAGGTTACCTATTAAATATTAATTTAGCTATGCCATCTAGGTGTTGAGAAATTTCACTTAATGAAGTGTTTCTAATAGGGGTTGGGATAACAAGATCTGTAGCACCTTCTAGCCTCCACTTGGCAAGGAGATTGATTTCATGCCATTATATTGTTTTTGGAATTATGGCATGGGATCTTGCGGTGTCTATTTCTATTAAAAGAGTTTTTGCTTTTGGTCTTTGGATTAAAACCTTGGTGTTACAGAATACATGGCTTTGAAATGGAGTCAATAGACTAACGTTAACACTTCGAATCTAGGATGCATCTTGTAATTATGAGTATGAATTTGAAGGGTTAAAGATTTTAAAATATTTTTATCATTTAATGAAACCATAAAATTTGGGAAGTAATTAAAATGTATTGTGCCAGTACATAGTCTTGTTTCAACTGTTCCTAGTAAGGAATTATAAAACATTACATGTCTTTGGTCCCTTAAGGCAATTAGAATTGAAGTACTTTTGGTGACATCAATTATAATTTTTTTTAAGTTTACCGATAATAACTCTATTTAATAATTGGATAGTCTCATATTCGTTTTGGATAGGTAAACTTTTTCCTTTTTTTTTACAACATAACTACAAAAGACATTTAAAGTTTTGAATGTTGTTGTTTTATATATATATAAATTTGGTTTGTTGGAACTCTTGGAAGAGTCCAATTATCACACCTTCAGGGAACATTTTCATAATGTTCTTATTGTTCATTGATAGTGTTGTTAGAGGTTTGATCAGATTATTGGAAATTATTGGAGGTAAAGCTTGTAGAAGAGTTGGTTCTCATAAGGAAAGAGACCATCTCTTTGTTTTCGTATTTCCTATAGGGGGTTCAACTATCAAAATTTTTGGATTAATAAAATTTCCTACATTGATACTATGTCCTTAAATCACCTAACTCATGGTTACATGGACTGTGTATCAATACTGAGCAAAAATAATAAATATTAATAAAGACAGTTAAACTAGAACTCGAAAACTTGACATTTAAAGACCTTTTTAGAATTTTATATTTATATATTTTAGAATTTTATAAGAAAATTATTTCAGATGCTTTTTTAAAATGTTTACAATTTTATGATTTTTACAATTTTTTTATATTTTTTAATAAATATTATTAATTTCAACTAATTTCTTTTCAATTATTATATATATTTGTAAATTCTGTTTTTATTTTTTTTTATTTTGTATGTTTTTTTGGATTATATATATTTTTGAACAATATATTTATTTTTTTCTATTCTTTTACATTTTTAATGTGTATATACATCTACTAAAAGAATATATTTGTTTTTTTATATAGTGATACCATGTGGCACTTTGTGATTGGTTATAAGAATTCTTTTTAACGTCTGAAAATTGGACTAAAAAAATATAATGGAGGCATTTTTTAAGTATCAAATTAGGACAAAAATATTTAGGCACCAAATTAAAAAAACATATATATTTTAAAGATCAAATAATAAATTAAACCAAAATTATAGTGTGTGAAATTTATGAATTTATGAATATACTAAACCTATAGATAATGGAGTTCTTTGGAATATGATTTTAGATTCCTTTCGCATCGAATGTAACATTCTTTTATTTGAAACCTATGAAACCTCAACATTTCAGGTTAGAGTCTCACATTTCGTATATCATAATATTAATAAATTTAAATACTATCCAAATGCATATTTTTTTAATATGTTTAACATTATACTAAAGATTTAAATATGCAACCAAAAGTTTCTATTGCACTTTTCAGAAAATAGATTTTCCCTTCAAAACAATAAGTTGGTTATAGCGGCCAAGAATGTCTCGACATTCAACGTTTCCTTGTGTAGTCGGCTCTGATATGACCTGTAAACCGATCTTTGCCGAATTTCTAACCACGTGACTCGTGCCCATAATTTAAGATTTTGACAATCTTATGATCTGAAAAGCCCGACTCGAATCAATGGCCTCAACCATGTGGGTCATTTAAATTTGATCACTATATCCCTTGACGGAATCCAACTGACCGTTTCCCACCTGGACATGCCAATTTGTTCGTAGGAATTCGAATACAGTACGACCGACTCGACTTCCCAACTTTACACCAAACAATTCCAACCCAACGCGCGCTTATTGAATTGAAACTGAGTTGACTTTAAGAGACAAATTTATACTATCCCATATACCGGAGAGATAACAAATACTGTGTTGAAAAGTTTTTAGTGTGAGTTTATATCTCACGATTGTTTTGTCGGAGCAATAACCGGGCTAAAGCTAAAAGGGAACTAATTGAACATGAAATTAATCATGCTAGTTGGTGTATAGAAATGATTTTTAATGAAAATGGTGGTAAGTGGAAAGAGGAAGGGACTTGGGAAACAATTTAGTCAAAGTGTTGAAATGGAGAAAAGAATGGCAGAATGTCAAAACTTCAGGGACATAGAAATGGATAAAAGAAATGAATTATTTTATTCCCCAACCAAAACTTTACTGATGCAGAAATGGAGAAAAGAATAGAATTATTTTATTCTCAAACCAAATGTGTATTCAAGTGCGTCACTCAAAGTCCACTAGCACTAAGTATTTATATACATTCTTTATCCTAAATTTAGGAAGATTTCTCCTAAAAAATATAAATTTAAAATTAAATTTAAATTATTTATAGAATTTTAACAATTTCAAAAATTCGATTTTAACCTGTTAGCCACTAATTCTTTAATTTGACCCTTCTCTTTGCTTTTCGTTCTAATTTAGCTCATTTTATTTGATTTTAAATTTCGTCGTTCTAATTTCATCCCTGATAAGAAAAACACAAGTTTAATAGCATCTTGATCGAAAATTAGCCAAAAATAAATATATTAAAAGCACAAATTTAACTTGCTATCAGCTAAATTATGAATTAAGCCAAAATTATAGTGTGCGAAATTTATGAATTTATGAATATATTAAACCTATAAATAGTGGAGTTCTTTAGAATATGATTTTAGATTTCTTTCACATCGAATGTAACATTATTTTATTCGAAACCTAAACGTTGCAGATAGGAGTGTTACATTTCGTATATCATAATATTAATAAATTTAAATACTTAAATACTATTTAAATGCATATGTTTAAAATGATACTAAAAATTTAAATGTGAAACCAAATTTTCTATTGCCCTTTTCAAAAACAATATTAAACAAATCCAAACTAATAAGATTCCATTCAAGATCATTCGATTAGATTCTTTAAAATCATAGTACTGCATATTAACGGTATCCATTTCTAAAACGAGCAGAACTGTTACCTCCTAGAAATGGTGTCTCAGCTTGTTAAGAAAAAAGATTTTTGGCAATTCAATTACAATCGCCGGTTTTACATATCTACTTGCCTTTAACATAATGAGTATTCACAATACATCTGATTTGGGAAAACAATTACAAATAATAGGGTAAAAAGAAAAAAAAAATCCAGTTTGGGTTCAAAGTGCAATCAAATTTAGCACATCCTGCCTATGCCTCTATGCCTATGCCTATGACTCTCTGACTCTTCCTAAACCACCCATTTCAAACATGGACATGAAGATATATAACCTTTCAATTACATGAAAGCAATCTGAAAATATCCATGTTGAATATATACTTCAATCTAAAAAACTCCCATCACAGTTCCAACCTGATCCTGGTGTTTGGAAAACAAAGCAATTTCGTTCTCCCAGCTCTCAGGATAATTGAATAGCAAGGGATTAATGGAAGATATAGGAATTGAACTGGGATGTATATACACGCTACTCAAGAAGCTTGTTACAGGTGCCAGCACCGACAGCGGCTGCGAGATGCCATGCGGAATGAAGGAAAGGTGTCCCGGGAAACATATCATCTGCAATGAAAAGAGCACCTCCCAACAGTGATGACATCTTATGCACGTTGTGTGCTTTCCTTAATTCTGGATCTTTTATTGCTCTTTTCGCAAATGCTACCTGTAATGGATTATGGATGAAAGAGGGTGTTCAGTAAAATAACAGTTTCAGCCCACAAGTTTGATCAAATTGTATTGTTAAGCCGAAGCATTCAGCCAACATCAGGTATAATGGGTTCTAACTATACACCATGAATTGATATGAATTCCAAAAAGAAAATTATATATTTTGGTGGTTTTCATGTCCGTTGTACGCTTTGTGGCTGCCAAAATAATATATATTACATTTATTTTTTATTACATTTGAAGTTAGGATATAAATTATGATAATAAAATATTTTCAAAATTTAAAATTTAATTATATTAATAAAAAATATCAATATACAAAAAAAAAATAAAATTGTTATGTCCATCTCTGAGTTTTATAGGTTTTAATTAAATAGAATAAATTGCAACAAAGTTTTCTCAAGAAATTTAATCAGAGCTAGTTACCTCCATCATTCCAGTGTGAATAGCCGAAACCATTAAAGGCTGAACTGGTAGAAGTAAAGCCGTAGCTGCCATTAGTAACTTTGGGTTCTCATTCCGAATAGCTCTTGATAAACACTGTAAAAATAAGATTCAGATATAAAATTTTAGAATTTAAAATAGAAAACGTAGCACCTATGCAACTTGTACGTTAAATAAATGAATATTCTTAATCAAGTCTGCAAATGGTGCATAATAAAAATGCTTAAAAATTCCAAGTTATTTGGAATACAAGCATATTTAAACTTACCACAGTGGCAGTGGCTATCATTGTATAGTCGGCCCACCTTAAGTATTTCCTCAGCTTTCCTCTAGAAGAATGATACAAAGTAGAGGCAACTCCAACTCCAATAAGTGAATTAGCATACAGCTTAGTATTAAAATTTCTCCTGCATCCATGTAAACACAGTTTTTATTAAAAACATATTATTTAGACTCGGATCTATGCCTGACATGGATATATTCTTTTTCTTTTTCTAAAATGTTTTCTTGGAAAAATCATATCCTCACACCCATATGGTGATACCCATGGTTGAACAACCAACCAGTTAACCTCCAATTTCAGGTTCAACCGGGATATTCAACCATCTCGAAAAAGTAGAAAACATAAATTAATAATAAAAGATAATTTCATAAAAAGTATAAAAGAATAAGAAACATATATTTATAAAATAAAATAAAAAAAGCTACAATGAAAATGAACTGAAACATAAAAAAAAAGCCAAATTCTTTTGTTGAAAAAAATCCCAAATTGATAAAGCCAGAAAATCCAGTTAGTACCCATTTTTTCCAATTCCCAGTTTTCAATTTTTTACTGATTCTGTGCTGTTCACTAATTTTCTGGTTTAATTTATATGGTTAAATTGTCGGACTAATCACTTCCCGATCAACCCATTGAATCAATCCGGTCCGTTTTTTCAACCATGCCCGTATCTAGAAATATATCGGACATAGATGTCAATCACAGATGCTTTAAATTGGACTGTCGAAGCAAATTAAATAGATTGGTATCTTTTCTAAGAAGCAAATTAATAGATTGATAGATTGATATCCTTTTTATGATGCAAATTAGAGAGAATATTACCTAGGGGCCTGGATCCCAAGAGCAATAAAGGGGAGTGATGTCAACACATTGGCAACTGTCTCCACAAGATTCTGGTCCCCTAACAAATATTTTCAAAGATTAGCGTAGGCAAAGAATCTTAGATAGCAAAATTGAGAGCCAAGACATACACCCTTAAACTGTTTTTCTCGAATTTAAGTATGAGGGTCAGAAACGGTATGTGTCTAAGAAAAGCATATTAGATTTTTTCTAAGTTTTTTCTTGTATTTGGAGGCTCCTTGAAAGGATCATAGCCCTATAGCCATGTCTAAAAACAAGTCAGAGTGAGACACCATTACTTCGAGAAAAATGAATGTCATTAGTACTTTTTGCCATACCTTGCATACAACATCTTACAGGCCTTAAACAAGCTGGTCTCTGTTGCCATACCCTGAAAAACAAGTTTAAGCAAGTATGTTATATGGATATCACAGGCAAAACTAGTGCATTCACGAGGCTTTCTAGAAATAAATTGATAAGATAAGATTTAAACAGATCAACACTAGAGATATTTATTGCTTTAACTTACTGCATCAATAGTGGTTGATTTGCTGTAATGAATGATTTATCATGACTGGATTGGAAATCCCCTTGTTGGTTAATCTCCTCTAATGCAGATTGTGAATGAGGAAACACTTGCACCCCATGCAAACTCTCTAAGGCTTTACTATGTCTTAGTGCATTGGGACTCATGATCCTCGAAAGAAAGCGAAAAAAGTTTTAGCTGCCAGCAAAAACTTGCTGGCAATGGTTGGAAGAAGAGCGTAAGGTACAATTTTTGTGCTAACCTGTGTACAAAGAAGCAATGTTGGGATCAAGTGCTAATATATGACACTCTTCATTTTTCTTTAAGTACTTATGTCTGATACTCTTACGCTTATTTGGGTATGCGTATAGGGATAGTACCCTCCAAATAATGGAAAAATTAGAAAAAAAATTAAAGCATATCGGATCTGACACTCACAACAAGTTCGAGTAACATTGATATATATTGAATTCATGTTCAACAAGTTAAGCAGATAATAAGGCTTCTAATAACACCAATTTGAAGAATTAAAATTGTCCTATGAATTAATGGGAAGTATAGTTTGATAGATATTAGTTTATTGAACGCCAAAAGAAGATCAGTTATAAAGAACCTATTCATTGTATGGCTTTCATTGGGAAATAAACGCAAACATTTAGTGAACGATGTCAATCTATGCAGTTAATAAAGCCGCATCTGAAAGTTCAACCAGAATAGCAATCTAAACATGAATGATCCTCCGAATATACGAAGAAACGTTAAAAAATTGAACATACCCGTACATATCTGTATCCAATATCATACCCTAGTCTGAATAACATATACTACTCTCATAATATATTTCTTCCAACAATTTTAAGCATATGCTCTAGCCTGTGAAAAACCCATCATAAACCACCAAATTGTGCATTCAGCAACTTCCAATACCAAATTGTGATTTATCCATTAAGAATCCAGCAGCTTTGAAGAAAAGCCTTTTGATTTCAAATACTCCCTAAGAACTAGTTTTAGATAGCTAATCAAAAACCTCGGCCAATTAAATTCAAATCATTAACAGTCTGCTTGAAGCAAACCCAAATCTTAATAACAAACATAACCATTCAAAACCGTATCCATAATTTCCCAGGAATTCCCAAGCATCAAAATCCAGGGGGAAAAAGAAAACCAGAAATGGGTTCCCAAGATACAAGCAAAAGAAGCAACCCCACATCAAGAAAATGGAAAACAACATCATTCCCGAGATCAAAAAACAAATACACTGTATGTATGCATCATTATCATCATTACTATCAAGAAACATATGTGTGGATGCATGTGTATATTTGTGTATGTATGGAAGTACCTGGGAAGATGTGGGGCAAGCTGAGAAGAGAAGTGAAAGGATTGAAGATGCAACCGAGGAGCTAAATTTTGATCCTTCAGTTAGAAAAAAAGTATAATTTTCATTAAGAAAATAAGAGAAAAACAGGAACAGAAAGATGATGATGATGATGAAGAAGAAGAAGATGGCAATGAGACAGGAATTTGTCTTCAATTGAGTGTCTGGATATTCTCCATGCCTAATCAATATTCGCCACCTATACGCCAGTAGATTTGATTATTTTAGTAACCATTTATAGGGTTTCGGTTAAACTGATTTAACTGACTGAAACCTTTTTTTTTTATTCAGTTAATAATTTAGGAAAAAAATCAATTATCCGTTAATTTAATTTGATTTAATCTAATTTTTTATTTATGAGAAAAAGGGTATCGATTAATTTGATTTGATTCTCAATTTTTTTTTTTTGAAGGATTCTCAATTATTTGGTTGGAAGTGGGATAGGGTACAACTTGACTCCTTTGGCTAAATGAAATAATCGAAATTTTAATCCATAATTATTAATAAATCTTTTTTAAATAAAATTTTTAATTATAGTCTCCAAAAATTTATGATTTTTGCAACGTGTCATAGGTGATAATACCTTAAAGGGGGACGAAATTGATAATATATTGCAGGTTATGGGCTCATCTCACTCTGCCATTCAAAGGCGGCTTCAGCCCTCTTTGAAGGAGTTTTCGTTATTCATCTACCTTTTCTTTTTCTTTTTTCTTTTTTTTTTTTTTGATAGTGAAATATTGCATATCAATTTTAAATATTTAGTTTTGATTTTTTTTATATTTAAATTCAACATAGATTTATATTATGTAAAAAACTTAATATATAATTTGATACCTAAATTTGATGTTTTTTTCTAATGTAGTATTTATGTTTCTTTTTGTCTAATTTGGTACTTGTATTTGACAAAAGTTATACGTTTTAATATCCCAAATATAAAGAGGTTAACTTTTTAGTATTTAATTAGAATTTTAGAGTAAAATATACTTAACTTTGTAAATTAAATCATATACATCCCTGAAAGTAAATACATGATTAAAATACGTGAGGCTTGTTAAATTCCTTGGTGAATGATCTTATTTGCAACTAATTGACCATAAAAAGTCCATTTCCAAAAAATAAATTACGAAAATAGGCTGCTTTTTTTCAAAAATAACGGGAATGGTCTGATTTTACTAAAACGCTTATTAAAGTACTTCCAAGTCAGCATTCTTTTGCCTGTGTTCCAATAACTAAATTTTCAAAAAAAAACCATTTTTTTAAAACATATTATAAAAATTAGCCAATTTTTTAAAAATTTACAAGAATGTGCCTTTATATAGGCCCAAAGTAGAGACACTTTGTTTTTTAAATTTTTTGTTGCCACCAATTAATGTAAAAATAAAACTTACAAAATAGGCTTTTATATAGACCAAAAATCTCATTTCTCTTGTTTTCTTAAGCAATGTGAAATATGTGTATATATAGACTCATGACTAGGTTTGCAGGTTGTTCCTAGACAGTGTGGGTTTCCTTTCTCTTTTAACTAACAACATAAGAATTTTTTATAATTTTTTTAACAATGTGGAATTAAAGACTACACTATATTTTATAATTTTTTTTACAAAACAATTTCTATTTTTTTCTATTTTGTTAACTTTTTTCTCATATTATAAAATTACCTTTTGAGATCTTTAATCTTGTTGCATTTTAGAATTGTTAGCATATACAAAACGACTATAATAAAAAAAAAAGAAAAAAGAAAAAGAAGAACAAATTGCACATATGAAACTTGTACATGCAATAATCTTTTATTTAATTTTAAATGTTTGAAGTTAAATATCCATGCAATTCTATTTTTTAAAATAATTTTCCATTATTTCATTTTAGAAGTTATACTTTTTTTTTTATGTTATGAATGTTTGATTAATAAATAAATGGTGAGTATTTTGTACTCAAGTAGTATACTTTTTTGTAATTTTAAAAAATTGATATCTCTTTTTTAAAATATTTTACTATACTCATTAATTTTTTAATCCTAATTTTAATTTAATTTCTATCACCTAATGAATGCTAATAAATTTATTTTAGATGTATTTTGAATAGATAGATAATCCATTTAAAAATAGTTTCATACCTCCACATTATATTGATTGTTTGCATCAAATTTTAGTGCTTAGTAAATAAATTTATATAAACTTTTTAGTGAATATTGGTATTGAAGTATATAAAATGAAATTGCTTTAATAAAAACAAATGCAACAAAACAAGAATGCATTAATGGCAAACACTACATAATTTTCTATGCATTCCCAAACACATTTATTTCGAACTCATTTGGTCATCTTCAAACAAGAAGAGACTAAATCCCCCATCATTTTATATTTTATAATTTTTTTACTTATAGAGTTTAAAATTTTTATTTATAATGCAATAAATGTAACATCCTGAATTTTTGGGCCTATGCGTTTAATGGGTGAACATGTGTAATGAGTTAATTTAAGTGTTAGGGGTCCAAATTGGGCTCAGGCTTAGGCAGAGGCTTTGGTTAAAATTATCTGTTTGGGCATTATAGGGTTTAAAAGGTAGTATCTGTGTTTAAAATATCAAAATGGGCTTGTGGCCCAGTGGTCAGTGGCGCTACTTAGGGAGCAAGGAGGTGACACCACACAATGGAGTAAGGGGCCCAAATTTAAGTTTCATGGAGCCCAAATCTTTTAATTTAAGTTAGCTAATTTTCGGCATTAGGGTTATGTGGAGTGGACGGCAACAAGGCTCAAAAATAGGAGGATTTATGTGAATAGGATAATGTAGATATTATAGTTGATAATATGGAAGATAAAAGAAGAAAAGATAGGAGCTATCTGCAAGGCTAGGTGTTGGCCAAAATTCCATCACCTAGAGGAGTGAAGAAATCGGTTTCTTTATGGCAAAGGGGTGCCGAATTTTTCCTTTTTATTTGCTTAATTTTTAGTTATCATGAAGGGCACTTTCGGTTTTTGATAGGTAAGTGCCGAAATTTCTATAAATAGGGGGTAGCTCATCAATTCCGGCATTTAAACCCTACTCTTTTCTTCATTCTTTGTGCCAAAATTCTCAGTCTCTCCCTCTGCAATTTCTGTTAACTTTCTTTCAAAAAGCCGAAAACTTTCTTAAGCCATCTGTCTCTTCTTACTCCTAAAAGCCGAAACCCTATAAACCCTTCTCTATATTTCTTTTGATCCTTGCTAAGGCCGAACCTACCCCTAGTTTGCCGAAATTCTCTTTTCTTCTTCTTGCCGATTTCTTCATTAAAAGCCGAATCCACATAGACTCCTTCCTATCATCTTCTCTTCTAATCTTCTCAAAAAGCCAGAATCTCTAAGGGGTAGTCGAATTCTTTGTGTTAAGGTGAGTGACGATTTCCCTATCTCTTCACTTTCTCTTTCGGGTTTTGGAAGACAAAGCCGAAAAGCTAATGGTTTAATGGTTCTATGTATTCTCTTGTTGGGCGACATTCGGGAATTGAGGTAGATCTCTTAGATCTAAAAGCCGGAAACACTAGTCCCTGAATCTCATATCACTTTTCGGGATTTTAAGGTAAGAATTTCAATTCTCCTTAAGATGATCAACCGTTTTCTTTTCGTTAGTGGTGCCTTAACCTAATGTTTCGTTATCGGCTTCTGAATAACACCTTAGGCAGATAGCGGTGGTGTTGGCTACGGATTGCATTGACTTAGAGGGTCTCGTTCTAACGGTAATCAGGTGTGTAGATCTCTAACACACTAATTAAACTGTATTATGTATGTTATAGGCTAAAAGCCGGAAAAAGGCTGTATAGACAGTCGGATTACCCAAAAAGGGTAGGCAAGGGATGCCAGGTACGTAATCATAGAAACTTCTCTATGTGTATCGATGTATGCCATAAACTGAAATCTCTTAGGTAATACATTGCTTGATTTTGCATATGCATGGGATGGGATGGATATGATAAAGGGGAAGAAGGTCGCATAGTGATCGGTGGCTTTGCCACATAGGTCATTTAGTGATCGGTCTTTATGACAGGCAGCTCAGCTGTAGAAATGCTACGATGTATTATTAAGGTCGCATGGCGATCGGTGGCTTTGCCACATAGGTCACACAGTGATCGGTCTTTAAGACAGGCAGCACAGCTGTCAATATGGTGTGTAGCGGTTGGCGGGTTGATTGTAGAAATCCCCAAGGTGTGATGGTTGGTACGGGTTGGTGTGTAGAGGATGGATTTCTAGGTTTGGGTTGGGTCATTCATAATTTATTATTTATCATGTAATTATGATTGTTGCCATTGTGTATGGGCTAAGGCCCATAATGTGTTTGTGGGCCTAAGCCTTTTATGTGTTTTCGGGATTTGCACACTGAGTCTTGGTGACTCACCCTATTATTTTTTTCTGCTCTTTCAGATGAGCAGTAGATCGTGGACATGGGAGCCGAGACAGACTCGAGGGGCCATTAATTTTAATTCTATAGATTATCTTCGGTTTTCTTTAAGTTTCTTTTATTTATTATTTTGGGAATATTTATGTAATAAGGCCCCATAGTTTATATCCATCTAAGTAGTTTTTATCATTTGCAACTCCTGAAATTATGTCAAAGGTTTAATTATACGGAATAATAATAATACAATGTTTTCTTTTCAAATGTCACTTATTTATTCAAATATTGTCTAATTAACTTATGATTTCCAAAAACCAACAAAGCAAAAGTTTTCAATGTACAACCCGTAGCATACCAGATCTGGTCGAAACGCATGGGCCGGGTTTGGGGTGACACATTTTGGTATCAGAGCCCAGTTCAAAACTCGGGCTGTGAAATGGGTCTAGTAGTGTTTGTAAAGTGATATGAATTTGGAAAAAATGTCTTGGTTGAAGATATGGCCTTCGAGTCTACAGGCACCCGATCCACGCAAGTAAGTATTCTAACTCTTGATGTGATATAAATGTTGGGCTTGATGGGATTGATGGGCTTGATGGACGTAGACTAGCATGTTAGGTATTAATGGACCTTAGGCTTAGTTAAACAACTCTTCAATTCCATAAGACTTAATCTAATTAAACATGTCCGTAAACAAGTCGCTGGGTTAGGGTGTGGCAACAGGCATACGCATGTCTAGGATTGGATTCAGGGAGAGCTTGGTATTTAAGCGGTCCTAGTGACTCACCTCCTCTTCGCTGGAATCCTACTTGGTGCGTAATGACTGTTCACCTTAGCCATGAGGATTTGTTGACGGGCCAAAATCTATAATTCAAAACCCGAAAGGGACCAGCCACCCTATTTCACAATCAAAATTGATACGAATCGTCTCGGGATTGAAAACGAATCGTAAATGTTGCCCGATCGTAAATTAGATAGTTTTTCGTTTATATAACAAAAGGAGTAATTTTATTGAAATAATGTCTTCGAAAAATAAAGATAGGTGAGAGGTTTAGGTGGATACGTATTTGAAACAAGAAAGAACCTTTAATAAAAATTAAAGACCCGAATCTTATAAGTTTCAAATTGATAAAAGGAGTTTTGAATAAAAACCGAGACCCACTATCTAGCAAGATAGGAACCAACGGTATAGATAAATGAATGCCACACCCGAAAGGATGATAAGTTCGAAACAAGGATAGAACGACGCCACTAGGAACTAGATAAGTCAATTCGAACCTTGAGAATTAGGAGAGTGAATTAAACTCACCCAAGGAAAAATATTCATTCATGAAAATTTCAAAAGTCCCTTACAAATGGAAAAATAGCAAATATTTATAGGCTAAAGCTAGGTAGCCAAATGTTCAAAACAAATTAAAAAAAAGAAAATTAAAATCCACTCTCCAAATTGTGGCCGTCCAAGCTTCCATTAACATGCCGTCCAACAACCCACTAGCCAAGTAAATGCTCTATTTTAATGTTTCATAAGCACATGTCTCAATAGCTTCATAGTTGTGCCGTTTGCTCCACTAAATATTGTCCTCATGTTTAATCAATCCAAAGTCACACACCTTGTTATATTACTTGGCCGTTCATACTTCCACTAGTTGCACTCATGCATTATTTTAATTCATGCTTTACTTTCTGTTGTGTGTGCTGTCCATGCTAGTTAATGAAAAGAATTCACTTCATAATTTGGCTTCACCTTTGCCGTCCAAGTGGTTGATCTCCCAAGCCACTCACATGTCAATTTTCCTTCTTTTTTAATTCCAAGCCACATGCCTAGCCCATGCTCCATATTCTTTATTTAACCTTTAGCATACTCCAAGTCTCCATGCCGTCCACCAATATCTTTGTGGTCTCAATTATTTATTTCTTTGATTATTCCCATGCATGGAAATAAGAAATGGCATGAGATTCCTTTGTATCATGCTTGTGCCGTCCACCATATTCACAAAAGGACAAAGATTGTGTTTGCTTATTTTATTCAAAACAAGCATGCCGCCCATCCTCCTTAATCAACACATGTCCTTTCATTGTTTATTTAATTTATGCCTAACAGCACCATGAAGATGCCGTCCATCACTAGCACCTCACACTTGCACATTTCTCAATTGTTTATGGTTTCCTCATAGCCTTTCACGCATGCTCTCCATAGTGCTATTATTATACTCCATCTTTGCTTCATCCATCAATCTACTTGCATCAAAACGTGGAGCAACTACAAAACATATAAACCAACATTATCAGCAAAATTTGGCTGACCATAGTTAGCACAAATTTTAATCAATTTATTTAAACACTAGTTAAAACACACTAACATTCAACTTCGACAAAGGACTTATTAAAAACTCGTACTATCTGAACAAATTAATATGAACTAAGAAAATGCAGCAACTACTGAAAATAAATCAAACATGCGTAATTTAAAGTGTTAAATAAACTAGCAGTCGGACTAGCTAGTATATTCAACTTCAAATAAGTTGTAAGAGTTCAGCATGTTCTTGGGCTCTTTTCTATCTGTATTCCAAATTTGTGTCACCAAAACCGACGCAGCATTTTTGAATTGTTTAGCACGGGCATGCGTAATTGGCCCATTAGGTAGCTCGATTGGGTCTTGGTTGACTTCTGTCATAGGCTTCTGAGGTGAGTTCGTATCATCCCCTCCCTCTTTAAGTTGATTCGTCCTTGAATCATCACTTACATCAAAAGGAGAAAGATTAGAAACATTAAAACTTGCACTCACATTATACTCACCTGGTAAGTCCAATTTATAAGAGTTGTCATTTATTTGCTCAAGGACTTGAAATGGACCATCTCCCCTCGGAAGAAGTTTGGATCGTCTTTGCGCGGGAAACCTTTCTTTTCGCATATGAACCCAAACCCAGTCTCCCGGTTCAAAGCGAATGTGCCTACGGCCTTTGTTGGCTCGTTGCTCGTACTCCTTAATTTTTGCCTCTATGTTGTCCCTAACCTTTTGGTGCAACTATTTAATATATTCAGCCTTGCGTTTGCTATCTACATGCACAAGTTGATTAGAAGACAAAGGTATTAGATCAAGCGGTGTTAATGGATTAAAACCATACACAACTCCAAATGGGGAAAACTTAGTAGCAGAGTGTATAGATCGATTGTAAGCAAACTCCACGTGTGGTAGGCAATATTCCCATGTCTTTAAATTCTTCCGAATAATTGCTCGTAGTAATGTTGAAAGAATTCGATTTACCACCTCGGTTTGACCGCCCGTTTGCGGGTGGCAGGTGGTAGAGAATAGTAACTTGGTTCCTAATCGTCCCCACAGTGTCCTCCAAAAATGGCTAAGAAATTTTGCGTCCCGGTCAGACACGATCGTCTTAGGCATGCCATGAAACCTAACCACTTCCTTAAAAAAAGAATAGCAATATTCACAGCATCATCAGTTTTATGGCAAGCTATAAAGTGAGCCATTTAGAATCCAAAGTCAGTGTCAGTAGCATATAGGTCCTTAAGAAATACAAACCCCATCAATTTAGAATCCAACACATTTAGCAAGGCATACCTTCGGGATAGTGCATCAGCTACTACATTTTCCTTACCTTTTTTGTATTTAATGACATAAGGAAAGGATTCGAGAAATTCTACCCACTTAGCGTGATGCTTGTTGAGTTTATGTTGCCCCCTTAAATACTTCAATGACTCGTGGTCTATATGAATCACGAATTCTTTGGGACTGAGGTAGTGTTGCCATGTCTCCAAGGCTCGAATTAGAGCATACAATTACTTGTCATATGTCGGGTAGTTTAAGACAGCACCGTTGAGCTTTTCGCTGAAGTACGCAATGGGGCGTCCGTCTTGCATAAGTACAGTGCCAATTCCTAACCTTGAGGCATCACATTCTAACTCGAAAGTTTTGTCAAAGTTTGGTAAAGCTAATAATGGTGCTTGAGTCAAACAGTCTTTAATTTTCAAAAATGCTTTCTCTTGTTCTTCTCCCCTAAATAAATTAGAATTCTTACGGTTTACATCGGTCAATGGTGCGGCCAACGTGCTGAAGTTTGGTACGAACCGTCGATAAAAACTAGCCAATCCGTGAAAACTTCGAACTTGGGAAATATTTGTCGGACAGGGCCATTCTTGGATCGTCTTAACCTTCTCTTAATCAACATCAAGGCCTTCCGAACTGACAACAAAACCTAAAAATACAATTTTGTTAGTACAAAAATCACATTTCTGTAAATTTGCATATAAGGTCTCTTTGCGCAAAACTTCTAGGACAGACTTTAAATGTTTCACGTGCTCATCCAAAGTTTTACTATAGACAAGTATGTCGTCAAAGTATACGACACAAAATCTACCGATGAATGATCACAACACGTGGTTCATGAGTCGCATGAACGTGCTTGGGGCATTTGTTAGCCCGAATGGCATAACGAGCCATTCATAGAGTCCTTGCTTCGTCTTGAAAGCAGTCTTCCACTCGTCACCCTCGCGCATATATATTTGATGATATCCGCTTTTGAGGTCGATCTTTGAAAATAAGCTCGCTCCACTCAATTCGTCGAGCATGTCATCCAATCACGAGATAGGGTGTCGGTACTTGATCGTGATCTTGTTGATGGCTCGGCAATCTACGCACATCCTCCATGTTCCATCTTTCTTGGGAACTAACAAGACGGGCACAGCACAAGGGCTTAAGCTGTCGCGTACATACCCCTTTTCAAGAAGTTCATTCACTTGTTTTTGGAGTTCCTTCGTTTCTTCCGGATTGCTTCGGTAAGCTGGTTTATTTGGAATTGCGGCTCCCGGCACAAAGTCTATTTGATGTTCTATTCCACGAATAGGAGGTAGTCCGCTTGGAATCTCTTCCAGGAATATGTCTCGGAATTCCTGTAACAAAGACAAAATAGGGGAAGGTAACTTGTCATCAAAATCGTTAGTTCCAAAGAAACTTTCCTTGTACATAAGTACCAACAGAGGTTGTTTTAACAACATAGACTTCCGGATTTCTTTCTCTTTGACATAAAAACTTTCCTTTTTACTCTCGTCTTTCGTTTCCTTTTCTTTTTGTTCCCACGCTCTTTTTTTATCACTCATTTTCTTGCCCCTCTTTTTTTCTAAATTCTTTTCTTTTTCTTTCTCATTTTTCCGCTCACTTTCTTTTGATTTTTCTATTGAAGCCTTCATCTTCAATTGATCTTCGTAAACTCGCTTGGGTGTTAGCGGAGCTAGTGTCACGTTCCGGCCCAAGTATTTGAAAGTGTACCGATTAGTGTAGCCATCATGGATCGCTCACTTGTCAAATTGCCAAGGTCGCCCAAGTAGGAGATGTCCCGCTTGCATCGAAACCACATTGCACAAGACCTCATCTTGATACTTCCCTATTGCAAAGGAAACCAAAACTTGTTTTGTGACCTTAAGTTCTCCCCCGTCGTTAAGCCATTGTAGTTTATACGGATGGGGATGTTTGGTGGTAGACAATCCGAGTTTCTCCACCAATATGGTGCTGGCCACATTAGTACAGCTTCCTCCGTCAATAATGACGTAACAAATCTTCCCTTGTACTTGGCAACGCGTATGGAAGATGTTTTCGCGTTGTTGTTCATTTTCGATGCCTTATAAGCTAAGGCTCCTTTTTACCACTAAGATCTCTCCATTTTTGGCTTGTTCTACTTCTTCCTCATCTTGGGACGTCTCACTGGCATCATCTTCCTTTTCACTTTCGGATTCAATCTCGCCATTATCTCGAATAAACATAGTGTTTTGGTTTGGACATTGACTTGCAATATGGCCCCGACCCAAACATTTGAAACACTTAATGTCTCGGGATCGATTAGGAATAGCTTCCATTTTGCCCTTGTTCGTCTCACCGCTTGGCTTGTTAAACTTGGGTGCGCCACTTACTTCTTTGGTTCGGCTCGGTAGGTCCTGTTTGTTGGTCACTTGCCCCCATTTAGATGTTGAAGCATGATTGGGGATTGTTCTAGACGTAGCTTTGCGTTTTAACTGCTTTTCGACCTTTATTGCCATGTGAACCATATCGATGATATCGATGTAATGGTGTAGTTCTACAACATTTGTGATATCTCGATTGAGGCCAGCGCTAAAGCATGCCATTGTGGCTTCTTGTTCTTCTTCTACATTGGCTCGGATCATGGCCACTTCCATTTCCTTGTAGTAATCTTCCACACTACGACGGCCCTGAGTTAGGCTTTGCAACTTTTGATGCAATTCGCGGTGATAGTAGGTTGGGATGAACCTTTTCCGTATTAGTGCCTTCATTTTCGCCCATGTAGATATTGGACGTTCACCATTCAGTCTTCGGCGCGTTGTTAATTGATCCCACCAAATAATGGCATAATTAGAAAATTCGATGGCGACAAGTTTCACCTTCTTATTTTCTAAGTAATTATGGCATTCGAAGATAAACTCCACCTTTTTCCCACTCAAGGTAGGCTTCCGGATCGGACCGCCCTTGGAAAGCAGGAATCGCCATTTTAATATTCTTCAAGTCGTCATCAGCTCATTCTCGATCTCTTCACTCACGGACTCGTGGACCTCCTCTCCATTCATTGTGTTCGAAAGCTGGATTGCTTCGGCTTCACTCGATCGTGATGTCATTGTCATGTAACCAAGGTTGTTCTCGTCCCCTTCTCGGAATTGGAGGGGTGTTTGTTCGAGGTCTCCATTCATTTCTTCGGTCCAATCGTTCGTTGATTGATTGGAACAGTTGCGTGATTTCTCACATTACGGTTTGCAAATCAGGATCTCTCCCTTCAGGATCATTCCTTCGGGGTTGCAAGCCTCTTCCACCCCCGGCGGCATCTGATGCTTCGTCGCTTACTATTCGACGTTCGGGGCTTCTAGACATGTTAAACAAAAAAATTAATGAATCCTCACTACAATCCTCACTTGTTCACTCACAAACAAACACTCACACTCGTGTTTTCACTCAATTTCTGGCTTTTCTTTCGATGCAATCTCTCTCGCCTTTTACCGCTCAAATTCACTCTTCTAGATTCTAGAAGGTTGTCTTCGACTTACTAGCAACTCGTAGATCGTTTTCAAAGAGTTAACAGGGTAAAATTGTTTCGGAAAAAGGTAGGTTTTGAAAGGGTAGAAAGGTAGGTTGGTGGAGTTGGAAAGTAAGGCTCGATAGTAGAGGTGGTGAATTATAAAGAGTTTGAAAACCCCGATACTTCGATAATTTTTTTAACTTACTCGGAAAAACTCGAGATGATAAAAAATGTGCCTAATTTAATTGGCTCTGATACCAACTGATATGAATATCTCGGGATTGAAAACGAATCGTAAATGTTGCCTGATCTTAAATTAGGTAGTTTTTCGTTTATATAACAAAAGGAGTAATTTTATTGAAATAATGTCTTCGAAAAATAAAGATAGGTGAGAGGTTGAGGTGGATACGTATTTGAAACAAGAAAGAACCTTTAATAAAAATTAAAGACCCGAATCTTATAAGTTTCAAATTGATAAAAGGAGTTTTGAATAAAAACCGAGGCCCACTATCTAGCAAGATAGGAACCAACGGTATAGATAAATGAACGCCACACCCGAAAGGATGATAAGTTTGAAACAAGGATAGAACGACGCCACTAGGAACTAGATAAGTCAATTCGAACCTTGAGAATTAGGAGAGTGAATTAAACTCACCCAAGGAAAAATATTCATTCATGAAAATTTCAAAAGTCCCTTACAAATGGAAAAATAGCAAATATTTATAGGCTAAAGCTAGGTAGCCAAATGTTCAAAACAAATTAAAAAAAAGAAAATTAAAATCCACTCTCCAAATTGTGGCTGTCCAAGCTTCCATTAACATGCCGTCCAACAACCCACTAGCCAAGTAAATGCTCTATTTTAATGTTTCATAAGCACATGTCTCAGTAGCTTCATAGTTGTGCCGTTTGCTCCACTAACTATTGTCCTCATGTTTAATTAATCCAAAGTCACACACCTTGTTATATTACTTGGTCGTTCATACTTCTACTAGTTGCACTCATGCATTATTTTAATTCATGCTTTGCTTTCTGTTGTGTGTGCCGTTTATGCTAGTTAATTAAAAGAATTCACTTCATAATTTGGCTTCACCTTTGCCGTCCAAGTGGTTGATCTCCCAAGCCACTCACATGTCAATTTTCATTCTTTTTTATTCCAAGCCACACGCCTAGCCCATGCTCCATATTCTTTATTTAACCATTAGCATACTCCAAGTCTCCATGTCATCCACCAATATCTTTGTGGTCTTAATTATTTATTTCTTTGATTATTCCCATGCATGGAAATAAGAAATGGCATGAGATTCCTTTGTATCATGCTTGTGCCGTCCACCATATTCACAAGAGGACAAAGATTGTGTTTGCTTATTTTATTCAAAATAAGCATGCCGCCCATCCTCCTTAATCAACACATGTCCTTCCATTGTTTATTTAATTTATGCCTAACACCACCATGAAGATGCCGTCCATCACTAGCACCACACACTTGCACATTTCTCAATTGTTTATGGTTTCCTCATAGCCTTTCACGCATGCTCTCCATAGTGCTATTATTTTACTCCATCTTTGCTTCATCCATCAATCTACTTGCATCAAAACGTGGAGCAACTACAAAACATATAAACCAACATTATTAGCAAAATTCGGCTGACCATAGTTAGCACAAATTTTAATCAATTTATTTAAACACTAGTTAAAACACACTAACATTCAACTTCGACAAAGGACTTATTAAAAACTCATACTATCTGAACAAATTAATATGAACTAAGAAAATGCAGCAACTACTGAAAATAAATCAAACATGCGTAATTTAAAGTGTTAAATAAACTAGCAGTCAGAATAGCTAGTATATTCAACTTCAAATAAGTTGTAAGAGTTCAGCATGTTCTTGGGCTCTTTTCTATCTGTATTCCAAATTTGTGTCACCAAAACCGACGTAGCATTTTTGAATTGTTTAGCACGAGCACGCGTAATTGGCACATTAGGTAGCTCGATTGGGTCTTGGTTGACTTCTGTCACAGGCTTCTTAGGTGAGTTTGTATAAAAAATACCCCCAAGTTTTGTAAAATTTCCAAAATACACCTAATTTGTGAAAATTTCCCAAGATACCCTGGATTTGTAAAACTACCAAAATTTGTGAAATTACCGAAACATTCCGGTTGGCAAAATTTCCAAAATACCCTTGGTTTGTGAAAATTTCCAAACAACCGTAATTTTATAAAATACCCATATTTTGCAAATTTACCCGAAAACCCCTAGGTTTACAAGAGTAACCCGGTTTGCGAAATTAAATTTTCCAGAGTACCCCTGCTTTAAAAAAAAACTTGTTGCTATATAAAAAGAAATGTGTACCAAAGTACCCCTAATTCAAAGAAAATTACCAAGATACTTTATTTGGAAAAATACCCTGTAGGGCAAAACTACGGAAAAACCCCTGGGTAGTGAAATAATGAAGATACCCTTATGTGATGAATGTGAGTTCATGGATGTTATATGTTTGTTGGTGTGTAATGGTTGAATGTATGTGGTTTCTAGAATTAGGAGATAAACTTGAGACTGAAACAGTAGATAGGTTCGAATTCGAAAGAACTACTCTTAAAACTACTTCCCATAAGATTGTTCGTGGTTAATCAGTGAAAGAAATTAATAATTCATAAAATTTCTAATTCAGATAATACGAGAATCAATGATGAGCGCTAGAAGAGGAAGAAGAGGTCGCGGCCGAGGCCGTGGAAGTGTTAGGACTGATGTGCTGACTCAGCTAGTTAGGGAGGTACTGAAGGAGGTTAAAGAAATCGGTGAAACACTTCGGGTTGGGTGCGTAGACTGTAAGAAAAAAAGAGATCGTAGTTTTCTAGGGTTGCAGTCTCATTCTGTGAAGCATGTTAAGGTACGTCCAAACTTTCGGGTTTGCGAATATTGCAGAAGGCGTCATCCGGGTGAATGTTGGAGGAAGTCAGGAATGTGTTTAAGATACGAGTCTGAGGAGCATAAGGCTCGGGATTGTTCAATCACCATTAAGTTGGGTATATTTTGTGTGGATGCTATATTTTTGGGTATAGAAACTGTATGCGTGCAATGTTTATTTATTATTAAATTAGAGTGCGCAGCGAAAGCATAGTGGTGAGACTTGGGTAGTACGATTAATAGTTAGTTGGAAATTTCGAGGACGAAATTTCTTTAAGGGGGTAGAACTGTAACATCCTGAATTTTTGGGCCTATACGTTTATTGGGTGAACTTGTGTAATGAGTTAATTTAAGTGTTAGGGGTCCAAATTGGGCTCAAGCTTAGGCAGAGGCCTTGGTTAAAATTTTTTGTTTGGGCATTATAGGATTTAAAAAGTAGTATCTGTGTTTAAAATATCAAAATGGGCTTGTGGCCCAGTGGTCAGTGGCGCCACTTAAGGAGCAAGGAGGTGACGCCACACAAGGGAGTAAGGGGCCCAAATTTAAGTTTCATGGAGCCCAAATCTTTTAATTTAAGTTAGCTAATTTTTTACATTAGGGTTAGGTGGAGTGGATGGCAACGAGGCTCAAAAATAGGAGGATTTATGTGAATAGGATAATGTAGGTATTATAGTTGATAATATAGAAGATAAAAGGAGAAAAGATAGGAGCTATCTGCAAGGCTAGGTGTTGGCCGAAATTCCATCACCTAGAGGAGTGAAGAAATCGGTTTCTTTATGGCAAAGGGGTGCCGAAATTTTCCTTTTTATTTGCTTAATTTTTAGTTATTAGGAAGGGCACTTTCGGTTTTTGATAGGTAAGTGCCGAAATTTCTATAAATAGGGGGGAAGCTCATCAATCCCGGCATTTAAACCCTACTCTTTTCTTCATTCTCTGTGCCAAAATTCTCAGTCTCCCCCTCTGCAATTTCTGTTAACTTTCTTTCAAAAAGCCGAAAACTTTCTTAAGCCATCTTTCTCTTTTTACTCCTAAAAGTCGAAACCCTATAAACCCTTCTCTATATTTCTTTTGATCCTTGCTAAGGCCGAACCTACCCCTAGTTTGCCGAAATCCTCTTTTCTTCTTCCTGCTGATTTCTTCATTAAAAGCCAAATCTACATAGACTCCTTCCTATCATCTTCACTTCTGATCTTCTCAAAAAGCCGGAATCTCTAAGGGGTAGTCGAATTCTTTGTGTTAAGGTGAGTGCCGATTTCCCTATCTCTTCACTTTCTCTTTCGAGTTTTGGAAGACAAAGCTGAAAAGCTAATGGTTTAATGGTTCTATGTATTCTCTTATTGGACGACATTCGAGAATTGAGGTAGATCTCTTAGATCTAAAACCCGAAAACACTAGTCACTGAATCTCATATCACTTTTCGAGATTTCAAGGTAAGGATTTCAATTCTCCTTAAGATGATCAATCGTTTTCTTTTCGTTAGTGGTGCCTTAACCTAATGTTTCGTTACCGGCTTCTGAACAACACCTTAGGCAGATAGCGGTGGTGTTGGCTACGGATAGCGTCGACTTAGAGGGTCTCGTTCTAACGGTAATCAGGTGTGTAGATCTCTAACACACTAATTATACTGTATTATGTATGTTATGGGCTAAAAGCCGGAAAAAGGCTAAATAGTAATCTGAACTAAATATATGTTATGGGCTAAAAGCCGGAAAAAGGCTGTATAAACAGTCAGATTACCCAAAAAGGGTAGGCAGGGGATGCCAGGTACGTAATCATAGAAACTTCTCTATGTGTATCGATGTATGCGATAAACTAAAATCTCTTAGGTAATTCATTGCTTGATTTTGCATGTATGTATGCATGGGATGGGATGGATATGATGAAGGGGAAGAAGGTCGCATAGCGATCGGTGGCTTTGCCACGTAGGTCACATAGTGATCGGTCTTTATGACAGGCAGCTCAGCTGTCGAAATGCTACGATGTATTATTAAGGTCACATGGCGATCGGTGGCTTTGCCACATAAGTCACACAATGATCGGTCTTTAAGACAGGCAGCACAGTTGTCGATATGGTGTGTAGCGGTTGGCGGGTTGATTGTAGAAATCCCCAAGGTGTGATTGTTGGTACGGGTTGGTGTGTAGAGGATGGATTTCTAGGTTTGGATTGGGCCATTCATCATTTATTATTTATCATGTAATTATGATTGTTGCCATTGTGAATGGGCTAAGGCCTATAATGTGTTTGTGGGCCCAAGCCTTTTATGTGTTTTCGGGATTTGCACACTGAGTCTTGGTGACTCACCCTATTATTTTTGTCTACTCTTTCAGATGAGCAGTAGATCATGGACATGGGAGCCGAGACAGACTCGAGGGGCCATCAAGTTTTATTGCTATAGATTATCTTCGGTTTTCTTTAAGTTTCTTTTATTTATTATTTTGGGAATATTTATGTAATAAGGCCCCATAGTTTATATTCATCTAAGTAGTTTTTATCATTTGCAACTCCTGAAATTATGTCAAAGGTTTAATTATACGGAATAATAATAATACAAGGTTTTCTTTTCAAATGTCACTTATTTATTCAAATATTGTCTAATTAACTTATGATTTCCAAAAACCAACAAAGCAAAAGTTTTCAATGTACAACCCGTAGCATACCAGATCTGGTCAAAATGCATGGGCCTGGTTTGGGGTGTTACAATAAATGTTAACTTTTTGTAAAAAATTTAAACTCTATAAGTAAACAAAAAATTATAAAATATAGTGTAACCTTTAATTTTATGTTGTTACTTAAAAGAAGAAGGAATCCGACATTATCTAAGAACAAGCTGCAAACCTATTCATAAGTCTATATATACACATATCTCACATCCCACATTGCTTAAAAAAATAAGAGAAATGAGACTTTAGGTATATATAAAGGCATATTTTTTAAGTTTTATTTCCACATTAATTGGTGGCACTAAAACATTAAAAAAAAATAGTGCTGCCACTTTGAGTCTATATAAAGGTTCATTCTTATAAATTTTCAAAAAATTGGCTTATTTTTGTAAATTTTTTTTTAAATTTGTCTTTTTTGGAAATTTAATTGTTGAAGCACCAGCAAAAGAGTGCTGACCTAAAAGCGTTTTCAGCGCGTTTTAGTAAAATCGGAAAGCTCCTGTTATTTTCGAAAAAAATGACTCATTTCCGTAATTGTTTTTTTGGAAATGGGCTTTTTTTGGTCAATTGGTCTTTATTTTCCTCAAAAGCTCAGACAATTTTAGTAAACATTGCTGTTAGAAAAGGGGAACACTTGGTGCCACCATCTTCATTTGACATATCAATGTGAGTTACCTTCCCTACATCTTCAATTAGAGTACAGGTAGATGAAGAGTTTGTCTGAGTGCGTTTGTTGTGGTAGTGCTTCAATTTAAAAACTTTTATTTTCTCACTTATAAGTTATGTTATGTGTGCAGACAACTGAAAGGTTTAAGGTTGTTTATCCCACATGAAAGGAAATGACTCTTGCTGGTTCTCATGTCAATAAAGTAATATGACAAGCATCTCAGCAGATATTCAACTTTGCTATCACAGCGACAAGAGAAAGTATGTCTCGTATGTTAAAACTTTTTTTCTCTTCAATTCCCACTCCATCCCTTTCTTGCCCTATTGTATTCTGTCCCATCCTCCACATATTGTAATAGTTATATGGCGCTTAAACCAGAATGTTGACTGCTACAGGCAGTGGGTAAGCTATTTTACAGTTTATCAATCATTTTTATGGAGGAATCTTTTTCTCTATGTTACTGGGACTTGGATATGTTCAGTTTTTCTAAGTTTTTTCATGTGTTTGGATTTTTGGAGGATCATATCCCCATACCTATATATGGATATGTGTCAAACACTAGTGCTAGATGTGGATACTTTAATAAAAATAGTTGGACCAACATAGGTTTTTCTTATTTAATCTTTTGCTTGTGAACAAGAGAAGGTTTATCTTGACAATCTAAAAACAAGTGTTGTTCTTAAAGGACTTCCAGAGGATTGACAAAACTAACCATAAAATTTATTACTCTTGACTCCGTGAGGGAAGCCATCAAGAATTTTAGAAATATTGAGGAATGAGACTTATGTGTTGCTAGTGGTTGTGTTAGCTGGTGTGAAGCTAGTTCAACTATTGTAAGTTGTAGTTAAGAGTTAGTTAAGATCAATTAGGTAATTCAGTTAACTATTGTAACCATTTTTAGTTTCAGTTAGTAGATAGTTAAGAATCAATTAGGAGTTATTGTTAGCACTACAATCTGATCGTGTGTCAGAGTCTTAAAAATTTATAAAAAGAATGATCGAGCCTAGAAACTAACTACGGCAACGATTGAGGCATACGCACCTATCGAACAATAGTATAGTTTAGTGGCAAGACCGGATTGTCGAACCCAAAGGAACCAAAAGTACGAATACTAACTTTCTTTTTATTATTTAGCCTAAGAATTAAAGGAATTATTAATTAATCTAAAATTTACTAACTATTAAGCTAAAGATGCTAAGACAAAGAGAATGAATTGGGGAAAATACTTGTGGGAAAAACCAATTGATTAAGATAATACCCGAGGAAGAATCCATCTAGACTTCACTTGTTATTTAACTCTGAACCAAACGATTTATTCACTTGACTTGATCCGTAGGATTCCCTAATGTAAATTAATACCTCTCTCGAGGCTACTAACTTCTAACCCTAGGTTGATTAATTGAAATCTCTTTCTAATTAAAACCCTTAGAATTGCATTAACTCGATCTATGGAATCCTATATTAGGTTTGACCTTAATCCGGTAGATTTTCATCATCCTATCTCTAGGGTTGCGATAAACTCTACTTAATTATGCTAATCTACTCTTAGATAGGGTCTATTCCTCCTCTACCTAAGCACATCAATACTTGAATCAATATCCTGAAATATCAAATCAAGAATTAAGAACACATAATTAAGAACAAATCAAGTATTTATCATATAGTTCAGAAAATAATAACAAGATCCGTCTTAGGTTTCATCCCCCTCAGGTATTTGAGGGTTTAGTTCATAATAATAAAAGAATACATCTCAGAAGAAAATGTAAAACAAAACATAAGAAAAACCCTAAAACCTCCTAAAGGAAATTGAAGGGAAGATCTTCCGTCTTGAGTATAACTCCGGCTTCTTGAGATGAATCAACTGGCTTTCTTCGAGTAAATTCCACAATTCTGGCCTCTCTGGCTCGGCTCTTCAGCCTAACTGGACGCCCCCCTGAAGGTTGGCCTTTAGGGTGTTTATATAGACTTTTGGAATGACTTTCTTTGCCTCTAAGTACCCTAATCTGAGTAAAATTCCTCTTTGTCACGGCAGTGATGCGCCCATGGCACACGCCCGTGTGAATCGTGGCCAGGCAGTGTTCGGGTCTGTTAAGGTGGCACGGCCGTGTGGCTTGGGCCCAGGCCATGTTAATTTCGTGATATGGACCATTTACTTCGTTTTAGGCCCGTTTCTCGTTCTTTTCATCTTCCGGTGCTCTCTTAAGTATAAAACATGAAAACAAAGGATTAAGAGCACCAAATTCCACAATTCAAGGCTTAAATCATCCAAAAGTATGCTAAATGTGGGATTAAAATATGTTCATATTATGGTTTATCAGAATCTTAATTGATCTACTAGCTCATCTTGTATAAATGACAAGGCTTGGTCCTTACGGATTGTTGGAGTCCTTCTTCAATAAAACAAGTAGACATTTTTGCTTCCTTCTAAATGTAATGCCCCTCGCCTGACTTGATCATCGAGTCCGAGTTAAGGGATGCTACATTCGTTGTCGGAGCAACTACAATCAAGTGCACAGTAACTAATCATTAATACATGTGATTAAGCATCAATCAAGTCTAATTTATATTAAATAATCATTTTTAGGTCTCATACAAGCTTAAGAGAGTCTTTATTAACCCGAGTAAGAAATAGGACCAAATTACAAAGTTTTAAAAGTTCAGGACCAACATTGTGGTGTCATCACTTCCATGTCCTGACGTCGCCAAAATAGAAAGTCACGTCATGACCTCGTGTCATTCTACGTCACAATGTCACATACTGTCGATAGATGTTGCGACGATAGAGGTTGGCCATTGAGATATGGCCCCTGTTCTTAGCAAAAATGCACAACTTGGTACCTAAATCAAAGTTTCCAACCAAACCTATCAATATGTTCACCAAGTACCACTTTCACTTGGTTTAAAACATACCAAAACATGTCAAACAAGTTCAAACAACCAAATTCAACTTCTTATCAAAACATACAATTATTATATATATCAATTGGACTTAGACACATTAATGTTATTAGCACATAACATCCAAACCATTCAAATACCAATCTTCACCTATGCCATACCACATTGAAAACATGTCATTTCACTTCAATAACCTACACCTATGGACATATACACATCAATAGCTTTTAGAATTTAAGCATGAACTTTAATAATCAAGAATAAGTCACATTTCTTAACCATTCATCATTTAAACATATTTGATCCAAAATTTCCATTTTACTTTGTCAACCATGTTTAGCCTAACTCAACATTTGCATACATGCACGATTCATTCATCAAAACTTTCATGACATTAACCATGAACCAAATTAACCATTCATCAACACATACCTCAAGCATGAAAATCAAACATACCATTTTCAACTAGGCATTAACTTAATTAATTCACATACCATGACCAACATTCAAAATCATCATCATATATCATATTTGATACAAACCGCCTCGGGTTGACTCGAGTCGTATTTAAATTTTCCCGATCGTCTACGAAGGAGTAATATTTGTCGTGTTTAAAAGAAAGGAAAAGTGGTTATGTTTTGGTAAATGGCAGCAAAGAAGAATTAGGTAGATGAATGGTTTGATGGTTGAAACAAGAAGGAACCCTTAATATAAGATTAAGGACCCAAATCTTATAGGTTTCAAAGGAAAGGTTAAATTGAATTAAAACCACGATCCACTATCTAGCAAGATAGGAACCTACGGTATTGATTTGAACACCACACCCAAAAGGATGATAAGTTCAAGAAAAAATTTAGATTGACGCCACTAGTTGAAAGATAAGTCAATTTGAACCTTGGAGAATTAAGAGATTGGATAACTCACAATCTGAAAATTTCATAAAGCATTAAAAGTCCCTTCTACAAGCGAATTCCTCCAGCCAAATAACAGCAACTTTATGGCTCCTAATGAGCTGATTTCAATGAGTTTGAATGCTTGGTTTCACGCTTCTTAGTAGCCGAATGGTCACCAACAACTTAATGAGAAGTTGTAACTTTTGTGTGATCTTTTAAGCCTCAAATGGTTATGGAAGATGAATAGGCTGCTGCCGAAATTAATGGAGATGTAATGCTTCCATCAATGATCATAACAGCTCCCTTTAATGTTAAATAATGCTTCCCCATGTGTGTAACCGTTTTCACTTGAAAAGTCACATTAACTCTTTGTAACATCCCTTGAGTGTAATGATTTTCAGCTAAAAAGTTTCCTACATTCAAACACATTAAACAAACAAATTAATCACATTAAAACACTTATTAAACACTACTTTAACTTAAACACATTAAACACTAGACTTTATTAAATGAACTAAAAGTTAAGACTTCAATTAATGCAACAACTAGTTAATTTATGGAAGCAGAATTAAATTAACTTAAACTCATGCTTCATTAAAACATCCTAGTAACTAGATTAATTAATAAGCCTCTTATTAAATTAACTTAAACTCAGGCTTCATTAAAACATCCTAGTAACTAGATCAATTAATAAGCCTCTTATTAAACACAACTTATTTAATTAAACTAAACACCTTTATTTAAAGCTAATTTAAAAGTTTTTAAAAATAAAAATGCATGAATTAAATCAAGCTAAACACAAGCTGAATGAGCCTAATATGAGCTTATTTCAACTTGCAAAAACATGCGCATTGGGGTTATTAAGTTAGCCCTATTGGAACCTACTGTATTGATTTGAACGCCACACCCAAAAGGATGATAAGTTCAAGAACAAGTTCAGATTGATGCCACTAGTTGAAAGATAAGTCAATTTGAACCTTAGAGAATTAAGAGATTGGATAACTCACAATCTGAAAATTTCATAAAGCATCAAAAGTCCCTTCTACAAGCTAAAAACAAGGTATATATACTGTTTACATGTGGTTAGCTGAAGAGTCATATGAATTCAGCTTTATTATGCATTTAAATGGCTGAAATAAAATCTAATCAATAGGTAAAACTCTTGAATTCCTCCAGCCAAATAACAACAACTTTATGGCTCCTAATGAGCTGATTTCAATGAGTTTGAATGCTTGGTTTCATGCTTTCTTAGTAGCCGAATGGTCACCAGCAACTTAATGAGAAGTTGTAACTCTTGTGTGATCTTTTAAGCCTCAAATGGTTATGGAAGATGAATAGGCTGCTGCCAAAATTAATGGAGATGTAATGCTTCCATCAATGATCATAACAGCTCCCTTTAATGTTAAATAATGCTTCCCCATGTGTGTAACCGTTTTCACTTGAAAAGTCACATTATGTAACACCCTAAATTAGGGGTTGTTGAAAATTTAATTATTTTAAATACTTTCCCATGTGTGTGCTTGAAGAGTTAAATTTTAGGATTTATTTGACATGTTTAAGGGTCTAAAAATAACCCGAGCTAGGCCTGACCCAGTTTTAAAAATTTCTTTTTAAGTGTCTAAAAGGAGGAAGCTAGGTGAGATAGGGGTTAAGTAAAAATTTGGGAAAAGTGTGACACAAGGAACTAACTGGCACAACTGGCTTGGTGCGTCTAAGGGTGTTGCAAGGGAGGAGGTTCGAGTCTTGGGAGGTACAAGGGGGATGAGTTTTATTTTTGGTTTTTTTTTCTACGCTAAAGGGAAGGGGGCCGAGTAAGAAGGCTTTAAAGAACTTTGGGGGCAAGGTATAGACATGAAAGTTGGGTTGGCTAAGTGGCTACCATGCGCCACTTAAGAGCTTGTGGTGACGATGGGCGCAGGTCTTTGGTTTGAGCTGCTGAAGCAGCGTTTTGCATTTTAATTTTTGGGGTAAACGGCCCAGGGAGGTCTTATAAATAAATAAGGGGGCTTTATGGCATGAAAGTCGGGCTGGAAGAGTTGGCTTGGGGCGCTTAAAGGGGGCTGCTGCTGCTGCTGCTTGAGGTCGCTGGTTCGAACCTCAGGGGCTGCACTTTGGATTTTTTTTTGTCAAGCTGGCGTGCATGGAAAGGGAGGTGGTGGCCCGATTATGGACCAATATTTTAATGAAGGAAAGCTATTTTTTTTTTGCATGTTTTCGATTGGAAAGGTGGTTATAGTATTTTATTTTATTTTTTTTGTTTATTATTATTTGAAGAGGTGATAAGATAAGGATTAAGCATGGGATTAATTTATTCGATAAGAGAATATATAGGAAATTGTTATAAGATTAAACAAGTTGGTTTTTGAATTCGGCAAGGGTGGTTTTATATATTTTTTTATTTGTTTAAGAGGGGATTAAGGGGATAAATAAAAGATAAATATTAGTTTATTTTATATTTTATTTGAAAGAGTTGATAATGGTTAAAGGGTGGATTTTATTTTAGTTGGCTGAAGGAGTGGGGGTTTTATTATTTTATTTTTATCTTTATTGATTAAAGAAGTGATAAGGTAGAGCTATATTTTTGACTCATATTCGGCTGGAAGTGGGGGAGTATTAGTGGTTTATTTGCTTTGGAATTCTTGGGGAGATAAACCATGCATTATCTTTGATAATTAAAAAGTTGAAATTATCACAAAATAAGGATGAAAGTTGGCCGAATGAAGGATTCATTAAGGCCATTCACATTCGGTTTTATCTCCTAGATTGAGGGGCCAAATTTTTTGTTTTGAAATTCTTTTCTTTCTCTCCAATTTGCTGCTGCCGAATTTCCCCTTGTTGCATTACCTAAATTATTCAAAAAATTCCAGCTTCTTTTTCTTCTACTAAGCCGAAACCACCACCACTTTCCATACATCTTTTCTTTCTCTTTTTCTAATTCCTATTAGCCGAACCTACCCCTTTCTCTTCTTAAAATTCTAGCCTTCAACCTTAAATTAGCCGAATCTCTCCATCCCCTTCTTGCCGAAATCTTTCCTCCTCCATTAGAGTTATTTTGGCCAAATATCAAGGGAGCACAAGTTTCTTTTTGGGATTCTTTCTCAATCATTAGTAAGAGGGAAGCCATAGCCATTAAGGGAAGCTTTCAGAATTTATTCTCCTAAGGTAAGGTGGTAAGTAACATTCGGCTATAGGCTTTGGTTATGTATAGGTGTGCAAGCCAATTATTAACAAGTGTTTTGGTAGGAATCTCGACAGGACGAGTGACAAATACGGGAATTTGGTGAATTGGTAAGTGGATAAGCCACATTCGGCCAAAGGCCATACTTCTGGTACAACTAATCCTTCGGGATCTCTAGTTTAGCCAATTGGCTAATAGATCTAAAACAATTCATGTGTTGACCGATTGTAGGAGGAAACAACGTCTCGGGATTTCGCTAGTATATTCAGGATTTGCTGGTAAACAGGTGTGTAAGATCTCTCTACACACTTTATTAATTTACATGACGTTATTGTTTGCCTTAAATCTTTTGGTTGTGATTAACTTGTGGCATAATCATGGATTTCGGGTAAGTCCCCCTAACTTGTAATTTTTAATACATGTTTGCATGCCATCACATGATGTTTAATACTATGACATGATATATGAAATTTGATGTATAAGCATGTGATGGTGGGATTGATGAGAGGAGGGGGATGAATTATGGACTGTCGTCAGTGGTTTTGACCACAAGATGGGTTGGCCCCATCAGATTATTTGTGACCTATGGTCATCAGTGGTTTTGACCACAACGATTGATTATTTGCGACTAAGTCCCAGTGGTTTGGTACCACCAGTGGTTTTGACCACATTTGATATATTGTGACCTATGGTCATCAGTGGTTTTGACCACACGATGGGTTGGCCCCATCATCTGATTTGTGACTCTAAGTCATCAGTGGTTTTGACCACACGGGGTAGAAAAGGAGTATGGATGGCTAGTTGGGTTGCATGTGCATGTTTATTAATGACTTGTGTATGAGTTACTTTACCGGGTGGGGGATTACACACTGAGTCTTGGTGACTCACCCCTTTCCCTTAACATTTTGCAGATGAGTAGATCGCGGAGATGGAGCCGGATGGACTCGAGGTGGCCATGCAGTGGAAATTTTAATTAGATGGACTTGGATTTTAGTTTATTTAATTTTAATGTTGGTTTTATTTTTGTTAAGTGGTAATGAGGCCTCCTAGAATTATTTTATTATTGTTACATGCTTTGAATATTTGTTTAAACTATTTAATTATGTTAAAAATGAATTCACATGTTTTTCCCAATCAGACGTAAAATGTTTTAAAAATGCCATCGGGCACATTTGAAATCTATAAACAACCCGACTTAATAAATATTTCTAAACAACACCAAGTATGGTTTTTAACAAGAGACTTGAAAACACAAGGTTTCGACAAAACTTAAAACGGTTTTGAAAAGATTTCAAAATGTTTTCTCGGTAGCAACCCAAATTCGGTCGTAATGTTTTGGCCGGGTTTGGGATGTTACAAATTGGTATCAGAGCCCGGTTCAAAGCTCGGCTGTGGGGGCCCAAGGCCCAAAAATGTTTTGGTAGGCCTTTTGAATTATTTTTGGGTGTTGAACAACATGGCACCGAGTCTCCGGCACCTATCCGCCCAGGTAAGTACTTCTAACCTCTGTATGATTTATTTTCTGTAGAAGGGTAGGAAGCATGGAACGTAGATAGTGATAAGTACTTTAAACCTTAGGACTAGTTTACCCCAACAAGGACATAAAACTTTAAAAGCCTAATTAAACAAACCTAGGACCAAGTCGCCGAGTTAGGGTGTGGTAACCTTGGTGCGCATGTCTAGGATTGGATCCGGAAGAGCTTGGTACTTAAGCAGTCCTCGTGACTCACCTCCTCTTCGCGGGATTCCTACCTGGTGCGTAGCTTTGGTTCACCCTAACCAAGAGGACTCGGTCATAGGCTAGAACATAACGACTAAAACCCGAAAGGGAACTAGCCATGTTTGAAAAAAAAAGAAAAACAGCAAAACCCTAATTCTTCAAAACTCTTAAAATTACTCTTTTAAATTTATGAAAAAAAATCCTGATTTGTGAAAATTACAAAAATGCCCTTAGGGGGTAAAATTACCAAAATGCCCTTGTATTGTAAAATTACCGCACTACCCTCAACTTTTGTTAAAATGATTTCTACTTTGTAAAACACCAAAATCTCGAGTTTCAAAATATTAAGATTCCCTGATTTGGGGAGAATTTACGAAAATACCCCTGTGTTAAAAATTACTAAAATGCCCCTGACTTTCAAAATTTTCTATTTAACCCTAATTTTAATAAAATTTTCCTACTTTGCAAAAGTATTCAATAATGCTATTTTGTAAAAAAAATTCAAGATACCCTGATTTGAAAATTTACGAAATTACCCCTGATTGACAAAATTACCAAAATACCCCTGGTTTCCAAATTTTGCCATATCTTTAAATTTGGCAATTTTCAAAAATACCCTCCAGATTTGGAAATTTTAAAATGTCTTGAATTGTTAAAGTTTTAAAATTCTTCCGGTTTATTACGAAAATACCCATGTAGGAAAATGACAAAAATACCCCTGGGATAGAAACGGACAGAAATGTCCGAAGAGTGAATAAGTATGGAAGATATTAGGGAATGTATGTTCCTCTCTGTGTGAACTAGGAACTTTGTTTGATCGAAAGAATCCCCATTAAATTTTTCATAAAATTTCATCGCGAATAATTAAGTGGAACAATTACTAATGCATAAAATTTCTTAATCAGATTAAAAGCGCGGTAGTTAAGATGAGTTCTAGAGGTCGTGGACGTCCGCCGCGTGGCCGTGGTAGGGGTAGGATGACCTTGTCGGAGCCAGCAAGGTCTGGTCACGGGTCTGGAAATGAGATGCCAGATCTGCCAGCGGCGAAAACTGAATTTCAAGATCAGACGGGTGGTAATGATGTCGTATCTCAAGCTGTATTACGGGTGTTAGAACGAGTTGCTGAGGCTGGCGCGGGTGCAGGAGCCCGTAAATCTATGGTGGAACGACTCCGGGCTAATGGAGCAGAAGTATTTAGGGGAGTTTCCGGAGTGGCACCCAGTGCGGCGGAGTACTGGTTGGAAGCAACTGAAAGGATCATGGACGACATAGATTTTACAGCTGAGGAGAAATTAAAGGGTGTAATTTCTTTGCTTTGGGATGAGTCTTACCAGTGGTGGCTCACTGTAAGGGATGGAACGGTGGCAGAAAATCTCACCTGGGAATTTTTCAAAGATGCCTATCAAAAGAAATATATCGGAACTAGCTATGTAGATGCACAGCGGAAGGCTTTCTTGAACCTGGTTCAGGGAAATAAGTCAGTGGCGGAATATGAGGCTGAGTTCCTCCGGTTGAGTAGGTATGCCCGTGGTATTGTGGGTACCGAGCATGAGCGCTGTGTCAGGTTCGAAGATGGGCTTAGAGATGAACTGAGAATGATGATAGCTCCACAGCAGGAACGAGAGTTTGCTGTTTTTGTGGAGAAGTCTAAAGTTGCTGAGGGAGTAAGACAGTCCGTTAAGGAAAACCAAGAACGGAATTGGAACAAGAGGAGCTCGGAACCTTCAAGGTTCTCGGGTAATGAACAGAAGAAGATGAGGTTTGATGGGTCAGATCAAGCTACTAGGCCTGCTACTGCTACTAATCCTCAATGGCCGCCACGGTGTGATAAGTGTGGCAAGTTTCACAAGGGGGAGTGTTGGAATGGTAATCGAGGGTGCTTTGAGTGTGGATCGTTCGATCACCGTGTAAGGGATTGCCCTCGAAAGTTAGCTAAGAATCAACCAGAGGGCCAGAACCGTGCCCAGGTTAGAAATGAAGGACCACCACAGAGGGGTCGAGGTGCAGCTAGAGGTAATGATAATGGTAACGGGCGTGGTCGAGGTGATGAAGGTGCAGAGGCGAGGCAACCAAGGCTGGTTTATGCAGTTGGCCGTCGCGAGGAGGAAGATGTGCCAGACATAACAATGAGTAAGTTTCTTATTTCTGGAATACCCTCAATTGTCTTGGTTATGGTTACGTTAGTTCATTCTTATGATGCTAGTAAAGTGTATGGAACTGGGATAATGAACTTAGAGAATGTTTCTAGGAAGTATGGTAGCCCTTTAAGATCAGAGTGCACAGCAGTAGCATAATATGATGAGTTAAGGATGCACGATTGAACGATAGTAAGTAATTTCGAGGACGAAATTATTTTAAGGGGGGTAGAATTGTAACACCCTAAATTAGGGGTTGTTGAAAATTTAATTATTTTAAATACTTTCCCATGTGTGTGCTTGAAGAGTTAAATTTTAGGATTTATTTGACATGTTTAAGGGTCTAAAAATAACCCGAGCTAGGCCTGACCCAGTTTTAAAAATTTCTTTTTAAGTGTCTAAAAGGAGGAAGCTAGGTGAGATAGGGGTTAAGTAAAAATTTGGGAAAAGTGTGACACAAGGAACTAACTGGCACAACTGGCTTGGTGCGTCTAAGGGTGTTGCAAGGGTGGAGGTTCGAGTCTTGGGAGGTACAGGGGGGATGAGTTTTATTTTTGGTTTTTTTTGACGCTAAAGGGAAGGGGGCCGAGTAAGGCTTTAAAGAACTTTGGGGGCAAGGTATAGACATGAAAGTTGGGTTGGCTAAGTGGCTACCATGCGCCACTTAAGAGCTTGTGGTGACGATGAGCGCAGGTCTTTGGTTCGAGCTGCTGAAGCAGCGTTTTGCATTTTAATTTTTGGGGTAAACAGCCCAGGGAGGTCTTATAAATAAATAAGGGGGCTTTATGGCATGAAAGTCGGGCTGGAAGAGTTGGCTTGGGGCGCTTAAAGGGGGCTGCTGTTGCTGCTGCTTGAGGTCGCTGGTTCGAACCTCAGGGGCTGCACTTTGGATTTTTTTTTTGTCAAGCTGGCGTGCATGGGAAGGGAGGTGGTGGCCCGATTATGGACCTTTATTTTAATGAAGGAAAACTATTTTTTTTTTGCATGTTTTCGGTTGGAAAGGTAATTATAGTATTTTATTTTATTTTATTGTTTATTATTATTTGAAGAGGTGATAAGATAAGGATTAAGCATGGGATTAATTTATTTGATAAGAGAATATATAGGAAATTGTTATAAGATTAAACTAGTTGGTTTTTGAATTCGGCAAGGGTGGTTTTATATATTTTTTTATTTGTTTAAGAGGGGATTAAGGGGATAAATAAAAGATAAATATTAGTTTATTTTATATTTTATTTGAAAGAGTTGATAATGGTTAAAGGGTGGATTTTATTTTAGTTGGCTGAAGGAGTGGGGGTTTTATTATTTTATTTTTATCTTTATTGATTAAAGAAGTGATAAGGGAGAGCTATATTTTTGACTCATTTTCGGCTGGAAGTGGGGGAGTATTAGTGGTTTATTTGCTTTGGAATTCTTGGGGAGATAAACCATGCATTATCTTTGATAATTAAAAAGTTGAAATTATCACAAAATAAGGATGAAAGTTGGCCGAATGAAGGATTCATTAAGGCCATTCACATTTGGTTTTATCTCCTAGATTGAGGGACCAAATTTTTTGTTTTGAAATTCTTTTCTTTCTCTCCAATTTGCTGCTGCCGAATTTCCCCTTGTTGCATTACCTAAATTATTCAAAAAATTCCAGCTTCTTTTTCTTCTACTAAGCCGAAACCACCACCACTTTCCATACATCTTTTCTTTCTCTTTTTCTAATTCCTATTAGCCGAACCTACCCCTTTCTCTTCTTAAAATTCCAGCCTTCAACCTTAAATTAGCCGAATCTCTCCATCCCCTTCTTGCCGAAATCTTTCCTCCTCCATTAGAGTTATTTTGGCCAAATATCAAGGGAGCACAAGTTTCTTTTCGGGATTCTTTCTCAATCATTAGTAAGAGGGAAGCCATAGCCATTAAGGGAAGCTTTCGGAATTTATTCTCCTAAGGTAAGGTGGTAAGTAACATTCGGCTATAGGCTTTGGTTATGTATAGGTGTGCAAGCCAATTATTAACAAGTGTTTTGGTAGGAATCTCGACAGGACGAGTGACAAATACGGGAATTTGGTGAATTGGTAAGTGGATAAGCCACATTCGACCAAAGGCCATACTTCTGGTACAACTAATCCTTCGGGATCTCTAGTTTAGCCAATTGGCTAATAGATCTAAAACAATTCATGTGTTGACCGATTGTAGGAGGAAACAACGTCTCGGGATTTCGCTAGTATATTCAGGATTTGCTGGTAAACAGGTGTGTAAGATCTCTCTACACACTTTATTAATTTACATGACGTTATTGTTTACCTTAAATCTTTTGGTTGTGATTAACTTGTGGCATAATCATGGATTTCGGGTAAGTCCCCCTAACTTGTAATTTTTAATACATGTTTGCATGCCATCACATGATGTTTAATACTATGACATGATATATGAAATTTGATGTATAAGCATGTGATGGTGGGATTGATGAGAGGAGGGGGATGAATTATGGACTGTCGTCAGTGGTTTTGACCACAAGATGGGTTGGCCCCATCAGATTATTTGTGACCTATGGTCATCAGTGGTTTTGACCACAGCGATTGATTATTTGCGACTAAGTCCCAGTGGTTTGGTACCACCAGTGGTTTTGACCACATTTGATATATTGTGACCTATGGTCATCAGTGGTTTTGACCACACGATGGGTTGGCCCCATCATCTGATTTGTGACTCTAAGTCATCAGTGGTTTTGACCACACGGGGTAGAAAAGGAGTATGGATGGCTAGTTGGGTTGCATGTGCATGTTTATTAATGACTTGTGTATGAGTTACTTTACCGGGTGGGGGATTACACACTGAGTCTTGGTGACTCACCCCTTTCCCTTAACATTTTGCAGATGAGTAGATCGCGGAGATGGAGCCGGATGGACTCGAGGTGGCCATGCAGTGGAAATTTTAATTAGATGGACTTGGATTTTAGTTTATTTAATTTTAATGTTGGTTTTATTTTTGTTAAGTGGTAATGAGGCCTCCTAGAATTATTTTATTATTGTTACATGCTTTGAATATTTGTTTAAACTATTTAATTATGTTAAAAATGAATTCACATGTTTTTCCCAATCAGACGTAAAATGTTTTAAAAATGCCATCGGGCACATTTGAAATCTATAAACAACCCGACTTAATAAATATTTCTAAACAACACCAAGTATGGTTTTTAACAAGAGACTTGAAAACACAAGGTTTCGACAAAACTTAAAACGGTTTTGAAAAGATTTCAAAATGTTTTCTCGGTAGCAACCCAAATTCGGTCGTAATGTTTTGGCCGGGTTTGGGATGTTACAAATTGGTATCAGAGCCCGGTTCAAAGCTCGGCTGTGGGGGCCCAAGGCCCAAAAATGTTTTGGTAGGCCTTTTGAATTATTTTTGGGTGTTGAACAACATGGCACCGAGTCTCCGGCACCTATCCGCCCAGGTAAGTACTTCTAACCTCTGTATGATTTATTTTCTGTAGAAGGGTAGGAAGCATGGAACGTAGATAGTGATAAGTACTTTAAACCTTAGGACTAGTTTACCCCAACAAGGACATAAAACTTTAAAAGCCTAATTAAACAAACCTAGGACCAAGTCGCCGAGTTAGGGTGTGGTAACCTTGGTGCGCATGTCTAGGATTGGATCCGGAAGAGCTTGGTACTTAAGCAGTCCTCGTGACTCACCTCCTCTTCGCGGGATTCCTACCTGGTGCGTAGCTTTGGTTCACCCTAACCAAGAGGACTCGGTCATAGGCTAGAACATAATGACTAAAACCCGAAAGGGAACTAGCCATGTTTGAAAAAAAAAAGAAAAACAGCAAAACCCTAATTCTTCAAAACTCTTAAAATTACTCTTTTAAATTTATGAAAAAAAATCCTGATTTGTGAAAATTACAAAAATGCCCTTAGGGGGTAAAATTACCAAAATGCCCTTGTATTGTAAAATTACCGCACTACCCTCAACTTTTGTTAAAATGATTTCTACTTTGTAAAACACCAAAATCTCGAGTTTCAAAATATTAAGATTCCCTGATTTGGGGAGAATTTACGAAAATACCCCTGTGTTGAAAATTACTAAAATGCCCCTGACTTTCAAAATTTTCTATTTAACCCTAATTTTAATAAAATTTTCCTACTTTGCAAAAGTATTCAATAATGCTATTTTGTAAAAAAAATTCAAGATACCCTGATTTGAAAATTTACGAAATTACCCCTGATTGACAAAATTACCAAAATACCCCTGGTTTCCAAATTTTGCCATATCTTTAAATTTGGCAATTTTCAAAAATACCCTCCAGATTTGGAAATTTTAAAATGTCTTGAATTGTTAAAGTTTTAAAATTCTTCCGGTTTATTACGAAAATACCCATGTAGGAAAATAACGAAAATACCCCTGGGATAGAAACGGACAGAAATGTCCGAAGAGTGAATAAGTATGGAAGATATTAGGGAATGGATGTTCCTCTCTGTGTGAACTAGGAACTTTGTTTGATCGAAAGAATCCCTATTAAATTTTTCATAAAATTTCATCGCGAATAATTAAGTGGAACAATTACTAATGCATAAAATTTCTTAATCAGATTAAAAGCGCGGTAGTTAAGATGAGTTCTAGAGGTCGTGGACGTCCGCCGCGTGGCCGTGGTAGGGGTAGGATGACCTTGTCGGAGCCAGCAAGGTCTGGTCACGGGTCTGGAAATGAGATGCCAGATCTGCCAGCGGCGAAAACTGAATTTCAAGATCAGACGGGTGGTAATGATGTCGTATCTCAAGCTGTATTACGGGTGTTAGAACGAGTTGCTGAGGCTGGCGCGGGTGCAGGAGCCCGTAAATCTGTGGTGGAACGACTCCGGGCTAATGGAGCAGAAGTATTTAGGGGAGTTTCCGGAGTGGCACCCAGTGCGGCGGAGTACTGGTTGGAAGCAACTGAAAGGATCATGGACGACATAGATTTTACAGCTGAGGAGAAATTAAAGGGTGTAATTTCTTTGCTTAGGGATGAGTCTTACCAGTGGTGGCTCACTGTAAGGGATGGAACGGTGGCAGAAAATCTCACCTGGGAATTTTTCAAAGATGCCTATCAAAAGAAATATATCGGAACTAGCTATGTAGATGCACAGCGGAAGGCTTTCTTGAACCTGGTTCAGGGAAATAAGTCAGTGGCGGAATATGAGGCTGAGTTCCTCCGGTTGAGTAGGTATGCCCGTGGTATTGTGGGTACCGAGCATGAGCGCTGTGTCAGGTTCGAAGATGGGCTTAGAGATGAACTGAGAATGATGATAGCTCCACAGCAGGAACGAGAGTTTGCTGTTTTTGTGGAGAAGTCTAAAGTTGCTGAGGGAGTAAGACAGCCCGTTAAGCAAAACCAAGAACGGAATTGGAACAAGAGGAGCTCGGAACCTTCAAGGTTCTCGGGTAATGAACAGAAGAAGATGAGGTTTGATGGGTCAGATCAAGCTACTAGGCCTGCTACTGCTACTAATCCTCAATGGCCGCCACGGTGTGATAAGTGTGGCAAGTTTCACAAGGGGGAGTGTTGGAATGGTAATCGAGGGTGCTTTGAGTGTGGATCGTTCGATCACCGTGTAAGGGATTGCCCTCGAAAGTTAGCTAAGAATCAACCAGAGGGCCAGAACCGTGCCCAGGTTAGAAATGAAGGACCACCACAGAGGGGTCGAGGTGCAGCTAGAGGTAATGATAATGGTAACGGGCGTGGTCGAGGTGATGAAGGTGCAGAGGCGAGGCAACCAAGGCTGGTTTATGCAGTTGGCCGTCGCGAGGAGGAAGATGTGCCAGACATAACAATGAGTAAGTTTCTTATTTCTGGAATACCCTCAATTGTCTTGGTTATGGTTACGTTAGTTCATTCTTATGATGCTAGTAAAGTGTATGGAACTGGGATAATGAACTTAGAGAATGTTTCTAGGAAGTATGGTAGCCCTTTAAGATCAGAGTGCACAGCAGTAGCATAATATGATGAGTTAAGGATGCACGATTGAACGATAGTAAGTAATTTCGAGGACGAAATTATTTTAAGGGGGTAGAATTGTAACACCCTAAATTAGGGGTTGTTGAAAATTTAATTATTTTAAATACTTTCCCATGTGTGTGCTTGAAGAGTTAAATTTTAGGATTTATTTGACATGTTTAAGGGTCTAAAAATAACCCGAGCTAGGCCTGACCCAGTTTTAAAAATTTCTTTTTAAGTGTCTAAAAGGAGGAAGCTAGGTGAGATAGGGGTCAAGTAAAAATTTGGGAAAAGTGTGACACAAGGAACTAACTGGCACAACTGGCTTGGTGCGTCTAAGGGTGTTGCAAGGGTGGAGGTTCGAGTCTTGGGAGGTACAAGGGGGATGAGTTTTATTTTTGGTTTTTTTTGACGCTAAAGGGAAGGGGGCCGAGTAAGGCTTTAAAGAACTTTGGGGGCAAGGTATAGACATGAAAGTTGGGTTGGCTAAGTGGCTACCATGCGCCACTTAAGAGCTTGTGGTGACGATGAGCGCAGGTCTTTGGTTCGAGCTGCTGAAGCAGCGTTTTGCATTTTAATTTTTGGGGTAAACGGCCCAGGGAGGTCTTATAAATAAATAAGGGGGCTTTATGGCATGAAAGTCGGGCTGGAAGAGTTGGCTTGGGGCGCTTAAAGGGGGCTGCTGCTGCTGCTGCTGCTTGAGGTCGCTGGTTCGAACCTCAGGGGCTGCACTTTGGATTTTTTTTTTGTCAAGCTGGCGTGCATGGGAAGGGAGGTGGTGGCCCGATTATGGACCTTTATTTTAATGAAGGAAAGCTATTTTTTTTTTTGCATGTTTTCAGTTGGAAAGGTGGTTTAGTATTTTATTTTATTTTTTTGTTTATTATTATTTGAAGAGGTGATAAGATAAGGATTAAGCATGGGATTAATTTATTTGATAAGAGAATATATAGGAAATTGTTATAAGATTAAACTAGTTGGTTTTTGAATTCGGCAAGGGTGGTTTTATATATTTTTTTATTTGTTTAAGAGGGGATTAAGGGGATAAATAAAAGATAAATATTAGTTTATTTTTATTTTATTTGAAAGAGTTGATAATGGTTAAAGGGTGGATTTTATTTTAGTTGGCTGAAGGAGTGGGGGTTTTATTATTTTATTTTTATCTTTATTGATTAAAGAAGTGATAAGGGAGAGCTATATTTTGACTCATATTCGGCTGGAAGTGGGGGAGTATTAGTGGTTTATTTGCTTTGGAATTCTTGGGGAGATAAACCATGCATTATCTTTGATAATTAAAAAGTTGAAATTATCACAAAATAAGGATGAAAGTTGGCCGAATGAAGGATTCATTAAGGCCATTCACATTCGGTTTTATCTCCTAGATTGAGGGGCCAAATTTTTTGTTTTGAAATTCTTTTCTTTCTCTCCAATTTGCTGCTGCCGAATTTCCCCTTGTTGCATTACCTAAATTATTCAAAAAATTCCAGCTTCTTTTTCTTCTACTAAGCCGAAACCACCACCACTTTCCATACATCTTTTCTTTCTCTTTTTCTAATTCCTATTAGCCGAACCTACCCCTTTCTCTTCTTAAAATTCCAGCCTTCAACCTTAAATTAGCCGAATCTCTCCATCCCCTTCTTGCCGAAATCTTTCCTCCTCCATTAGAGTTATTTTGGCCAAATATCAAGGGAGCACAAGTTTCTTTTCGGGATTCTTTCTCAATCATTAGTAAGAGGGAAGCCATAGCCATTAAGGGAAGCTTTCGGAATTTATTCTCCTAAGGTAAGGTGGTAAGTAACATTCGGCTATAGGCTTTGGTTATGTATAGGTGTGCAAGCCAATTATTAACAAGTGTTTTGGTAGGAATCTTGACAGGACGAGTGACAAATACGAGAATTTGGTGAATTGGTAAGTGGATAAGCCACATTCGACCAAAGGCCATACTTCTGGTACAACTAATCCTTCGGGATCTCTAGTTTAGCCAATTGGCTAATAGATCTAAAACAATTCATGTGTTGACCGATTGTAGGAGGAAACAACGTCTCGGGATTTCGCTAGTATATTCAGGATTTGCTGGTAAACAGGTGTGTAAGATCTCTCTACACACTTTATTAATTTACATGACGTTATTGTTTGCCTTAAATCTTTTGGTTGTGATTAACTTGTGGCATAATCATGGATTTCGGGTAAGTCCCCCTAACTTGTAATTTTTAATACATGTTTGCATGCCATCACATGATGTTTAATACTATGACATGATATATGAAATTTGATGTATAAGCATGTGATGGTGGGATTGATGAGAGGAGGGGGATGAATTATGGACTGTCGTCAGTGGTTTTGACCACAAGATGGGTTGGCCCCATCAGATTATTTGTGACCTATGGTCATCAGTGGTTTTGACCACAACAATTGATTATTTGCGACTAAGTCCCAGTGGTTTGGTACCACCAGTGGTTTTGACCACATTTGATATATTGTGACCTATGGTCATCAGTGGTTTTGACCACACGATGGGTTGGCCCCATCATCTGATTTGTGACTCTAAGTCATCAGTGGTTTTGACCACACGGGGTAGAAAAGGAATATGGATGGCTAGTTGGGTTGCATGTGCATGTTTATTAATGACTTGTGTATGAGTTACTTTACCGGGTGGGGGATTACACACTGAGTCTTGGTGACTCACCCCTTTCCCTTAACATTTTGCAGATGAGTAGATCGCGGAGATGGAGCCGGATGGACTCGAGGTGGCCATGCAGTGGAAATTTTAATTAGATGGACTTGGATTTTAGTTTATTTAATTTTAATGTTGGTTTTATTTTTGTTAAGTGGTAATGAGGCCTCCTAGAATTATTTTATTATTGTTACATGCTTTGAATATTTGTTTAAACTATTTAATTATGTTAAAAATGAATTCACATGTTTTTCCCAATCAGACGTAAAATGTTTTAAAAATGCCATCGGGCACATTTGAAATCTATAAACAACCCGACTTAATAAATATTTCTAAACAACACCAAGTATGGTTTTTAACAAGAGACTTGAAAACACAAGGTTTCGACAAAACTTAAAATGGTTTTGAAAAGATTTCAAAATGTTTTCTCGGTAGCAACCCAAATTCGGTCGTAATGTTTGGGCCGGGTTTGGGATGTTACACATTAACTCTTTGTAACATCCCTTGAGTGTAACGGTTTTGTAACATCCTAAAATTAGGCCTAGTAGGATTCAGCCCAATGGGCCTTAGGCATAGTAGCGTTTAAAATTTTAGAGAACGGTATTAATGCAAGTTAGACTTATTAGATAAGTGATTTTGGAAGGTTAGAGGACTTCTAGGAAGTCCCGGGATCAAATTTAGGCTTTAGGGAAATTTTGGTTTTAGGTGAAAAAAACCCTGGAAGTTGGCAGGTAGGCCTTAAGAATAAAAAATGGAGGAAAATGACACAAGTGGAGTGTGTGGTGTAGTGGCAAAGTGATGCCACATAGGAGACAAGGGGGGTGACGCCACAAGGAAGGAATGAGGTCCAAGGTTCAAGTCTTGGCTTTTGCATTTTGGTTCCTTTTTACCTGGATCTTAGAATTTGGGCCATAGCTTATATTTAGTTGCGCATGGTTTAAGGCACAAGAGGAGCTTGTGGCCAAGTGGTTAGTGGCGTGGATTATGCTACAAGGGAGCCTGGGTTCGAATCTCATGAGAAGCAAGGGAGTATTTATTTTGCGGATTGGACGGCAAGAGTTTCAGTTGAATTTAAACTCTACTGGCAAAGGGATCCCACATCGGAAAGACACAAAGAATGAAGGTGAAGAGCTAGCTATATAAAGAGCATTCCAGGAGGAGAGTTAAGATACCTTGGTGGGCGTTTGGGCATAGGAGTGGTCGCAGCACGGTTTAGCACCAGAGTCCTATCAGGTGTGTAACTCTCTCTACTCTAATTGTAGAGCGGCAAATGCCAAAATGCCGGTCGCACGGCATTAGTAGCCACACAAGCGTGCGAGCGCACGTGTGGGGCTTCGACGCGATAGTTGAGGCCATCAATAGTATTCTTGTGGGTTGGGCTGCTTGGGCCGAAGTGGGCCCAATGGGCCCGTGGGCCCAAATGAGTAAATTGTATGATTGTTTAGTATATGTTGAACTAGACTAGGTGGAACTTATATACGTGACTAGATTTGTGCTACGTGGGCCACACGAGCGTGTGGGCCCGAATGGGCCGAAATCGGGCTTTAGGCCCAATAGTCCGGTGACGACCGGAAATGATAGCCGAGTCGCTCGAGCAACATTATGCCTTCGGAAAGGCCATTGCAGGTGCAAAATTAAGAAAATGTCCTTGGTGGGTAAATTACAAAAATACCCTTGGTAGGTAAAATTACAGTTATACCCTTAGAGGTTGACTAGCTTGATTATGTTATATTATGTTATTCCGATTATGATGATAATTCGTTCCATACGTTATCTGATATATGTTTTGCATACATGACATACTGCATACATGAATTATTATGCCAAATTGCACGGGAATGGGATATGATGATAAAGGGGAAGTGTTCGGTGGTTTTACCACATTATCCGGTGACTTATGTCACATATTATGAATCCGGTGACTTATGTCACATATTATGAATCCGGTGACTCTGTCACATTATCTGGTGGCTATGCCACATTATAAGGGCGATGTGCAGTTGACTGCAGCGGCTGCCTTCGAGGGTGTGTAGCGGATGGAGGGTCGATTTAGTAATCCCCTGGTGTGATTGGCAGGATACGGGGGTGTGTAGCGGATGGACACTAGGTTGGGTTGGGGTTCATTTTGCATAATCATGTGTGGTATACGGATTTATGTGGATTTGGGGCCAAGCCCATTTGTGGAATCATGTGAATTAATTGCATTGCACTCATTCTTGATATGCCATGACATTGGGCTAATATAGTACTGTGGGCTTAGGCCCAGTTATCGTGGTAAGGGGAATTACACACTGAGTCTCGATGACTCACCCCCTCTTTTTAAATGTTTCAGGTAATCATTAGATCGCGGATTTGGGGAGCCGAGGCAGACTTGTGGTGGCCCTGCAATGTTTTCCCGTAAACTCATTTCTTTTATTTAAGCTTACTTTTAATTTTGGGATTTTGTTATGTAATAAGGCCTTTGGTATTTTATTTGGTTTTAGCTTTCAATTTGGTTACTGTTTATTATTAAATGTCCAATATGGGTTTTTCCTAAAATGATAATAAACCGTTTATATTCAAAATTACTTAAACTCGATTTTCACAACAAATACCATTTTATTCAAATTAATAACAACTTTGTAAAATGGGCATTGAAATGAATCGGCTTTTATAAACAAACCACAAAACGCGGAGTTTCAAAAAGAATACGAACTTTTTAACAAACGCACAGGTTTTTTGACATTCCTTTCATGTGACATGCCAGATTCGGTCGTAACGTCTAGACCGGGTTTGGGGTGTTACAGGTTTTCAGCTGAAAAGTTTCCGACATTCAAACACATTAAACAAACAAATTAATCACATTAAAACACTTATTAAACACTACTTTAACCTAAACACATTAAACACTAGACTTTATTAAATGAACTAAAAGTTAAGACTTCAATTAATGCAGCAACTAGTTAATTTATGGAAGCAGAATTAAATTAACTTAAACTCATGCTTCATTAAAACATCCTAGTAACTAGATTAATTAATAAGCCTCTTATTAAATTAACTTAAACTCATGCTTCATTAAAACATCCTAGTAACTAGATTAATTAATAAGCCTCTCATTAAATTAACTTAAACTCATGCTTCATTAAAACATCCTAGTCACTAGATTAATTAATAAGCCTCTTATTAAATTAACTTAAACTCAGGCTTCATTAAAACATCCTAGTAACTAGATCAATTAATAGGCCTCTTATTAAACACAACTTATTTAATTAAACTAAACACCTTTATTTAAAGCTAATTTAAAAGTTTTTAAAAATAAAAATGCATGAAATAAATCAAGCTAAGCACAAGCTGAATGAGCCTAATATGAGCTTATTTCAACTTGCAAAAACATGCGCATTGGGCTTATTACGTTAGCCCGATTCTCCTCGTTTTGTCCAGCCATTAACTTGCTCCACTTTTGCTCAACTAAGGCCGTAATAGCCTCCTTGAAACGTTTTGCACGTGCTCTAGTGATGGGTCCTTGTGGCAACTCTAATGGCTCTTTGTTGGAACTTGGTGTGACCCGGATCATGGCCGTATCAATATTCATCACAAGTTTCCAACTCATCAAGAATTTTATACAATAAGTATACATCCAAACACTTATGTACATGCCACAACATTAGACTCAAAATGATCACATAACTACTGATTCGTTGTTAGTGTGAGCTTTGAGATGAATAGACCCGACGAGTTTCGCAAGGTGACAATCTACAAGGAAAAGGGAAAACAAACATGGTAAGCATATAGGATTTTTAGTAAGTTCATAAGTATAGTCCAAGACTTACCTTATCTTTTATCTAGATACTATAAGCTACCTTAACTTGACATAACTTGGCTAGACATGGCAAATTAAAACATCAACAATGTGAGCATTAACTTATAATCAAACAATATGATTCCACAACAATTTAAAAAGCCAATTCATGTAATTTTAAATAACTAAACTCAAAAGTTCATTCAATCCAAAGATAATACAATCACATGCATATCAAATGCATTATACTCAATTCATTCAATAGTCTTCCATTTGAACATCAAGTTCATTTCATCCCATTTCAAATTGTCAATTTCACATTAACTGTTTTGCCCGATGAGCTCTAGTAAACAAACTCAGATACATAGGTATCTATACCACACCAATTGCTTGTTTGAGCTGAATATATACATGTCAGGTTACCCGTTTGAGCTAAAACTTTATAACGACACATCAGGTTACTTATCCAAGTTAAACTTGTGTCACATATATCTGAGAATCCGTAAAAAATGTTAAACCTCGATAAGATCTATAATGAATCTTGTACAAACGTGCACAAGAACCTATTGGCATGCCAATTGTATCCAAACCTTTACTAAGTTCACACGGGCATCTATTACACATATAAAAATCACTTTTCAATTTAGTCAAATTCTCACCTTCCATACTAATTCACAGCAAACCATTCCACAATCAAGCACACACACATATATACAAATCAAATATATAAAAACTTAAGTAAATAAATATATTAGGAACTTACTTTGTCAAAACACCAAACAATTTGATTCTTCAGGGACTAATCAACAATTTTAGCTTTTCCTCGATTAACACCACTTTGATCTGGCTCTTGATCTAAACAATTATATTATATAATCCATCAATACCAACATTTTCATATTATGCCATGACATGAATGAAATTATATAGCCTTATTTTTTGATACCCCTAAAATTTTACATTTTATTCAATTTAGTCTTTAAAATCGAAATAGCCATAACTTTTAATTTTGAGCCTCGCTTTAAAAACCGACTTCACATACATTCATCAGGGATCGTCTACTCTCTATTTATATCAAAATTTCAAAAAAATCACATTTTGTTCACTTTAGTCCCTATGTACAAAACTATCAATTAAACTTTACAATTTAGTCATTTTCACCATCCAAACTTACAATCTAACAATTTCACACCGAATTATTCAAGAAATTAATAATGAAAACTTTCAAAAACTTTAACATATTTACAAATTGGTACATGGGCTAGCTAAATCAAGCTCCCATAACCTCAAAAACATGAAAATTACAAGAAAATGACTTAGAATTCCCTTAAAATTGATAGTCGAAAGTTAAAAGGTTTGAAAACCTTTCTCCTTTTGTTTTCTTAGGTTTGGACGGTTGAGGAAGAGAAAAGATGAAGAATTTCACTAATGTTTGTTATATATACTTTAATTAAATTCTTTAATCACCTGACTAAATTAATTTAATCATACTTTATGAACCTAATCCATCATTAATTAATATAAATGGAATCTTACATCATTAAACACTAATTCATATTACAAAATGATTTAATTACCATTTTGGAATTTTGGTTAATTACAATTTAAGCCCCTAAGTATTTAGCCAATTAAAAACTTATAGCCATTAGACTTTTACAATTTAGTACTTGTACCTTAATTAAGAAGTTAATAGGCAAAATTGATGGGCCGAACATCATCATTCTTTTATACCAACTCCATAAATATTCATATTTAATATTTACGAACTCGTTTTACAAAAATGGGGTTCTGAATCTGCATTTTCTGGTACCATTGAAAATTTAGCTATTACATTGTAATTTTATTGTTACTCGATTCTTACATGGTATCAAAGCTATGGTTTCTTGTTGAGAGAGAAGATTGGTGTTGTTAACGTTTGCTAAAGATATTTTTTATTTTTCATGGCACCAGAGGTAGTCTTAGGGAACAAGTGTAACAACCCTTACTTGACCTAATCACAGGGTTCGAGTCACTGGATGCTACGATCGTTGTAGAAGCAAATACGGGCAATCATACATTTTTCGACCACTTAAACATGTAATTCAACAGTAAATGTATTTAAAACATGACACACAATCATTTTTGGGTCTCACATGAGCTTATGAAAGCTATTTTGCTAACCCGAGTATGAATCAGGACCAAAGTGTATAGTTTTTAAAAGTTTCGGGCCGACATCGCGAATTCAAAGCTTCCTTGTTGCTGTGATGTCATCTTAGTGAGTCACATCATGATGACATGTATACCCACGTCATGACTTCATTAATTGTCGAATGACATCGCAACGTCGAAGACCTCTCGTTGCGACGTTGCCATCTTTCTGCCAAAATGCACATTTGGCACCTACTTTAAGTAATTTCAAACTATTTCCTAAATGTTTTCATTCCATCTTCACAAAAATTAAGTCATTAAACAAAATCAATCAATCAACCATTCTATACCTTACTAACTAATCATTCACAGTTAACCATATATATATATCCATTTCATCTATCTCTATCAAAATGCTTTCAGTTCTAAGTCAAGCACAATCATTTTACCAATTGCAAACTATCAATTTAAAAGATTGACATGAATTAATCAAAACATATACTAAATTACATAACATACTTATCATTCATCTTACCATTCTTAAAACATTATTCAAGATAACCAATTGAATGACCTAATTGATAGTTTAACATGTCAGACCATTTACAAGTAAAATCATCATTCATACATCATCAAACTTAACCAAAATATGCACTATTAACTTGTATACCAAATAGTACATAATACCATCCACTTCAAAATGACCATACGCATAGTAAATGTGACTTCTCCAATCCGGCTTAGACGTTATGGCCAAATTGTGAAGATCATATTAGCCACATGTGTGACTAACTATCCTATCGTTCTTTGAAAACCTTAGGTACTCTCTCACTCTTAAGAAAAATAGTGGTTTACCTTTATTATTTTGGAAAATGTTTCATTAATTAAATCAACCATTTAATTTCGCATGTTTGTATGGTTTAGAAAACACATTGCTTGTCATTTCACTTAACAAAACCTTGTTATCTTTTATTGCAGTGGAAAACTCAGTTTATAATAGATTTATCGTTAAGCCAAGTATCATGCATTGCCCAATTTCAAAATATATTTAGAAAATCAAATAAATGTCTCAAGTATGCATGCATGGAAACCCTAAAGTAGAATAAAACCCAAACCATAGTCCAAATAACTTTACAATCCAAAAACCAAATAAATTTAAGTAAAACTTAAACAAAATAAATTATTAGTCTGAAGTCCATCGTATGTTCGCATGTCAGGTCCGATCCTAGTCTCGAGCATTACCTAAGATGTTTGAAAATATGGGGTGAGCTACTAGCTCCATGTGAGTCTAAATAGTAAGAACATTTAATTATCCATGTAAACATCAATCAATAAATTAATGCAACATATCACATGACATAAAACATTATCTTCCGGGAGTGTCATGGACATAATACAATGCATAAAGAATCCTACCCAACCATCTGCTACATGCCACGAGTTCCCCAAAACCCGTCTGCCAAACTCTAAACGTTGCGAGCTATGCTCGATGTGGCTAAACAACCATTATATACAATGCAGTTATACTACCATTTAAAATGCGATATAATTAACATTTTCCTCATTACTCTCGGTGCAGTGCACTGGCAACATAAATGCGGTCTTAATATGCCACTATTACTCCACGAATATCCTCCGTCATCCACAATATCCCACCTCATGCACATGCATTATGTCATACAAAATACCAGCAAGATCATGTTTTCATCATAATCGTATTCCAATGGCATGAATGACAAGCTTTCCATGAGTACGTTTCATAGCATTTCACCCAAGCATACATTTCATGCATTCAATCTTTATTTCCATTTTAATACGTTCTATGCATACATCCAAAATGCATTATATATCCAAACCATTCATGTTATTTCATACCAATACCAGTCATACAAACAATCAGTCAACCATGCAACTTTGCGAATATGCCATTTAGTTGGGCTTGAGACTTACCTAATTCGACCACTTTAAAATCACTTACCTAGCCATTTAACTAAGCCTAACCAAAAATCTTAAACATCAATTTAATCACTGAAAATACTATTTAGACATTCAAGTTTAACGGTTAGAACCCAACCTTAATTTTGCACAACCGTAACACTTCATACGAAACTCGCAATTCCTCCTTTAAACTTAAATTGAACCTAAGTTAAAACACAACATTTATCGAGTTAAAACACTGCTAAATCAGCCTTAATACACCCTCTAAGGGTGGAACACATAGTGAATGCGATCCAACTCAAGAGGAAATTCAAGTTGATATGCCACTGGACCAACCCTCTTAAGTACCCGATAAGGTCCAAGAAATCAAGGCTCAACTTGCCCTTCCGGTCAAATTTCAAAACCTTCTTCCATGGAGAAACCTTAAGAAAAACCTAATCTCCAACACTAAATTCAATGTCCTTGTGCTTTAAATCAACATACAACTTATGTTTGTTCAAAACCACCTTTAATTTGTCTCGAATTAACCGAATTTTTTCCTCAGCCTCCGGAACTAATTCTGGACCCAATAACTTTTTCTCCCCCAACTTAGTCAAATATAAAGTCGAGAGCCTCATAAGGTGCCATTTGGATATTAGTGTAATATCTCATTTTTTTAGTGGTTTCGGGACCACAGTTTTGATATGAGAGGTCATGTTTATTGTTTAATTAACATTTATAGAGCTATATTAGGGTATTATTAAAATATGATTAAGAAATTTTAATGTTTAGATAGTTAATTAAGTAAAAGGACTAATTAGTAAACATTGTGAAAGTTAGATTCTATTAGTAAATTGGGTTTAATAACTTTAGAAATTTAATTTGATGGCCTTAAGTGGTAATGAGACCATCACTATCCATGATGGACGGTAATAGGTTTAAGTTTGACTTAATTGAATGATATATTAAAGGGTAATTTTGTAAGTTAGAAATTACAACTATAATTAATAAAACAAAAAGATGTCATCTTCTAAGGAGCTTAGTGCCGAAAATTGTAGGTAAGAACACCATTTTTGGGTGCTTGAGGTTCGGCCAAACAATTTGGTGCATGCATGGTATGAACTTTTAGCTTATTTCTTATAATTTTTATGTTTTTGAAATCATTGCAACTAGATCCTGTTAACCTGAACCTTCATTTTTAAAACTATTATAGATTTTGAAATGTACCATTGATGACTTCTTGATGTTTATGATGTTAAATAATAGATTTGAGTTATTATTTGTTGACTATGAATTTGTTTATTAAGTAATTTTGTTTGTTTTTGTAATTTGATAAAATATTAAAATAGACATGGTATTCTTGTGAATTTTGAATAGTTTTGGATTGTATTAATATGGAAATGAATTCAGAAAGCTTAGGGTATTTGGAAATTTTATTAATTTTGGAATTTTGGATTTAGGGACTAAATTGTGAGAAATGTAAAAGTTTAGGAAAATTGTCTAATTAATAGAAAGTTAAGGGTAATGTGCATTAAATTGAGTGTGAATTTTATATGAAATTAATATATGATATTTAATTACTTTTTTAGATTAAGATTTGAATAAAAAATACAATAACCGAGGGAAAGGAAAAATTCTGGAGTATTCCTTGCGTTTTAATTGGAAGTAAATAGTAGGTAAGTTCATAGTTATTTGCTATTTAATGTGTTTCACTCATAATTTATATGGTTATTATCTTGTTAGTTGATCTCATTGTATGTTCATGTGAATATAATTTAGTTAATTATATAATTATTAGAAATGTAAGTATTACATATATATAAAATTGAAAAGTGGTTATTAGTAGTGTTTTTTGGATTTGAAATGAATTGTATGAGATTGTAATGAGTTCTATTATGTATATGAAAATGTTGAAGTGCCTTCGTTACACCTCAGTGCCCCTGTAAACACTTCAGTGTCCCTGATTGCACAAGTGTGCCCCTGCACTCTGGTGCCCTGACAACACATTCATGCCCCTAACTGCACTCTGATACCCTTGATTGCACACTTGTGCTTCTTATTGCACTTTGGTGCCCCTGTTTTTACATCATGATGCCCCTGAAAATGAGTGAGGTTCGATTATGTGAACCGAGTAATGATGAACTTGATTAAATGATATGAAAAATTACATGGAATTGACATATTCTAGTTATGATGAATTCTTGAAAACTTATAGACAAAACAATAGAGAATTTTAGTTATCATGTTATAATTTTTAAGTGATTCCTTTATTTAAAGCAAGTCAAGTAGAAATTACACTATGATCTTACTAAGCTATTTAAGCTTAATGATTTTTCTCATGTTATTTTGTAGTTAACGATTGCGGGCGGCTTGAAGGATCGACATCAAAGCTCACACTATCCATTTACTTTTCTATCTTTTTTTGGGTTATGGCATGTATATAGGTTTTGTTGTAAGAAAATTAATATTATAAGATTTGGAAGATATGAAAAATTATTTAGCACTTGTGAATGTGTTATGTAATGTTGAATGGTAAACTTTAATAGTATATTTAGAAGATAATATTAAGGTGTGTTAATGGATAAAGTTTTGGTGTAATGTTTGAATGTTTGATTATAATTGAGGTACTTATGAATGGTACATTGGTTAGAAGTTTAAGCTATTAATTTTGATATGTTTTAAGTGTATGTTTTGATTGTTTTGGTCATGGGATGATTTGTGTTTTAAATGTACCTTATTAGGCAAGTTTTGGCTTGATTTTAGCTTGTTTAAGGGGTTAATTTGGAAGCACACGACCTGGGACATGAGCCATCACATGTTTGTGTGCTATGCATGGTCACCCACGCACGGTCACCCCACACGGTCGTGCGTGCTCTATTAGTTTTAGTGCAGGTTTCACACAATCTGAGACACGAGCTGAGACACAACCAAGTGTCTCAAGTCAGTAAGTTACACGATCTATGACACGGGCTAGAACACAGCCATGTGTCCTTACTTCGAATGCTCACAAGGTCTAAGTTGTGCACACGGCCTGGTCACATGGCTGTGTGACCCTTGTTTTCCAAATTTTCAAGTTTTTCCTAAACTTTATGTTTTGATTCATTTTTATCCCTAATTGCTTTAGGGCCCCATAAACCTGAATTAAGACCCATGTAAATATTTATTCTATGATTTGTTATGCTTATAAATTAATTGAATATTTTCTCTAAATTAAGATTAATTGTTCTATTTGGTTTTGTAACACTCTGATCCTTAATCTGACAACGGAGACGGGATACAGGTGTTACAACTATACTAGAAGTTATTATTATAAGCGAGCTGCACCATCGATAGATTCTCCTCCCAATTACTCCGAAAATCTATTACACAACTCCTTAGCATATCCTTCAAAATTAGAATTACCCTCTCTGACTGACCATCAGTCTGAAAAGCCGTATTGAAGTCTAGCCGTGTACCCAAAGCCTCCTGCAATTTCTACCAGAACTGGGACGTAAAGCGGGGATCTTGATCTGAAATAATTGGCACTGACACTCCATGCAATCTCATCATTTCAGAAAGCTTAGCTAGTTTCTGAAGAGAATAATCAATATGAACTGGAATAAAATGGACAGTCTTAGTCAATTTATCCACTATGACCCAGATTGGATCTTTCTTAGTAGGTGTCAAGGGCAACTCACTAACAAATTTCATAGTCACTTTCTCCCAGTTCTACTATGGAATATGAATCGGCTGTAGTAACCCAGATGGAAACTGATGCTCAGCCTTAACTTGTTGGCAAGTCAAATATTTCGACACCAACTCAGTTAGCTCCCATTTAAGACCCTGCCACCAATACACTTCTCTTAAGTCTTGATACATCTTATTACTATCAGGATGCATAGCATAAGGGCTGCTATGTGCTTCTTGTAGTATAGATTGCCTCAAACTCTTATCGTTCGGTACACAATATCTACTTCTGAAACACAAAATACCATCAGAATTAATCCCAAAGTCCTCAGTCGATCAATCTTTAACCTGCTTCAACTGAGGTACTGAAGATTCGTCAAGACTCTACTAATCTTTGATTTCCTAAACTCAAACAAGTTTTACTTGCAACTCAACCAAAATACCCCCATCATCGAATAAAATTTAATGAGCAAACATAGACCTCAAGTCAAACATTGCCCTTCTGCTCAAATCGTCTACCACTACATTAGCTTTCCCAAGGTGATACTCTATCATGCAATTGTAGATTTTTAACAATTCAATCCACCTACGCTGCCTCAAGTTAAGCTCCTTCTGGGTAAGAAGATATTTGATGCTTTTTTGATCTGTGTAAATAATACACTTCTCACCATATAAGTAGTGTCTCCAAATTTTAAGAGCGAAAACAACAGCTGCCAACTCCAAATCATGAGTAGGATAATTTCATTCATGTGGCCTAAGTTGTCTCAAGGCATAAGCTACTACCTTACCACCCTGCATTAAAACACATCGAAGCCCATCATGCGAAGCATCGCTGAACACAATGTAATCTTTACTAGATTCTGGCTGAATAGAGCAGGAGCTTCAGTCAACACAAATTTTAGTTTTTCAAAGTCGGTCTGCTGCTCTTTTTCTAGTTTAAATGGAGTATTCTTCATTAATAGCTTAGTCAATTGGGCTACTACCAAGGAAAACCTTCAACAAACCTTCTACAGTACCCAGTAAGACCTAGAAAACTCTGAATCTTTGATACATTTTTCGGTTGCTTCCAATCCAAGATAGCTTCAACCTTTTTAGGATCCACACAAATACCCTCCGTTGATACCACGTGACCCAAAAACTTAACCTCCTTCAACCAAAACTCGCACTTAGTGAGTTTAGCGAAAAGCTAATTTTCATGAAGAATTTGTAGGACTACCCTCAGATGCTCATCATGCACAGATTCTATCTTTGAGTATACTAGGATGTCATTGATGAACACAACAACGAATTGGTCAATGAAAGGTAGAAAGACACAGTTCATAAGATCCATAAATGCAGTTGGTGTATTAGTCATTCCGAAGGGCATAACGAGAAAATCATAATGTCCATAACGAGTCTTAAAAGTAGTCTTGGGTACATCAGATTATCTCACCTTAAGTTGATAGTACCTGGATCTTAGATCGATTTTAGAGAAGATAGTTGCACCTCTTAATTAATCGAATAGTTTGTCAATCCTTAGTAGTAGATATTTATTCTTTATGGTTAGCTTATTTACCGGTCTGTAATTAATGTATAACTAGAGTGTACCATCCTTTTTCTTTATGAACAATATCGGTGCACCCTATAGAGAAACATTGAGTCTAATGAAACCCATATCCAACAGTTCTTGCAAATGTACTGTCAACTCCTTAAGCTCTTTAGGTGCCATGAGGTAGAGAGGAATGGGCACCAGTTCCGTTCCAGCAACAACTTGATACCAAATTCCACTTTTGGATCTAGAGGTAACCCTGGATGTTTCTCAGGAGAGATATCAGGAAATTCTTATTGTACGAATGTTATCCACGGAAGGACCGACTGCAATCACATCTCAAACATAAGCCAAAAATGCTTCACACCCTTTCTGAACCATTTTTTTGCTAACATAGCAGAGATCACACTGGACAAATAGTTTTGACATTCCCCAACCATAACAACTTCCTTTCCAAACCCAGTCATCAAAGTTACTCTCTTCAATACACAATCCAGACGAACTTGGTGTTCAAGCAACCAGTTTATTCCCAAAATCAAGTCTCATTAAAGGTCAATCCCATCAAGTTGACAGGAAAGGCTTCCCCTTGAACCTCTAAAAGGAATGTAACAACCCAAACCCGGCCCAAACACTATGGTCGAATCTGGATCGTTACGGGGAAAATCTTTTCGAAAACCATTTTGAAACCCATTAAGCTTTGTTGAAAACTTCTCGGATTTGATTATCTTGATAAAATCATACTTAGTGTTAAATAAAAAAAATATTTAAATCAAGTTATAAAACAAATTTTAACCGGCCCGATGGCATTTAAAACATTTTTCGTTTTAAATTGGGAAAATGTGATTTGAATTCAACACTAATAATAACAGAGTTTAAAATAATATCCAACGTAAGAAAATAATAAGAATAAAGTATCAGGAGGCCTTATTACAACCAAATAAAATAAACCCAGAATAAAATTATTGAATAGAAATTAAAGTCATTTAAATTTAACTCCACTGCATGGCCACCTCGAGTCATCCTGGCTCCACATCCGCGGTCTAAGTGTCACCTGAAAATATAAAGGAGAAGGTGAGTCACCAAGACTCAGTATGTAACCCTTCCCCCCATTTTAAAATAATTTCATACACATCAGATAACAAATTAATTATGCAAATTATCATGGGCCCCAACCTAGCCAGCCATACGCCACTGTCTACCCCGTTGTGGTACCAAACCACTGGTGGTGCCAAACCACTGGTGACATATAGTCACGTTGTGCTACCAAAGCACTGGTGTCCGTAGACACGAATCGGGTGATGGGGCCAACCCATCGTGTGATACCAAATCACTGGCAGACGATCCCATATCTCAAGTGGGGCCAACCCACGGTGGTGTTAACCACAGGGACAAGTCGCTACTGAGGTGCCAAACCTCTGGAGGTACCAAACCTCTGGTGACCGTAGTCACAGTGTGTTACCAAAACACTGGTGCCCGTCGGCACGATCAATACTGCCCCCTCCACTCATCAACCCATATCAAACATTGTATAACAGATCTCATGTCATCACATATTTAATCAACATATAGTAAACAATGGCATGCTTTCCAAAAGCATTATCAACAATCTCACACTGACAGAGACTTACCGGCATCCTCGCTTGTACCATTAAGGTACTAAATCCATATCTACATAAAGCAGATATTCACACAACAGACATTCAATATGTTTTATTAATCATTACAAGTGTGTATGTACACACCTTTCACCAACGAGGAGTCTAAATCCCGAAAGAAGAATCGGCCACCCTAGCTTTATTGATCCCTTGTACCCGAATCCTTACCCAAATCGCTTCGAGTACTAGCCTTAGCGTCCGATTTGTGAATCTGGTTCACAAGCTTCACTGAGTCAATTAATAACACTACTAATCATAGCCTTTGGCTTTTAAATGAACTCCAATTACATATGTAGATCCTTACCGAAAATTGATTGACGAATGTTGACGAACTCACTTGCTTGTTCCCAAATCCCGAAGATCCTACAACGAATTCGGTTTAATCTGTGATTAGCACCCTTAATTACCAATTGCCGAAACCCACACCTACCTTTACCAAAGTCGATATAATGAGAAAAACATAAACATTCGGCCCAAAACCCTTACCTTCCGAAATCAACTAAAGGAAAGCCACGTTCTCTTGCACAAAATTCGGCCAAGTAGAGTTTAATATAAAGGAAAGGGGTTTCGGCACTTTGATAGGGATGAGATTCGGCTATTATGAGGGAAAAGTAATGGAGAGAAAAATAAAAATAAAAGAAACAAAGTAGGAAGGGGTTCGGCTGAAATAAAAAAAACAAACAAGATGGTAGGTGGGGGTTTATAAAAGGATTTCGGCACCCCCCCTAATACTTGCCGTCCACTCCATTCAAAGGAGTTTAAAATTTTGCAAACTCCTTGAAACATTCCTGGCCAAATATTCAAAATAATTTGAATAGCTAAACACCTACATTTTCTCTTGGATTTAATAAGATAAGAAATCCAATTAAAAAGCTTTATCCTTATCATCTTGGAATCAAATAAATAATAGAAACCAAAGAGGCCATGTGCTGCCAAACTCCAGCCGAAAGAACAAGGGACCATGTGCAGCCAATTCACGCCAAGCTTCAAAAAAAAAAAGGAGACCAAGTGCTGCTCCTTAGATTCGAACCAAAGACCACCCGTGACAGCCCTTATTCCAGCGCCCTTGCCAACTCTTCCAGCCCGACTTTCATGTCAATCTACCCCACCATTTATTTATAAGACCTCCCTGGCCGCTTACCCCAAAAATTAGAATTAAAAAGAATGCAAAATGCTACAGCAGCAGCTCGAACGTGCGTCCATCCACTTCCAAACTCCTAGTGGCGCTCCAAGCCACTCCACCTACCTGCCTCTTATGTCAAGAAGCCCTCTTGATTTATTTAAAAGGCCTTCCTAGGCCTAACGCCCCCAAAACCCAAAAAGGAAAAAAGATTTCCTCCTTGCTCCTTCCACGAATCGAACCCAAGGGCTCCTTTGCAGGCCCTTAAGTCATCAAGCCAACACGCCAATTACAATTCTTGTGTCAAGTTTTCCTTAAATTTTATTTAAGCCCTATCGTTACCTAGCTCCTTCCTTGTACATACTTTAAAATTTTTTTTTTTTAACACTGGATCAGGCCTAGCTCGGGTTATTTTTAGACCCTTAAACATGTCAAATAAAATTATAAATTTTATTTCTTGAAGCCCCATTGTAATTTATTTAAATTACAAGTAACCCCTAATTTGGGGTGTTACAATTCTTCCCCCCTTAAAATAAATTTCGTCCCCGAAATTACTTAACTAGAAAAGGTGGGGGTATTGCTGCCTCATTACATCCTCAGGTTCCCACGTAGCTTCCTCTGAACCATGGTTCCGCCACAGCACCTTCACCAAGGGCACTGACTTCCTACGTAGAACCTTCACGTCTCGGTCTAAGATCTGAACTGGTTCCTCCTCAAACGATAAATCTGGATTCACCTCGATCTCTGCCACTGGCACAACGTGCGATGGGTCTGACCGATACCGTCTCAGCATTGATACGTGAAAGACATCATGGATCTGACTCAGTTCTGCCGGCAACTCTAGCTGGTAAGCTACCGGTCCCACTCGCTTAATCACCGTATATGGGCCAATGAATCTTGGGCTCAGCTTTCCTTTTCGCCCAAATCTCAACACCTTTTTCCAAGGCGACACTTTCAGAAAAACCTTGTCTCCCACAGCATACTCCATCTCCTTGCGTTTTAAATCCGCATAGGATTTTTGCCTATCCGATGCTTCCTTAAGACGAGACCGAATCACCTTGACTTTATCCTCCGTCTCTGTCACCAACTCTGGCCCCAAAATCTGTCGTTCGCCTAATTCTGTCCAACATGTCGGAGTACGACACTTCCGTCCATACAGTGCCTCATACGGAGCCATCTGGATACTTGCCTGGTAGCTGTTGTTGTAGGCGAACTCTGCCAATGGTAGAAACTCCTCCCAACTACCACGAAAATCCAAGACGCATCCTCTTAACATATCCTCCAAGATCTGTATCACTCTCTTCGATTGTCCGTCCGATTGTGGATGGAAAGCTGTACTGAAGTCCAACCGCGTACCCAAAGCTTGGTGCAAGGCCTTCCAAAACCTTGACGTGAACCTGGGATCCCTATCCGAGATGATTGATGTTGGAACCCCATGCAATCTTACTATCTCCGAGACGTACAGCTTAGCTAGCTTCTGAAGAGAAAAATCCATCCTCACCGGTATGAAGTGAGCCGACTTAGTTAACCGGTCTACTATTACCCAAACCGCGTCTCTCTTACTGGGCGTAAGGGGTAGCCCACTAACAAAATCCATAGTGATCCGTTCCCACTTCCATTGGGGAATCTTCACTGGCTGAAGCAACCCTGACGGCAACTGATGTTCAGCCTTGACCTGCTGACAAGTCAGACACTTACCAACAAACTCTGTCACTTCACGTTTTAACCCGGGCCACCAAAACTGCTCTCTAAGATCCCTATACATCTTGCTTCCTCCCGGATGCATAGCGTAAGGGCTGCTATGTGCATCATGGAGAATCTTCTGCCTCAACTCCACATCCTTTGGCATACACGCTCGCCCTTGAAAGCATAATACTCCCTCACTCGACAGGTTATATCCTTCCAAACCACCATCCTGAACTTGCATTCTCTTAGCATTTAACCCTTCGTCCACTAACTGCTTGTCCTTAATCTCCTCGATCCATGTCGGCTTGACTTGAAGTTCTGCCAAGAGACTCCCATCGTCATATAGACTCAACCGAGCAAACATCGCTCTTAAGTCCGCCACAACCTTCCGGCTCAACGCGTCAGCTACTACGTTAGCCTTGCCTGGATGGTATTCGATTGAACAATCGTAATCCTTTAATAGTTCAATCCACCGACGTTGTCTCAGATTCAGATCCTTCTGAGTCAAGAGATACCTCAAACTCTTATGATCCGTGTAGACTATCGACTTTTCCCCATAAAGGTAGTGTCTCCATATCTTCAGTGCGAAAACGACTGCGGCTAACTCCAAATCGTGAGTTGGGTAGTTCAATTCATGAGGTCTTAACTGACGTGATGCATAGGCTACTACCTTCCCTTCCTGCATCAGCACACATCCCAAACCAGTATGGGACGCATCACAATAAACGGTAAACAACTTCCCTGCCTCAGGTTGTACCAAAACCGGAGCTTCCGTCAAAATTCTCCTTAGCCTATCAAAGCTTTCTTGCTGCTTCTCCGACCATACAAATGGGACACCTTTTCTTAGCAGCTTCGTCAATGGTGCAGCGATTAAAGAAAATCCTTCTACGAATCTCCGATAGTATCCCGCTAAACCCAGAAAACTTCGGATTTCCGCCACTGACCTAGGCGGTTTCCAATCCAATACCGCTTCAATCTTGCGAGGATCTACTCTAATTCCTTCTGCTGATACTACATGACCTAAGAAAGCCACCTCCTTCAGCCAAAATTCGCACTTACTGAATTTGGCATATAACTGCTTCTCCCTCAATACTTGCAGAACTATCCGTAAATGCTTGTCGTGCTCTTCCTCCGTCTTAGAGTAGACCAATATGTCATCTATGAATACCACGACGAACTGATCCAAGTACTGCTGAAATACTCTATTCATTAAATCCATGAACGCCGCCGGTGCATTGGTCAATCCAAATGGCATTACGAGAAACTCGTAGTGCCCATACCGAGTTCGGAATGCCGTCTTGTGAACATCCACTTCCTTCACCCTTAATTGATGATAACCCGACCTAAGGTCAATCTTTGAAAATACCGACGCTCCCTTCAATTGGTCAAATAAGTCGTCGATCCGAGGCAATGGGTACTTGTTCTTGATTGTTAACTTGTTCAACTGACGGTAGTCGATGCACATCCGCATCGAACCGTCCTTCTTCTTGACAAATAACACGGGTGCTCCCCACGGAGATATGCTAGGTCGGATAAATCCTCTATCCAAGAGCTCCTGAATTTGAGCCTTCAGCTCCACCAATTCCTTTGGTGCCATTCGGTATGGTGCTATAGACACAGGTGCCGTTCCGGGTAGCAAGTCAATACCGAATTCAACTTCCCGATCTGGAGGCAGACCCGGAAGCTCTTCTGGGAACACATCAGCAAATTCCCCAACCGTTCGGACCCTTCCAACTACTGACTCCTTAGCTTCCAAAGCACAGATTCGAACCAAATACGCCTTACAACCTTTCTTGACCATCTTTTCCGCCTTCAAGGCAGACACCACATTGGATAGGTAATTCCTTCTATCACCTATCATGACCACTTCACCACCTTCAGCCGTATTAAGAACCATGCGCTTAGCTGCGCAATCCAAATTCGCCCGATACTTAACCAGCCAATCCATTCCAAGGATCAAATCGAACTCTCCGAAAGGTAGTTCCATCAGATCGGCTACAAATACGACCCCTTGGAGTTCTAGGGGTACGTATCTATAAAGTTTGTCTACGACTACCGAGTGTCCTAGAGGGCTTAGCACAGTCATCTTCCTAAGAGTAGTCTCAGAGTCTAGGTCCATAGTTCCTACCGCACTACTAGCAATGTACGAGTGCGTCGAACCCACATCAATCAATGCAACATAAGGTAAACCAAATATTAGAAACGTACCGGTTATGACGTCCGGTGCGTCTCCCTCCTCGCGACGCCTCGCTGCATAGACTAAGCCAGGCTGCCTAGCCTCCGTGTTACCCGAACCTCTGCCCTGAATTCCACGACCTCGGTTGGAACCATTGTTTCCTCTGCCATTACCACGACCCCTCTGTGGTGGTCCAACATTTCTGCCCTGAGCGCGATTCTGACCTTCTGGCTGATCCTTAGCTACCTTTTGAGGACAGTCCCTTACCCGATGCTCCAAAGACCCACACTCAAAACAACCTTTGTTACCGGTCCAACAACTCCCCCAATGGGTTTTTCCACAGCGGTTGCACTGAGTTGGCCTTTGATTAGTAGTCGTGGGCCTTGCTGCCTGATTTGGCCCACAAGGCCTAGCCTTTTTCTGGACATTACCACCTGACCCAGCTGGCCCAAATCCTCTCTTCTGATTATTCCTACTATAATTTTGCCTCACAGCCTCCTTGATCCCTTCGGCCACCTTGGCCTTTTCCACTAGGGATGAGAACTCTCGCACCTGCTGCGGAGCTATCAGCAGCCTCAAATCATCTCGGAGTCCGTCTTCAAAGCGGACGCAGCGCTCGTGTTCGGTAGCCACGATGCCTCTAGCATACCTACTCAGTCTTAAAAACTCTGCTTCATATTCTGCTACTGACTTAGTCCCTTGCACTAACCCTAGGAAGGCTTTCCTCTGAGCATCTGTATAACTGGTGCCCACATATTTCTTCTGAAAAGCAGTTTTAAAGTAGTCCCACGTGAGATCATCAGCCGCGGCTCCATCCCGGACTGTCAGCCACCACTGGTACGCCTCATCCTTTAAAAGCGACACCGCCCCTTTCAGCTTCTCCTCCTCAGTCAGATCAATATCATCCATAACCCTTTCCGTAGATTCCAGCCAATATTCTGCAGCACTGGGCGCCACTCCTGAGACACCACGGAATACCTCGGCCCCGTTAGACAGAATTCGCTCGGGAACAGACTTCCGAGCTCCCAAATTCCCACCAGCCCCGGCCACCATTTCCAACACTCGCAAAACAGCTTGCGACACAGCCTCACCACCGGTCTGGTCCTGCTCCTCAGCCCTGAAAATAGGAGGTGGTGGTGGCGGTGGTACCTCGTTTTCCGAACCTTGTCCTGACCTGACGGGTTCAGACACCGTCATTCTACCCCTACCTCGTCCACGGCGTCCTCGTCCTCTAGAACTCATTCTATCTACTTGCGCTTTTATCTGATTAAGAAAATTTTATGTGTTAGCATTTGTTTCACTTTCTTATTCGCGAAGACATTTTATGAACAGAATTTAATTGGGGATTCTTTCGAGCAAGCAAGGTTTCAGTCTTCTATCCTAGTTCACACAAAGGAGTTCACGCATCCATTCCTTAATACTTTCCATACCTATTCACTCTTCGGACATTTCTGCCCATTTCTAACCCAGGGGTATTTTCGTCATTTTCCCTACAGGGGTATTTTCGTAAATAAAGGAATTTTAAAACTTTAGTAAAGTAGGTCATTTTGAAATTCCCAAAACTGGCGGATATTTATATAAAAAAAATTTGTGAAATCGTAACCGTTTTGAAACCAGGGGTATTTTGGTAATTTTGTCAATCAGGGGCAATTTTGTCATTTTGATAAATCAGGGATATTTTCGTCAGTTGTAAAACTTCGAGGGTCCTTTTTTTGAAAATGTTTCTTTTCAAATAGTAATGTTTGTAAAAATTTCTAAAACCAGGGTCATTTCGGTAATTTTGCAACTTGAGGGCGTTTTCGTAATTTTCTAAACCAAAATATTTCAGTGTTGATTTTCAAAACTAAGTTGTTGGATACTTGTAAAGTAGTTGAAATTTTGAGCAAAACCATTGAACTGATATTTTATGAGTCAGGGGCGTTTTAGTAATTTTACCCCTAAGGGCATTTTTGTAATTTTTCGAAAATCAAATTTTTTTTTCAAGGAAAAAGTTGTGAAAATGATGTTCTCCGATTTAAAAGAGTTATTGCAAAAGTTTTGGAAACATTAGGGTTCTTGTTGTTTCGTTCCTTTCAAAACATGGCTAATTCCCTTTTCGGGTTTTAATCACAGGGTTTAGCCTATGACCGAGCCCTTATGGTCAGGGTGAACCAAAGCTACGCACCAGGCAGGATTCGAGTGAAGAGGAGGTGGGTCACGCGGACCGCTTAAATACCAAGCTCTCACCGAACCTTTCTAGACATGCGCACAGAGGTTGCCACACCACTGAGCCCTCTGAGTTAGGGTGAACCGAAGCTACGCACCAGGTAGGATACCTGCGAAGAGGAGGTGAGTCACGAGGACTGCTTAAATACCAAGCTCTTCCGGATCCAATCCTAGACATGCGTACAGGGGTTACCACACCCTAGCTCACTTGGCTAAGTCATAGATTGGTTTAGTTCTTTAATGTCTTATGTTCGGTTCATGTGTTTGAGTAATTTAATCCTAGGGTTCAAGTCCTATAAGTCTATCTACGTTCCATACTTCCTACCCTTCTACAGAATATAATTCACCAAGAGGTTCAAAAGTACTTACCTGGCGGATCGGTGCCGGAGACTCGGCCATGCTGTTCAAAATCCAAAAATTACTTCATAAGGCCTTTTAAAACATTTTTGGGCCTTGGGCCCCCACAGCCGAGTTTTGAACCTGGCTCTGATACCAATTTTGTAACAACCCAAACCCGGCCCAAACACTATGGTCGAATCTGGATCGTTACGGGGAAAATCTTTTCGAAAACCATTTTGAAACCCATTAAGCTTTGTTGAAAACTTCTCGGATTTGATTATCTTGATAAAATCATACTTAGTGTTAAATAAAAAAAATATTTAAATCAAGTTATAAAACAAATTTTAACCGGCCCGATGGCATTTAAAACATTTTTCGTTTTAAATTGGGAAAATGTGATTTGAATTCAACACTAATAATAACAGAGTTTAAAATAATATCCAACGTAAGAAAATAATAAGAATAAAGTATCAGGAGGCCTTATTACAACCAAATAAAATAAACCCAGAATAAAATTATTGAATAGAAATTAAAGTCATTTAAATTTAACTCCACTGCATGGCCACCTCGAGTCATCCTGGCTCCACATCCGCGGTCTAAGTGTCACCTGAAAATATAAAGGAGAAGGTGAGTCACCAAGACTCAGTATGTAACCCTTCCCCCCATTTTAAAATAATTTCATACACATCAGATAACAAATTAATTATGCAAATTATCATGGGCCCCAACCTAGCCAGCCATACGCCACTGTCTACCCCGTTGTGGTACCAAACCACTGGTGGTGCCAAACCACTGGTGACATATAGTCACGTTGTGCTACCAAAGCACTGGTGTCCGTAGACACGAATCGGGTGATGGGGCCAACCCATCGTGTGATACCAAATCACTGGCAGACGATCCCATATCTCAAGTGGGGCCAACCCACGGTGGTGTTAACCACAGGGACAAGTCGCTACTGAGGTGCCAAACCTCTGGAGGTACCAAACCTCTGGTGACCGTAGTCACAGTGTGTTACCAAAACACTGGTGCCCGTCGGCACGATCAATACTGCCCCCTCCACTCATCAACCCATATCAAACATTGTATAACAGATCTCATGTCATCACATATTTAATCAACATATAGTAAACAATGGCATGCTTTCCAAAAGCATTATCAACAATCTCACACTGACAGAGACTTACCGGCATCCTCGCTTGTACCATTAAGGTACTAAATCCATATCTACATAAAGCAGATATTCACACAACAGACATTCAATATGTTTTATTAATCATTACAAGTGTGTATGTACACACCTTTCACCAACGAGGAGTCTAAATCCCGAAAGAAGAATCGGCCACCCTAGCTTTATTGATCCCTTGTACCCGAATCCTTACCCAAATCGCTTCGAGTACTAGCCTTAGCGTCCGATTTGTGAATCTGGTTCACAAGCTTCACTGAGTCAATTAATAACACTACTAATCATAGCCTTTGGCTTTTAAATGAACTCCAATTACATATGTAGATCCTTACCGAAAATTGATTGACGAATGTTGACGAACTCACTTGCTTGTTCCCAAATCCCGAAGATCCTACAACGAATTCGGTTTAATCTGTGATTAGCACCCTTAATTACCAATTGCCGAAACCCACACCTACCTTTACCAAAGTCGATATAATGAGAAAAACATAAACATTCGGCCCAAAACCCTTACCTTCCGAAATCAACTAAAGGAAAGCCACGTTCTCTTGCACAAAATTCGGCCAAGTAGAGTTTAATATAAAGGAAAGGGGTTTCGGCACTTTGATAGGGATGAGATTCGGCTATTATGAGGGAAAAGTAATGGAGAGAAAAATAAAAATAAAAGAAACAAAGTAGGAAGGGGTTCGGCTGAAATAAAAAAAACAAACAAGATGGTAGGTGGGGGTTTATAAAAGGATTTCGGCACCCCCCCTAATACTTGCCGTCCACTCCATTCAAAGGAGTTTAAAATTTTGCAAACTCCTTGAAACATTCCTGGCCAAATATTCAAAATAATTTGAATAGCTAAACACCTACATTTTCTCTTGGATTTAATAAGATAAGAAATCCAATTAAAAAGCTTTATCCTTATCATCTTGGAATCAAATAAATAATAGAAACCAAAGAGGCCATGTGCTGCCAAACTCCAGCCGAAAGAACAAGGGACCATGTGCAGCCAATTCACGCCAAGCTTCAAAAAAAAAAGGAGACCAAGTGCTGCTCCTTAGATTCGAACCAAAGACCACCCGTGACAGCCCTTATTCCAGCGCCCTTGCCAACTCTTCCAGCCCGACTTTCATGTCAATCTACCCCACCATTTATTTATAAGACCTCCCTGGCCGCTTACCCCAAAAATTAGAATTAAAAAGAATGCAAAATGCTGCAGCAGCAGCTCGAACGTGCGTCCATCCACTTCCAAACTCCTAGTGGCGCTCCAAGCCACTCCACCTACCTGCCTCTTATGTCAAGAAGCCCTCTTGATTTATTTAAAAGGCCTTCCTAGGCCTAACGCCCCCAAAACCCAAAAAGGAAAAAAGATTTCCTCCTTGCTCCTTCCACGAATCGAACCCAAGGGCTCCTTTGCAGGCCCTTAAGTCATCAAGCCAACACGCCAATTACAATTCTTGTGTCAAGTTTTCCTTAAATTTTATTTAAGCCCTATCGTTACCTAGCTCCTTCCTTGTACATACTTTAAAATTTTTTTTTTTTAACACTGGATCAGGCCTAGCTCGGGTTATTTTTAGACCCTTAAACATGTCAAATAAAATTATAAATTTTATTTCTTGAAGCCCCATTGTAATTTATTTAAATTACAAGTAACCCCTAATTTGGGGTGTTACAAGGAATCTCCTATATATTTTATTTACAAGTAGAAATGATCCTAAAGGGCTAACTACAGTACTAATATTATTAGTTTTCTCTACCCAATCCCTAATTTTACAGCCACATCACATACAATATATGAGTGGGTAGATCTTATATCAATTAATGCAAAATAAGGCACCAAATAAATAGTAAAGGTACATGTAATGATGTCAGCTGCATCTCTGTCTTTCCGGCGTCTAGCCACATATACCAAAGTAGGTTTCTAGCTTAGGCCCCATTCTCACCCCGATTCGATACTCTTTGTCCCTAATTACCATTCCCATTTTGATTCTGATAAAGTCCCCTCTGAACAACCTGATTACCCCTCTGATTTTGACCCCTAATCGGGCCCTGATTTTGAATCAGAGCTTGCATCTGATCATTCTGGCAAGGACATTTTTTAATTCTATGCTTCATCAAGCCACAAATCAAACAAGCACCCATCCTTCTCCAACACTCACCCAGATGGCACCTCTCATAATACTAATATAACTAAATCTATCTATCTCTAAGTCCCACTACTACTACATTTTACGGTGGTCTAGCCTCTCTGGACCGTTTAATAGGACATAGGTTTGGGCCAATAGAGCCAACCTCTCTCCTAGGCTAATCTTTCTGTTTACCCTTTTTCTCATGCTCCACGTGCTTAATCTTCTCAATAATCTTGGTCTTCTCGACCAGAGCCTCAAATACATGCTCCTGATGTAGAGCTTGTTACAGTATGCCCAAAGACCAACATGAGATGATTATAATCACTTACTTGTTTTACCTTGTTTATTAATATAAGGCATTGCCATTATTATTTCAGCTTCTTTTTCTGTCTATATAAATAAATTGAATTGTAATAAAGTCCTAAAAAATATGATTATTCTTAAAAGGTCCTTTGTCAAGTATTATTGTGGGCTTGGACAACAATAATGCATTGAGACTAATGTGTAGTTGATTGATGAAAAACGTTGTCATTGACATAGGGATGTTAAAATCAATACATGAGTATGTGTTAGAGAATAATATATTGGATTGACCTGCTATGAGTATGTTTATTGGATTATTATGTAATAGTCACAACATTACTCATAATGATAACTATGTATATGAACATCAAACTTGAGATCATCATTGTCTCAACATCGTGAGTTGTATATTTTGATACAATCAAAATGTCTACTGTAACGGTTGTACTATAAAGTCTGATGTTGGATAAACCACAATCCATGTAGTGGGATATGGTTGATCAAGATAGGATTTATCTATCCTACATATGAGAGCAATATCTTAGGCCTCTTGATGGAGTGAGACTAGAAATGCATTGCCATGCTTGAATAAGTTGATATGAGATATCACACTTATTTGTTTATTGAAGTTTGCTCAAAAAATCGAGAAATATGAGATTGAACTTGTAACACCCCAAACCCGGTCAAAATGCTACGACCAAATCTGGTATGTTACAGGGTAAAACGTTTTTGGAAGACAAGTCTGTTGAGTCAATTTGCGAAGAAAACACTTAATCTTATGAAAACCAAAGTTGCGTTAAGTAGTTTATTAAAACCATCTCAAAGTTTGTTTTAAAGATAATCGATTTGACTTATCGTTGTTACAAGTTCACTTATTTACCCGATGGTAAAGTTTAGGAAAAATCTCTAAATTTATTAAGGTTGTGAAAACATTCATTTTATAATTTCTTTACTTGTTAGTCATGCTTTAATGTTTAACACAAATTCAAATAAATAATTAAACCCAAAGCAAAATATAGATGGCCTTATTACACAACCAAAACCCCAAAATTTAAAACAAAGTAAAACCGAAATTTAACCGTTTAAAATGAAGCCAACTATTGAGCATGGCCACCTCGAGTCCATCCCGGCTCCATATTCGCGATCTAGGAATTATATGCAAAATGTAAAGGAAGGGGTGAGTCACCGAGACTCAGTGTGCAATTCCCCATCCCGGAGATAACAAGCCCTTACATAGTTCATAAACAAGTATGTATGTCATGCAACCCAAAAACCTAACCATCTGAAACTCCTGATTCTACCCCGTGTGGTACCAAACCACTGGTGGTGCCAAACCACTGGTGACCCAAAGTCACAGATAATCATATGTGGGGCCAACCCACTGTGGTGCCAAACCACTGGTGACAATCCCTTTTAATATAATATGTGGGGCCAACCCACTGTGGTGCTAGACCACTGGGACGAGTCACGAAGATAACATATGTGGTACCAAACCACTGGTGGTGCCAAACCACTGGTGACCCAAAGTCACAAATAATCATATGTGGTACCAAACCACTGGTGGTGCCAAACCACTGGTGACCCAAAGTCACAAATAATCATATCTTCCCCCTCCTCTCATCATACCCATGCAATATGACATAATAATTCGTGTATGCAGTATGTCATGTATGCTAACATATATCAAATATAAGTATAACATGAATTACCATCATAATCAGATAGACATAAACAACATAATCATGCTAATCAACCTCTAAGGGTATAACCATAATTTTACCTACCAAGGGCATTTCGTAATTTACCCACCAAGGGCATTTTCGTAATTTACCTTTTAGGGGTATTTTGGTACTTTACCCTTCCAAGGGTATATCAGTAATTTCACACCTGCAATGGCCTTTCCGAAGGCCTAATGTCGCCCCGAGCGCCTCAGCTACCATTTCTGGTCCTTACCGGATTATTAGGCCTAAAACCCCATTTCGGCCCATTCGGGCCCACACGCTCGTGTGGCCCACCTAGCACAAATCTAGCCACGTATATAATTTCCATCTAGTCTAGTTCACTATATACTACACAATCGCACATTTTACCCATAAGGGCCCATGGGCCCATTGGGCCCACTTCGGCCCATCGCGGCCCGAGCAGCCCCAACCCACAAGAATACTACTAATGGCCTCAACTATCGCGTCGAAGCCCCACATGTGCGCTCGCACGCTCGTGTGGCTACTATTTCCGTGATCGGCACTTCGGCATTTGCCGCTCTACAGCTAGAGTAGAGAGAGTTACACACCTGATAGGAATCTGAAGCTGCTAAACCGCACTCCGAGCACTTCTTTGCCCAACACCCTCCAAAATGTGTTTACTCTCCTCCTAGGATGCTCTTTATATAGCTAGCTCTTCACCTTCATTCTTTGTGTCTTTCCGATGTGGGATCCCTTCGCTAGTAGAGTTTAAATTCAACTGAAACTCTGGCCGTCCAATCCGCAAAATAAATACTCCTTTGCTTCTCATGAGATTCGAACCCAGGCTCCCTTGTAGCATAATCCACGTTGCTAACCACTTGGCCACAAGCTCCTCTTGTGTCTTAAACCATGCGCAACTAAATATAAACTATGGCCCAAATTCTAAGATCCAGGTAAAAAGAAACCAAAATGCAAAAGCCAAGACTTGAACCTTGGACCTCCTTTCTTCCTTGTGGCGTCACCCCCTTGTCTCTTATGTGGCGTCACTTTGCCACTACACCACATACTCCACTTGTGTCATTTTTCTCCACATTTTATTCTTAAGGCCTACCTGCCAACTTCCAGGGTTTTTTCTGCCTAAAACCAAAATTTCCCCAAAGCCAAAGTTCGATCCTGGGACTTCATAAAAGCCCTCTAAGATTCCAAAATCACTTATCTAATAAGTCCAACTTGTATTAATACCGTTATCTAAAATTTTAAACGCTACTACGCCTAAGGCCCATTGGGCTCAATCCTACTAGGCCCAATTTCAGGATGTTACAGAACTATACAAGTGTGACTATTCCATGACTTATGTCTGATCTAGATATTAAGGATAAAAGGATATAATATATGAAAAGATTATCACAGAAAGGTTATGTCGAATCACAAATTCATAGAAAAAATATAATTCCTTTTTCTAACTTTCCATTTGCCTTCTCTATTAATAAGGGAATAATCTTGGTTTTCCTTTTAATATGTGATATCAAAGAGGATAAAAGGATGATAATCCCTTAGTGTGTTAAGGTTACCAATTTAATAATTTAAAAGGTCTATAAATCATTTTTAATTATCTCTGAAAAGTTCAAGAGAAAGTGGTTGTTCATTTTTTATAGGGTGAGCTACGTAGAGGCTGGGGCGTTTTTGTTGTGGCTTGAAATTGACATAGAATCAACAGCATCCTTTCAATGTTTTCAATAAAGATTTCAACCCTATTTCAACCTGATCCGTTCCTCATACATAGATCCGTGGTTGATGATCGCCAGAATAACTTTTTGCTGTGCCACGAGGCGAACCAGCGGTCCCAACAAAGTGACCTAAACCTTAAGGTCATACCTTAGACCCTCTTGAAAATGGTAGCTCTTATCCTGTTATGACGCCACCATACCAGATGCATAGTGGCTCAGCCTCAAGAATTCTACCTTATATTTAGAAATTGACATATCGCCATGTTTTAGCTCTATAAACTCCAATAGTCGAGCCTTAACATAGCGAGGACCCATAAAACTACTCTGAAAGGCACATTGAAAATAGGCCCAATCAATGCACTCTGGTAGCATACCCCTAACCATTGATTGCCGCCATTTGTATGCCTCATCTCTCAACAAGGATACATCACCACTACGTTTCTACTCAGGGGTGTAGTCTAGGTCATCCAATATACATTCAGTGGTCTCCATCCAATATTCGGCCACTGTAGGGGTAGTTCCAACAATACCCCTAAACAACTCTACCACACTTGAGCATAGCCTCTCAGCAATTGTCCTGCGATTACCACTACCAATTTGGGCCCCAACGACCATTTGTAAGGCCCTTAACAAAGCCTGTGTTACCGAATCATCCCCATCATAGTCATTATCCTAGTTCTAATTTTCCATATTCGCACCCTCAGTAGTGGGTTCACTAATGGCCTCATTAGGTTCATTATTCTGTACGGGTTCTTGAGACGCAGAAGACTCAACTGAAGCCATTGGAGGTCACCCTCTATGACCCTTCGTACCAGGAGTTATCATTCTGCAAGTATTTATTTTGATGTCTTATGGAATGTACAATTTAGAAGTAAGAATATCTTTATTATTGTGTTCAATCTTTTATCATAATTTAACTAATTTCTTTTGCTAAACTTTTAAGCAATAATTTTTTATTGTTTTTCTAGAGTTTCAATATTGTTTTTATGACCACGATATCGGACCCTCAGACTTTTTCATTCCATAAAAAAAATATTTTTCAAAATGTTGTGGTTTTTTTAACCTAGGCTCTAATACTACTAAATGTAACTTCCCTAGATCGGCCTAAACATTATGGTGAAATTGTAAAAAGGTCACATTAGCCACATGTGTGACTAACTATCCTATCTTTCTTTAAAAACCTTGGTTACTCCCTCTCTTTTAAGAAAACTATTGTTTACCTTTATTAATTTGGAAAACATTTCATTAATTAAATCAACCATTCTTAGGTCATGTTATAAGTGTTTGCATGGTTTAGAAAACACATTGCTTATCATTTCACTTAACAAAATCTTGTTATCTTTTATTACAGTGAAAAACTTAGATTATAATAGATTTATAGTTATGCCAAGTATCATGCATTGCCCAATTTCAAAATATGCTTATAAAATCAAATTGACGTCTCAAGTATGCATGCATGAAAACCTGAAGGCAGAATATATAACAGCCCGGTTTAGACCTTAGTCGGAATAGTGGTTTCAATGCCACAAATCTGAGGTCAGAATAATATTTTAATATTATTTTTTATGTTTAAAATGTGTGATTGAGCCTGTGTGAAAGTTTCGTGTGAAAATTTTATCTACTGTGTGTTAAATTGTGAGAAAGGACTTAATCGCATAAAGTGTAAAATGCTGTGTACTGATTGTTAAGTGCTTAATTGTTGCTGTCATTATAATGTGGAGGCCTTATGAGGCAATTAGCCCATTATTAAAGTTAGTGGATGGTTAAATGGCATCATAACCGTAATGTTTATTTGTCTTATATGATTAATAAAAGGGCAAATTGGTAAAATGATTATTAAGTTATTATAATCAAAACAAAACAAATGAAATGGTCATTCTCTCATCTTTCTTTTACCGATTGTTGAAGATAAGAATAGCCATGGAATCATTTTAGGTTTCGGCACATCCATAGCTTGATTAAAGTCCGTTTTTGTTCGATTTTTAATGATTTCTACATTTTTGTGATCGTTGCTTTCTGCTCTAGCTAGCCATGCTTTAATTTTAGGAATTGATGATGATTTTGAGATATGACATTGATGAATGATTGAGCTATGTGTTAGTTGATAATGAAATATGAAAGATATGTGAAGGATGAACATGTTTTGTCTTTGAATTTTTAGTGAAATTGAGTAATTTGGGCTAAATTGAGAAAAGTATAAATTGAAGGACTAAAATGTGAAATAAATGATATGTGTGGGCTTGTATTAGCATGGGAAGAATTCAGCTAAGCATATGTGATTTGAAATTGTGTGTATTTGGTGATTTGATGAATTAGGGACTAAAGTGTCGAAATGTGAAAATGTGAGGGTTATTTTGTAAAATGCCCTAAATAAGTGTGTGTAGACTAAATTAAATGAATTATGATTGAATGGATTGAATTTGAATGTATATAGACCAAGAAAGGAGAGGTTCGATCGAGATCGAGGCAAAGACAAAGTGCTCGATTAATTGACCGTTTCGATATTTCGACGTCCGAGGCAAGTTCGGACATAATACGTGTATTTAACTATGTTTAATGCTAGGAAATGAATAGTATGATAGTATTGAATTGTGAATGCTATGTGAGGGCTCGAGTTATGTGGCACTAAGTGTGCGTATTCGAAAATGTGACCGAGATGATTAGCACTGTGTCTGCGAAATAATATAAGCCTCAGCTTTGTGGTTGGCACTGTGTGTACGATACCGATTTAAGATCGATTTGATATAGATGCACTAAGTGTGCATTGTTAATTAATCTTCTGCTAATGATTTGGGCACTAAGTGTGCGATTGAATCGAAGAAGTGACGAAAGTTGATCGAAATGAAAAATTGAGTATTGAGTAACATAATCGATAATTAAGTGTTGGCTAAGGTACGTCCGGAACCTATGTGGTTGATGAAACTATGAGTGAGTTTATGGAAGGTTGATTGAACATATTAGCTTGGATGGTATGGTATATGTGATTGTGAATTAATCTATGTGATGGTTTGTTTTGATATAATGTATTATGTTATGAACTTACTAAGCTTTTGAAAGCTTACTATGTGATTTGTTTCTCTGTTTTATAGTGTTAGCAGAGCTAGCTCAGATTCTAGGATCGTCAACATCTCAATCACACTATCGGCAATCTATTTTGGTACTTTTGGAAAGATGTATATAGTTGAAATATGGCATTATAGGCTAGAAGTTATGGAATGTTTAGAAATGTCTAATCCTTGCCATGTGATTGGGCTTAGAATTTGAATGATGTTGAATTTATGAATGAGCTATGAATTTGGTATATTTCATGATTTTGTGGTTGATGAAAGATGTGGTTTGAAGATGAATTATGGCATGGATTACATAATGCTTGATATATATATGTTTTGAAATGTACAATTGTTACTTTGAATGGACTCATTTGTGATGATGTTAGGTATGGAAGTAGACGGTATTGTTGATGATTAATTGGTAAATGAAATGATATGTTTGAATGCATATAGAAGCATGAATTGATATTGCTTTGAAGCTTGTTGGTTGACCCTTGTATGGGTGGCAAATTGGCCTTGCAAATGGCCTATTTTGCATATATGGCTAAAAGACACGGGCGTGCGTCTCCGCCGTGCGGTTTAAGGGTCACTTTTAGGTGTGCCTAGACAGGTTACAGGGCCGAGGTCCACGGGCATGCAAGGGGGCCGTGTGACCAAGTCAGTAGCTAGCTTAATTTCACACGGCCATGGTACACGGGAGTGTCTGGTGGCCGTGCGAACAAGTCAGTATGTCTGCTCTGTTTGGGCACGACCTGGACACATGGGCGTGTCTGGTAGTCGTGTGAGGCACACGACCGGCCCACACGGGCGTGTGACTTTTGCAGTGATGAAGAATGTTTAAATTTTTGAAAACTTTAGGAAGTGTTCGGTTTAGTCCCAAACTCTTTCTAACATGTGTTTAAGGTCTCGTAGACCTTGATAAGGGACTATATACTCGTATTTGCTTATGTTTGTTTAACGATAGACTTTGTGTCGTGAAATGGATGTGAATTGTTCCAATTGTTCGGTAATACCTCTTAACCCTATTCCGGTGACGGTTTTGGGTTAGGGGTGTTACAGAATAAAACCCAAACCATAGTCCAAATAACTTTACAATCCAAAAACCAAATAAATTTAAGTAAAACTTAAGTAGAATAAATTATTAGTCCAAAGCCCATCATATGTTCGCTTGTCGGGTCTGATCCTAGTCTCGAGCAATACCTGAAATGTTTGAAAATACGGGGTGACCTACTAGCTCAATGTGAGTCTAAATAGTAAGAACATTCAATTATCCATGCAAACATCAATCAATAAATTAATGCAACATATCACATCACATAACAATTTATCTTTTGAAAGTGTCATGGACATAATACAATGCATAAAGAATCCTACCCACCCATCTGCTACACACCATGAGTTCCCCAAAACCCGTCTGTCAAACACCAAACATTCCAAGCTATACTCAATATGGTTAAACCACCATTATACGTAATGCAGTTATACTACCATTTAAAATGTGATATAACTGTTATTGACCTCATTACTTCTGGTGCAGTGTGTTGACAACATAAATGCGGTCTTAATATGCCACTATTACTCCACGGATCTCCTCTTTCATCCACAATATCCCACCCCATGCACATGCATTATTTTATACAAAATACCAGGAAGATCATGTTTTCATCATAATCATATTTCAGTGGCATGAATTACACCCAGTTGTTATCATTCGCTCCCAGAAAGTGGTGTCATTTATCAAGTGTTCCATTTCATAGACAATTTCCAGTGCATGTACAATAAGCTTTCCATGAGTATGTTTCATAGCATTTCACTCAAGCGTACATTACATGCTTTCAATCTTTATTTTCATTTTAATACGTGCTATACATACATCCAACATACATTATATATCCAAACCATTCATGTTATTTCATACCAATACCAGTCATACAAACAATCAGTCAACCATGAAACTTTGAGAACGTGCCATTTAGTTGGGCCTCGAGACGTATCTAATTCAGCCACTTAAAATCACTTACTTAACCATTTAACTAAGCCCGACTAGCAAGCTTAAACATCAATTTAACCACTAAAAATACTATTTAGAAATTCAAGTTTATCGGTTAGAATTCACAACTTAATTTCACACAATCGTAGCACTTCATGCAAAACCCACGATTCCTCCTTTAGACTTAAATTGAACCTAAGTTAAAACACAACATTTGTAACACCCCTAACCCGTCTCCGTCATCGAATTAGGGTTACGGAGCATTACCGTACAATAAGGAAACATTTAGCAATATAACATTAAAAAAATAAACGACATTTAAAACATATTAAACATAAGCATTTTGTCCCTAAATCGGGCCCTCGAGGCCCTAAAAATAGCTTTAAGGCAATTTGGGACTAATTTGAAATAAAACAGAAGTTTTAAGAAAAATTTGTAAAAATTGGAAAATAGGGGGTCACACGGCCATGTTAAATCACCCCAGGCCATGTGACATTCGAATAAGGGCATGTCCCAGCCCGTTTCCTCACATGTGTAACTTACTGAGTTGCCCCACACGCCCGTGTGCCAGGCCTTGTGCTAGCCCGTGTAACTCTCAAATGACACACGGTTGTGTCACCAAGCCATGTGTGTCACACGACCGTGTGACAGCCCGTGTGAAAGGCCATGTGAAACCAAAATTTATCCTAAAACAATCCATTTCAAATCCATTTTATAATTAACCATTCAAACCATTTGGGAACACATTTAAGGGATTCAAACACCATCCAAACACAAATAAACATACCATTTCAAACATCCTAAATCACCTAACCAATATGCCATTCAAAGGTACCACAATTGTAACAAGTCATCAATTACCAAAACATGCCAATATTGCCTCATTTCATGCATAACAATCTAGCTCAAATTTGTACCCAAACTTATCACACATGACCATTTGCAAGCCATCAAAACATACCAAAAGAACCTCATTTACAAACACTTACAAGTGACCAAAAAAACACAACTTAGTGAGGTGTTAAGGTTCACCAACCAAACATAAACTTTAAAAGTTTAAACATACCAAAGAAACCATTTATACATCCATAAATTATCAATACAAAAGACCTATACATGTCATTATTAACCTTGGCCAAAATTTCAAAAACTACTGAAAGATTGTTGGATAGTGTGATAGGTCCAACGAGCTTCCAACCAATCGAGCCTCTGATAATCTATAAAAAAAAAGTAACTACGTAAGCAACAATTGCTTAGTAAGCTCATAAAAACTTAAACATAACTTACCATTTCATTTGCACAATCTAAAGCATAAGTAATATCAACCAAAACCATAAGTAATATCGATTGACCAAGTCTGCGCACTTCATACCGGTTAGGGTGGATTATTCTTTGCAGAAGCTGGCAAAGATTTATATTTTTGAGATAGTGAGACTGCATGAGGTAGCGATTTCAATCATCTCTGATAGGGATCCTCGTTTCACGTCTCGATTTTAGAGGAAATTACATGAAGCTCTGGGTTCACGGTTGGACTTCAGTACTGTGTTCCATCCTCAAACCGATGGTCAATCTGAGAGGGTGAGTCAGATACCGGAGGACATGTTGAGGGGTTGTGCTATTGATTTCTGAGGCAGTTGGGAGGATTATCTGTCGTTAGCGAAGTTTGCCTATATTAATAGTTACCAGTCTAGCATTAAGATGGCACCATACGAGGCCCTATATGGTCGAAAGTGTCGCACTCCCTTATATTGGACTGAGTTGGGTGAGCGACGTGTTCTGGGTCCTAAATTGGTTTCTAAGGCTGAGGATAAGGTCAGATTGATTCGGGATCGACTAAAAGCGACATCGGACAGGCAAAAATCATATGTGGATCTAAAAAGACGCGAGGTTGAGTATTCTATGGGGAACTTTATTTTTTTTAAGGTCTCGTCATGGAAGAAGATCTTGAAGTGTGGTCTTAAGGGCAAGCTGAGCCTTAGGTTTATTGGACCCTACTATTTTCTGAAGCGAGTGGGACCGATTACTTATCAATTGGAGTTACCTCCAGAGTTGGATCGTATCCATGATGTGTTTCACGTCTCTATGCTAGGGCGCTATCATTCTGATCCTACTCACATTGTTCCTGTGGAGGAGATTGAGGTTAGGCCAGATTTGACCTTCAAGGAGGAGCCTGTTCAGATTCTGGATCGCGATGTAAAGGTTCTTTGAAAGAAATCCATTCCATTAGTGAAGGTGCTATGGCGGAATCATAGCACTGAGGAGGCCACATGAGAGCCTGAAAATACAATGCGCCAACAGTATCTTCATCTGTTCTGATCAGGTAAATTTCGAGGCCAAATTTTTCTTTTAAGGGGTAGAATTGTAACACCCCAAAATTTTGATTTTTATTATTGTGAATGTGTGACACGAATGTGTATCTGCTTTAGTGGTTAAGTGTTCTGGGTGTGTGTGGGAGGTCCCAAGTTCAAGCCATGACTTGGGAAAATTTTAGTATTTTTATGAACAAAGCCCTATCTCTGGTTAGTAGGCTTTTAAGTAATTGTTTGTAAATACTTAACAGAATGGGCCTACTGGTCTGGTGGATAAGTGAAGTGTTAGTGTTGAGGAGGTCCTGTGTTCGAATCTTGGCATGGGCATTATTTTTGCTCGTTCGTCCAGGAGAGTTTAAGTTGGACTTAAAATCTGAGTATGGATGGAGTGGGGAGTTTGGTGGAGAGAATTAAGGGGAAAGATTTGGGGGTTATTAGATTCTGTTCAGTATTGTTTTCTTTTTGCAAAATTTGACTATTTTTTTCCACTTTCCGCTCCCATTGTTCCTTTTGCTGCCAAAATTCCATTAATTTCCCCCTCTTTCCATTTCCTTCTTTCTTTCAATCATTTCTATTATTCATCTTTGGGACACGCGTTCGGAGTTAATCAAGGGGCTACGAATCATCCCTAATCGACGAGTTGCATGCATGGAGTTCTCATTTCAATCAAAGGTACTAGAGTGCTCAGGAGTGTTTAGGCAGCAAAACGATACCAGGTGTGTACTCAATTGCACAGAAAATGAGGTTTCAGTGATAGCCAAAAACCTCACTATCGATGCCACACCGGCGTGTGGTCGCCCGTGTGGTAGGCCGTGTGACATAACACGGGCGTGTCGTCGATGAGGCCAAGCCGTGCGCTCATGACACAGGCTGTGATGGCCAGGTAGGCCGTGTGCGACACACGGGCTAGACTGATTTGGGTCGTGTGGGCCACACGAGCATGTGGAATTTTGGGTCAGGCCGTATGATTCATATGGCCAAGGCCAATTTGGGCCGTGTGGGCCCACACGGGTATGGCACATGGGCGTGTGAGCCCATTTTCACTGAATTGATTGTTAAGGTTGCACGGGTCGCCCAAGTCAACTGTAAACCTACTGTAGGGTTGGTAAGCATCACTTAGACCCCTAATTGTGTGAACTGATTGTTTGATTTATATATTTTGATCATGATGATAGTATGCATGTATATTGAACTGGTTATATGTATTGATATCATGAGATAGCATGTCATGATTTGTATGTTGCATTGCATGAGGTTGGGTTGATTATATTTGGAGGAAGTGTACTGAAAGGCTCTTAAACCTAATATACTGGTAGCTCAACTGCAAACTACTGTTTTGTGCCACATTCGGTACTAGCTGGAGTGTGGGGAAGAGTGGGTTGATTTAATCCCCACATGGAGTGTAGGGTTGGACGAAGATGGTGTGTAGAGGCTGGTTGGGTAAGACATTGTTACTGAATACTGCAGGACTGTTACTAATACTGTGATGGGCTAAAGCCCTAATGCATACTGATATTGTGATGGGCTAGGGCCCTATTGCATATTTGATACTGTACTGAGATGGGCTAAGGCCAAAACCGTTATTGATACTGAAAGGGGCTTAGGCCCAAAAATGTGTTTGACTGTGGGATTACACACTGAGTTTGCGTAAACTCACCTCTCTCTGCTTAATGTGCACAAGAGATCCCCAGACTTGACGGATCGATGCAGCGGTGGACTCGACGGTGGCCACACGTATTTGTAAACCGTTTTAATTTTAGTTTTGGTATTTATTTCATAATTATTTTCTGGGTTATTTTTTATGTAAATTGGACTTTTTTGACTATTTGCTTTTATTTCGGATTTGAGACTGTTTTCATGGATTTAATAACTGCCCAAACTTAACAAACAAACGATTTTCTCTAAAACAAAGAGGTTTTTCTAAGATGGACGGATTTACCTAATTAATTCGGTTTTTCATAAATTAAATTATTTCTAAAGCTTCCGCAACAAATGGTGTTTTAAAACAATTGAGTAAACAAGTAAGCGATTTTGGAGTCAATAAGAGTAAACCAATGGAAACGGTTTTATCATAACAATTTAGTTTCAACACGCTATCATGTGACATCGCCAGATTTGGACATAACGTCTAGGCCGGGTTTGGGGTGTTACACTATGCGTTTTTGGAGTGGTTAAGACTATTTTCTTTTGTTGTTGGTTGACTTGTTGAGATTATGTAATTCTTTATGCTGGAGGTGCATTTGATTATTGATTTATATGTTGTGTTATGTTTTAGAAGAAGATCGAGACGCATTTGGTGTTCCTCTAAAACCTAAGAATCATGTAATTATTGTTCGGTTAGCGGTAAGTGTATGAATGTGTTCTTGGGGGTGGATTGAGTTCATTTGTGGTCAATATCTTGATTAAGTTTCACAAATCATTACTAAAATTAGTCGTATAAATGGCTATTTTAAGTTCTGGGAATATCTTGGTTGAATTCGCATAAGAAAATACCTATGTGTGTAACGAAAACCCGAGATAATAGCAAATGATGAAAGCCAAAGTCTGAAACTGTCGATGCCACACGAGCGTGTGCTATACCGTGTGAGCCACATAGTTTGGGCCAATTGGGTCGTGTGGGCCATATGGGAGTGTATGAGACCGTGTGCCAAGCCGTGTGGGCCACATAGGCTAGCCAAGTAGGCAGTGTGGGCCACACAGTCGTGTGGGTCCAAAATCTAAATTTTTTTCCTAGGGTTGTATTCGTCATACGAATCAAACTTATGCCTTTCGTAGGGTCCATATGATAAAAATTACGTTATAAATCATGACATATGTTGTTCTATTTTGTTGAATACAGTTGAAGTACGCATGATTTATATGTTATATGCTCAGTATGTTTTGAAATATGATAAGTATGATCTGTAATGTGATAAGTATGATTTGTTATTAGGTAATCAAAAGCTTGATTACTTATTTCTGTTGTGTAACTTTAACATATTCGTATTTAATCCAATTTTTTTTGGACTATTTTGGATTGTTTTAAAAGTTTGGATTTTATTTTTTTATTTTCCGTTCTTAACTGTTTTGACATATTTCTTTTGACTATCACTTTATTTGCAAAACCATGGTTTTTCAACAACAAATTGTATTCTTTAAAAAATCAAATTAGATCAAGAATTTCACTGCAAACTTGACTATTTTGAAAGTAGAAGTACTTAACGATTTCTTCAAAATAGAAAGAAAGATATTTTCCCTATTAAGCTAAATTTTTACTTGGCAAGAGCTAGCGTCATTTTACAAGTCAAACAGATTCTGGATTTTCAAATAAAGTGCAGTAACTTCTCCAGATCTGGCCATAAGATCTAGTTCGGGTTTGGGGTGTTACAATTAGGGACCTTATACTTTCTATTTCTAACAAAATTCCATAACAAGTTTTACAATTATTCAATTTGGTCATTGATGTAACAAAGTTAATAACAAGCTAAATTAACTTCACAATCTAGTCCTTTTTATATTATAAGCGTAAAATATATCTATTTCAAGCCAATTCTTCAGGAAATCAACAATGAAAACTTTCTAAAACTTTAACATTTTTACAAATTGGTACATGGGCTAGCTAAATCAAGCGCTCATGACCTCAAATCTATAAAAATTACAATAGAATGACTTGAAATCACCTACCTAATATTGGTCGAATGTTTTGAAACCCTTGAAGCTTTCTTTCTTTGTTTGTTTAATGTTTAATTTACTTAATTAATCTTATTTTATTGACTTAATTTACTACTAATCATGTTTTAATGTATAAGCCATCAATATCCACTAAAACTTAGTTAAAAATGGCTTAATTATCATTTTAGGCATTTGGTTAATTTTTATTTAAATCCATTTAGCCATTGGTCAATTAAAAATCTATAACGATTGGACTTTACAATTTAGTCCTTAAGCTATAATTAACTATTAATTCAATAAAATTACTGAATTAATCTTTAACATATCCCCGTAAATAATCATATTTAATATTTATGAACTTGGTTTATAGAAATGAGGTTGAAAAACCACATTTTTTGTACTTTTAAAAATCGGATCATTACAACGAGGGAAGCCAACTTCATTCTTCAAATGTTGGTGAGCAGGTGAATTCTCATCAACCCAAGCCAGGATCAGTTTCTAATGCAATTGTCAAGAGAATTCAACATTTTCCAAAGCATGATACTATTAAACTTGGTCAGAACAACTTTCTTTTATTGAAACATCAAGATATGTTGATTCTTAAAGGATATGTTTTGTGTAAGGTCCCGAAAATAGATCTAGTAGTTCTGAGTATGCTTACTGAGTTCCGAGTGAAAACTGGGAATTAATCAGGTTAATTAGCGATTTATATTCTTAATTAGTCAGGTTAATTTCATCTAAAAATAGGTAAATAATATTTCAGAAAATAAAAATATTTTTAGAAAAATTAATTTTATAGTTTTAAATAATTTTTGGGTAAAAATAAATATTTTGGGTTAAATTGGAGTTTAAAAATAATTTAAAATAGGGGCTTAATTGGGTGATTTAAAATATTAATTAAATGGGACTAATTTAAAAAACAAGGGAAATGTGTAAGAGGTTTATAGCAAATAAACCATATTTTCAGAATTTTGGAGGGAAAGGAGCAAATTGTAAAACAAGGGAAAAGGGGGAGTGGCATGATGGCAAATTCCCCAAATTTTGAAAATCATGTGGGGATTTTCAGTTTAAAAACTCTGCACTACCTCACTTTTCACTCATTTTTCACCCGAATTGAGAGCTTTTCCTCTCTTTTTTTTTGCTTGTTTTCATAAACCAAACATTAGAGAATAAATCTAAACCTTTTCTCTCACAAAATTCTCTCTAAAATCCCTCGAAATAATTTTCAATGTCGGGCAAAAAGTCATCCGAATTTCTTCAAGAATTTTTATTTAAACTTCCAAATCAATGATTTGAGTTCAATTGAAGGTAATGCTCATATCTAAACTTGTTTTTAAGTTGATTTCAATCATTATTTGTTAATTAAAGTGATTATAATGAATTTTCAACTTTAATTTCTTCTTTCTTGAATTTGAGGATCAACAATGATGGATCTTTAATTTTGAGTTGGAACCCAAATATTAATGGATATCTAAGCTCAAAATAGGTCTAATAAGAGGTTTTTAATCTTAAACCAAAAGATCAAACACGTTTTATGGATCAATTTTGAGAAATTCGAATTTGATCAAGAACATGTATGATTTTTCCAGAAAATTATGAAATGGATTAAATGATGAAATTAACAGTTAGAATACATGTTATTGGACTAGAAATGAAGATTAGAAGTAGTTTGAGGTGCTAAAAAGGGAGTTTAGTTGAGGAATTCCATATTTCGGCTTAGTTGTGCAACATCAGTAAGGTAGTTTAGAGCAATGATTTAGATTCGTATACTTTATCAAATTTTGTGTTTCTTGTTGCTAATGTTAGTTTGTAATTCATACTTTGTCTCTGTTAAAGCTCCACATCAAGTGGAGAAACGTGCAAATTAGAATTAAAGCTCAAATTTGCTTGTTTGAACACATTTTTGCTTAAAGGGCTAAGTGTGGAGGTGAATGATATTAAGGGAAATTTGGTAAATTGGTCTGATTATGTGTTAAATTAAAGGTTTAATTGGTGTTATTAATGACTTAATTGCATATTGGATGGTTGGGTTTGCAAAAATAGGTTTTATTTTATAAAAGAGCAAAATGACAATTTGTTTTGTAAGTTGTGTATTATGCTTTTAGCATGATTAAATTGTATGGAATAAATTGATATTTGGAGCGCAAATTATTGATTTATTTAACATTTTATAAAGGAATTCTAATTGGTATATGAATATTGGGAAAATCCATAACACCCCTAACCCGTAACTGTTGCCGGTCTAGGGTTAAGAGGCATTACCGGACATTCGAAAACTTTTATGGACATTTCAAAACATAATTCGACAAATCACATCAAAGTATCCCTTAAATAGGTCTTTGAGATCTTAAACATGCTTTAGAATAGGGTCGAGACTAAACCAAACACATACAGAAATTTTCGAAAATTTAAAAATTTTTCAAAGTTACAGAGGTCACACGCTCGTGTGGGCAGGCCGTGTGCCTCCCACGGCCACAGACACGCCCGTGTGTCTAAGCCGTGTCAAAACAGGGCATACATATTGACTTGTCCACACGGTCGTGGACACGCCTGTGTGCCTCACCCGTGGTCGCTACTGACTTGCACCATACGACTAGTCACACGCCCGTGTGTCTTGCCCGTGGTCGAGTCTAACTTGTTTTGAATTACAACCATGAGGGACACGGTCGAGCCACACGCCTGTGTGCTCAACCGTGTGGGCAATTATAGGCCATTTTCAAGGCCAAATTGCCACCCACACATTGGGATATCCCTACAAGCAACATACCAATCCAATTCATGCCAAAATAACCAAATTTTCTAAGCATTCAAAGGCATCTCAAGCATACCATTTCAAACAACATTTAAATCAACTTATTCCAAAGCATTTCCAAACATGATTCATTCACAAACCTACCTTTTCAACATAGTCATCATTCATCAAACAAATATACTCACTTTGCATCAATAAGCTTAGCATTACCTTAACCATTTCATAACCATAGAAACCAAACATCATAAGCAAGACTCTTCATTCATTACACAACCATTTAACTAGCCATATCACATGGCTATCCACATATTTCAAACATAACTCAAGGTAACTAGCCTATACATGCCATACTTTATTATATACATTTTCAAAAGGGTACCAAAATAAGATTAAGTAGTGTGATGACGATCCTCGACGATTCCCTGAGTCTTCAGTAGCTTTGACGATCTATAAAACAGAGAAAACACACACAAAGTAAGCTTTCAAAAGCTTAGTAAGCCATATACAAATAAACTTAACATAAAATGAACATAGCCACATTGATACAATAACATTAGTGTTTCTCATTTGCAAATTAATCACATATCCTTTGGCTCATTTGTTTAGCCATTACTTACCCACATTCCGTAGCTCAAAGTATCACTTTACTGATAGCTCATTCAAGCTTGTATCATATATTATCTCATCAAACCTATTCACATATTCATTTTAGTAAGCTCATTTAAACACTTACCTTTCCAACGCACCTGAATCATTCATACATTTTACATAGACATTCATTTCTCGGACTTGCCCGTTGAACCATTCGGAACTAAATAGGATACTCAGAGTACAGAAATTATCGTACAATGCCAGCATCCCAGACATGGTTTTACATGTACTCAAATATCGATGCCACTGTCCCAGATAGGGTTTTACACGAATCAAATACGATGCCAATGTCCCAGACATGGTCTTACAAGTGAATCTTATATCGATGCCAACTTCCCAGACATGGTCTTACACAAAATCTCAAATCAATGCCAATGTCCCAAATGTGGTCTTACATGATCTCACATATCGGAAACCTATGTCATGACACATGTAATCATATCTATTCCTAGGTTCGTACGGGACTTCTCGGGCATAAATACACTATCGATACTATCTCGAATTCCATGTTCATAACATCTCAAGCATATTCAACACAAGCTAAATTTCATATATGCACAATTAACTCAATTCAAATGCATTTATTTGTATATCGACTTACCTCGGATTCGATTAACGTACGGACTCAACTATTCGATCACTTTTGACTTTCCGCGATCTAAGTACGTTTTCTTCGGTTCTTAATCTATACATATTCAAATTTAATCCATTTATTCACCAAATCATTTAATTCAATCCAAAAACACATATTTAGGGCAATTTACAAATGAGCCCTCATGTTTTTACATTTTGACATTTTAGTCCCTATTTCACAAAAGCAAAAAATACACAAAATCTTAATACACCCATGCTTAGCTGAATTCTCATGTAGTCCATCCAAGTCCATACATTTCATTTATTTCACAATTTAGTCCCTCAAAATATTATTTTCTCAATTAAGTCCAAAGTACTCAAATTCATTAAAAATCCAAAGACAAAACATGCTAATCTAACACATATATTTCATTTTTCACCATCAAACATCACAGAACTCATGTGTTAATCAATGACACATTTCAAAACTTTCATCAATTCACAAAATTGAAGCAAGGGTTTTGAAGTATACAAAGCAACGATTACAAACACGTAGAAATTATCAAAAACCGAACGAAATTCATACCTTAATTTTGCTTAGTCATGGCCGAACATTCAAAAGCTTCAAAACCTATTTTATTTCTTCTAAAATCGATGGATGAACACAATATGGCTATTATTTTGTTTTATTTTAACTAATTTATCTTTTATTTAACAATTACCACATTAGGCTTTTTATTTACATTTGATTTCCACTAACATATGGCATTTTTGTCCATCCAAAATTTCCTTGGTTTAATAACAACATAAGGACTCCATATAATAAAAGCCACAACAAATAGATACCTTTACATAAAGAATGCTAATTTTGTATCTTTCACAATTAAGTCCTTATGTCAAATTAAGCACACAAGCGGACAAATTAATTCACGAAACTTACACACATTGTAACATCCCGAATTTGGGCCTAGTATGATTGAGCCGAATGGGCCTTGAGTGTAGTAGCGTTTAAATTTTTAGAGAACAAGAGATCGGCTTAAATGCAAGTTGGACCTATTAGATAAGTGATTTTGGAAGGTTAGGGGGCTTCTATGAAGTCCCGGGATCAAACTTTGGCTTTGGGGAAAGTTTGGTTTTAGGTGAATAAAACCCTAGGAGTTAGTAGGTAGGCTTTAAGAATAAAATATGGAGGAAAATGACACAAATGGGCTTGTGGCCCAGTGGCAAAGTGGCGCCACTTAGAGAGTAGGGAGGTGGCGTCAACTTAGGAGGCCCAAACTCCAGTTGCATGAAGCCCAATTCCTTTAATTAAATTTTAGCTAATTTTCGGCATTAGGGTTTTATTCTCCCACTCTCTTCTTCAATTTCGACATTAGGGTTTCTCTATTCTCCCATTCTCTACAAAAGTCGAAATCCCTAAGCCTATTCTCTCATCTTCACTTCTATGCAAAAGCCGAAAGTCTATTATTCTTTTTTTTGTTTTCTTCTACAAAGCCGAAACCACCCAATTCTTCTCAACATCTTTCCCTTCAAAAGCCGAAACTCTAAACTTTCTTCTCATCTCCATAGCCGAATACCTCCTATTCCCTTTTGCCAAACTCTTCACAAAAAGTCGAATCTACATAGATTTCTTCCTATATCTTCTCGCCCAAACTCCAGTTGCATGAAGCCCAATTCCTTTAATTAAAATTTAGCTAATTTTCGGCATTATGGTTTTATTCTCCCACTCTCTTCTTCAATTTCGACATTAAGGTTTCTCTATTCTCCCATTCTCTACAAAAGCCGAAAGTCTATTATTCTTTTTTCTGTTTTCTTCTACAAAGCCGAAACCACCCAATTCTTCTCAACATCTTTCCCTTCAAAAGCCAAAACTCTAAACTTTCTTCTCATCTCCATAACCGAATACCTCCTATTCCCTTTTGCCGACCTCTTCACAAAAACCCGAATCTACATAGATTTCTTCCTATCATCTTCTCTTTTTGGATCTTCTCAAAAGCCAAAATCTTTTAGGAGTTACCAAATTCTCTGTAAAGGTAAGTGCCGATTTCTTCTGATCTATTCTTTTTCTCTTTCGGTTTTTAGAAGACAAAGCCGAAAGGCTAATGGATTGTTGGTTTCTTGTGTTACGTGTTGGGCGACATTCAGGAATTGAAGTAGATCGCTTAGACCTAAAAGCCAAAACCGTTAGTCTCTGAACCTCATATCTCTCTTTTCGGGATTTCAAGGTAAGGGGTTCTCTTTAGATTCTCTTTAGATTCACTATCGTAATTGTGATCTTAACCATATGTTATGATAAGGTCATTTAATGGAATCAAATATCGATCAGGCGAATGAGGGGATTGGATCTGTTAAATCAATCTCTAAGGTTAAGAAATGAGTAGTGTCAGCAGTTCGAGATTGGCCACCGGGTTGCAGACCAGCTTCAGAACAAAATCTTAGGTAGTTAGCAGTCGTATCGGCTTCTGATAGTGTCAACATAGAAGGTCTCGTCTTGTCTGTAATCAGGTGTGTAGATCTCTATCACACTAACTAATCTGTACTATATATGTTATGGGCTAAAAGCCGGAAAAAGGCTATATAGACAATCGGATTACCCAGAAAGGATAGGCAAGGGATGCCAGGTACGTAACCATAGAAACTTCTCTATGTGTATCAATGTATGTAATAAACTGTGATCTTTTAGGTAGTATATTGTTTTGATTCTGCATGGATGTATGCATGGAATCGGGTTAATATGATGAAGGGGAAGAGCATGTTAATAGGTCACTTGGTGATCGGTGGTTAAACCACAAATTGTAAAATTAGGTCACAATAGTGATCGGTGGATGAGCCACGTTATTATGATGTCACATAGTGATCGGTGGCTAAGCCACGTTAAATTTATTCCTGACTGTTAGGAATAGGCAGCATGGCTGTCGATATGGTGTGTAGCGGTTGGTGGGTTGATTGTAGAAATCCCCGAGGTGTGTTGGTTGGTACGGGCTGGTGTGTAGAGGATGGATTTTTAGGTTGGGTTGGGCCATGTTGCATGTAAATATTTTGTTGCCATTGTGTATGGGCTAAGGCCCATAATGTGTTTGTGGGCCCAAGCCTTTAATGTGTTTTCGGGATTTGCACACTGAGTCTTGGTGACTCACCCCTTTATTTTCCTAAATCTTTCAGGTGAGCAGTAGATTGTGGACATGGGAGCCGAAGCGGACTCGAGGGGCCATCAAGTCTTTTTATTTTCATAAACTATTTCCAGTTTTTCTTTAAGTTTTAATTTGGGACTATTTTTGTAATAAGGCCTCCATAGCTTAGGTTATCAATTTATAATTGTTAATGTCTTCATTTATTTTTTTTAAATTTATATCCACTAAAAGAGAAAAGGTTTTCTTCCAATATCACTTATTTAACGAATACTTGAATAAAGAAACTGAATTTCCAAAGATCATCCAAGTGAAGTTTTTAACGTAAACCCCGTAGCATACCAGATCCGGTTGAAGCGTTTGGGCTAGGTTTGGGGTGTTACACTTTGGTATCAGAGCCTAGGTTCAAAAACTCGGCTGTAGGTATGAGGTCCAAAAATATTTTCAAAAGTTGGTTTGGAAAATGGTTTAGAAAAATATATATCTGTTTTCTGGAAGTATGGCACCCGAGTCTCCGGTACCAATCCACACTGTAAGTTTCCTGATACTTTGCTTTGTTATATGCTGTATTTCTAGTATCTATTCTGTCTGTTTGATTTGGATGTGATGTTCAGATATAGAGTTGGTTGCATATGAAATATTTGTCTGCTTTAATGGCTAGGTGTTTTTGAGTATGTGTAGGAGTTCTAAATTCTAGTTAAAAGTACATAGTGTTATTAAGATCAGAGTGCGCAGCAAGAGCGTAGTGTGGTAGGTTGGGATGTGTGACAGTTAGTTAGTTGGAAATTTCGAGGATGAAATTTCTTTAAGGAGGGTAGATTTGTAACATCCCGAATTTGAGCCTAGTAGGATTAAGCCAAATGGGCCTTGAGCGTAGTAGCATTTAAATTTTTGGAGAAAAAAAGATCGGCTTAAATGCAAGTTGGACCTATTAGATAAGTGATTTTGGAAGGTTAGGGGGCTTCTATGAAGTCCCGAGATCAAACTTTGGCTTTGGGGAAATTTTGGTTTTAGGTGAATAAAACCCTAAGAGTTAGTAGGTAGGCTTTAAGAATAAAATATGGAGGAAAATGACACAATTGGGCTTGTGGCCCAGTGGCAAAGTGGCGCCACTTAGAGAGTAGGGAGGTGGCGTCAGCTGAGGAGGCCCAAACTCCAGTTACATGAAGCCCAATTCCTTTAATTAAATTTTAGCTAATTTTCGACATTAGGGTTTTATTCTCCCACTCTCTTCTTCAATTTCGACATTAGGGTTTCTCTATTCTCCCATTCTCTACAAAAACCAAAATCCCTAAGCCTATTCTCTCATCTTCACTTCTATGCAAAAGCCGAAAGTCTATTATTCTTTTTTCTATTTTCTTCTACAAAGCCAAAACCACCCAATTCTTCTCAACATCTTTCCCTTCAAAAGCCGAAACTCTGAACTTTCTTCTCATCTCCATAGCCGAATACCTCCTATTCCCTTTTGCCAAACTCTTCACAAAAAGCTGAATCTACATAGATTTCTTCCTATCATCTTCTCTTTTTGGATCTTCTCAAAAGCCGAAATCTTTTAGCAGTTACCGAATTCTCTGTAAAGGTAGGTGCCGATTTCCTCTGATCTATTCTTTTTTTCTTTCGATTTTTAGAAGACAAAGCCGAAAGGCTAATGGATTATTGGTTTCTTGTGTTTACGTGTTGGGCGACATTCGGGAATTGAAGTAGATCGCTTAGATCTAAAAGCTGAAACCGTTAGTCTCTGAACCTTATATCTCTCTTTTCGGGATTTCAAGGTAAGGGGTTCTCTTTAGATTCTCTTTAGATTCGCTATCGTAATTGTGATCTTAACCATATGTTATGATAAGGTCTTTTAATGGAATCAAATATCGATCAGGCGAAGGAGGGGATTGGATCTGTTAAATCAATCCTTAAGTTTAAGAAACGAGCAGTGTCAGCAGTTCGGGATTGGCCACCGGGTTGTGAACCGGCTTCAGAACAAAATCTTAGGCAGTTAGCAGTCGTATTGGCTTCTGATAGTGACGACATAGAAGGTCTCGTCTTGTCTGTAATCAGGTGTGTAGATCTCTATCATACTAACTAATCTGTACTATATATGTTCTGGGCTAAAAGTCGAAAAAAGGCTATATAGACAGTCAGATTACCCAGAAAGGGTAGGCAAGGGATGCCAGGTACGTAACCATAGAAACTTCTCTATGTGCATCGATGTATATAATAAACTGTGATCTTTTAGGTAGTATATTGTTTTGATTCTGCATGGATGCATGCATGGGATGGGGTTAATATGATAAAGGGGAAGAGCATGTTAATAGGTCACTTGGTGATCGGTGGTTAAACCACGAATTGTAAAATTAGGTCACAATAGTGATCGGTGGCTGAGCCACGTTAAATTATGAGGTCACATAGTGATCGGTGGCTAAGCCACGTTAAATTTATTCCTGACTGTTAGGAATAGGCAGCATGGCTGTCGATATGGTGTGTAGCGGTTGGTGGGTTGATTGTAGAAATCCCCGAGGTGTGTTGGTTGGTACGGGCTGGTGTGTAGAGGATGGATTTTTAGGTTGGGTTGGGCCATGTTGCATGTAAATATTTTGTTGCCATTGTGTATGGGCTAAGGCCCATAATGTGTTTGTGGGCCCAAGCCTTTAATGTGTTTTCGGGATTTGCACACTGAGTCTTGGTGACTCACCCCTTTATTTTCCTAAACGTTTCAGGTGAGCAGTAGATCGTGGACATGGGAGCTGAGGCGGACTCGAGGGGCCATCAAGTCTTTTTATTTTCATAAACTATTTCCAGTATTTCTTTAAGTTTTAATTTGGGACTATTTTTGTAATAAGGCCTCCATAGCTTAGGTTATCAATTTATAATTGTTAATGTCTTTATTTATTTTTTTTTTAAATTTATATCCACTAAAAGAGCAAAGGTTTTCTTCCAATATCACTTATTTAACGAATACTTGAATAAAGAAACTGAATTTCCAAAGATCATCCAAGTGAAGTTTTTAACGTAAACCCCGTAGCATACCAGATCCGGTTGAAGCGTTTGGGCTGGGTTTGAGGTGTTACACTTTGGTATCAGAGCCTAGGTTCAAAAACTCGGATGTGGGTATGAGGTCCAAAAATATTTTCAAAAGTTAGTTTGGAAAATGGTTTAGAAAAATATATATCTGTTTTCTGGAAGTATGGCACCCGAGTCTCCGGCACCAATCCACACTGTAAGTTTCCTGATACTTTCTTTGTTATATGCTATATTTCTGGTATCTATTCTGTCTGTTTGGTTTGGATGTGATGTTCAGATATAGAGTTGGTTGCATATGAAATATTTGTCTGCTTTAATGGCTAGGTGTTTTTGAGTATGTGTAGGAGTTCTAAATTCTAGTTAAAAGTATATAGTGTTATTAAGATCAGAGTGCGCAGCAAGAGCGTAGTGTGGTAGGTTGGGATGTGTGACTGTTAGTTAGTTGGAAATTTTGAAGACGAAATTTCTTTAAGGAGGGTAGATTTGTAACATCCCGAATTTGGGCCTAGTAGGATTAAGCCCAATGGGCCTTGAGCGTAGTAGTGTTTAAATTTTTGGAGAAAAAGAGATCGTCTTAAATGCAAGTTGGACCTATTAAATAAGTGATTTTGGAAGGTTAGGGGGCTTCTATGAAGCCCCGGGATCAAACTTTGGCTTTGGGGAAATTTTGGTTTTAGGTGAATAAAACCCTAAGAGTTAGTAGGTAGGCTTTAAGAATAAAATATGGAGGAAAATGACACAAACGGGCTTGTGGCCCAGTGCCAAAGTGGCGCCACTTAGAGAGATGGGAGGTGGCGTCAGCTGAGGAGGCCCAAACTCCAGTTACATGAAGCCCAATTCCTTTAATTAAATTTTAGCTAATTTTCGACATTAGGGTTTTATTCTCCCACTCTCTTCTTCAATTTCGACATTAGGGTTTCTCTATTCTCCCATTCTCTACAAAAGCCGAAATCCCTAAGCCTATTCTCTCATATTCACTTCTATGCAAAAGCCGAAAGTCTATTATTCCTTTTTCTGTTTTCTTCTACAAAGCCGAAACCACCCAATTCTTCTCAACATCTTTCCCTTCAAAAGCCGAAACTCTGAACTTTCTTCCCATCTCCATAGCCGAATACCTCCGATTCCCTATTGCCAAACTCTTCACAAAAAGCCAAATCTACATAGATTTCTTCCTATCATCTTCTCTTTTTGGATCTTCTCAAAAGCCGAAATCTTTTAGGAGTTGCTGAATTCTCTGTAAAGGTAGGTGCCGATTTCCTCTGATCTATTCTTTTTCTCTTTCGGTTTTTAAAAGACAAAGCCGAAAGGCTAATGGATTGTTGGTTTCTTGTGTTTACGTGTTGGGCGACATTCGGGAATTGAAGTAGATCGCTTAGATCTAAAAGCCGAAACCATTAGTCTCTGAACCTCATATCTCTCGTTTTGGGATTTCAAGGTAAGGGGTTCTCTTTAGATTCTCTTTAGATTCGCTATCGTAATTGTGATCTTAACCATATGTTATGATAAGGTCTTTTAATGGAATCAAATATCGATCAGGCGAAGGAGGGGATTGGATCTGTTAAATCAATCCCTAAGTTTAAGAAACGAGCAGTTCAGGATTGGCCACCGGGTTGTGAACTGGCTTCAGAAAAAAATCTTAGGCAGTTAGCAGTCGTATCGGCTTCTGATAGTGTCGACATAGAAGGTCTCGTCTTGTCTGTAATCAGGTGTGTAGATCTCTATCACACTAACTAATCTGTACTATATATGTTCTGGGCTAAAAGCTGGAAAAAGGCTGTATAGACAGGTCAGATTACCCAGAAAGGGTAGGCAAGGGATGCCAGGTACGTAACCATAGAAACTTCTCTTTGTGTATCGATGTATGTAATAAACTGTGATCTTTTAGGTAGTATATTGTTTTGATTCTGCATGGATGTATGCATGGGATGGGGTTAATATGATAAAGGGGAAGAGCATGTGATACAGGACGCACGGGGCACCAACGTTTTTCAAAGTGACAAAGCTCGGATCAAATGCCCCAAGTGTCGAGCCGCTAATTTGCATTTTGATGCACTTCCAAATTGAGCTGGATTAATCAATTCGAGCTCAATTTAAGCTTACTCGAGCTCATTTGAGCTCATTGAGCTGATTCTTTGATTTTTAATTTTAATGCTTTAAATAATTTAAGTTTTTAAATTGCGGGAAATTAAATTGCTGAATTTAATTAAATAAATTGAACACCTTAATTTATTTAATTAATTTTTGGTTTACAGCAAATTAATTTTTAAATATTTTATTTAGTGTCTAAATTCGTTTTTCTTAGTCTAAATTAATTTTTCACATTTTATTACATGTTTTTAAGATGTTTGGTTTTAAAATTAAATGTGCAGATTTTTTTTCGTCTTCTTGTGAAATTGTAGTTGCTGCAAATTTTTTTTAATGTTTTTACTTGTTCAAATGACCATTAAATGTGTCTAAATATAAAATTTAGTGTGTATTTAATTTTTTTTAGTCTAATTTAATTTTGTTTCATGTTTTAATTGATGTTTTAAACTTATTTAGTTCTAGCCCAATTTTAACTCATTGTTGCTACTTTTCAGCCGAATTTATTGAACATTAAAGCTAATTGTTTTGTGAATTGTAGCATCAATTAAAGGAGGGGTTTTCACTCTCCCCCATGGACAAATTAATGAGCAGCAAAGCATTAAAGAAGCTGTTGGCTTTTGTTTCCTCAAGCATGGACGGCAATTAAGGCTTGTACAACATGCTTTGTCTGCCAAATTAATTCTATGTTGGTGCATGCTCTCAAGGCACATTAAAGGAAGGAAGCATGTTGGAAGAATTAAAGAAATCAGCAGCATGCATGATGTGTTGGACGGCACATTGTTTAGCCTCCTAGGCTTCCTTTTTCAGAAATTACAAAAGAGTAAATGGGTGGAACATGCATGGGGACTTAATGGCTGGAATTTTGTTCCCCAAAAAAAACCTTTTCCTTCCCCTAAAAAACATGGACAATCAGCAGCATCCAAAGCACATCAATGTGCTGCAATTTGTTTGGCCTAATTAAATATTTGATGGAGCTTTTTTGGGAACACAAAGGGGGCAAAGCTTTGTCTTTGTTTTTTCCCATGTGTGCACATCTTTTAAGTGGCTTTTGGAACATTAAAAACACCATATTTAATGGTGTTGGCCGAAATTAAGGGATGGGGACAAGGTTTGGGCGGCATTTAAGGGGTTGTTGGACAAAAAAGATGACATTTAGGTTACCAAGGTGCATGCCTACTCTAAGTTGGCCGTTGATCTTTCCAAAGACGTCACCTATGCCAAGTTAAGGGCAAATCTTAAATGAAGACACCTAAAGCCAAGATTCAGCCGAATTTCTTCCCTCTAGAAGCAAGACCAATCAGAATTTTCAAGGCACTTCAATTAAAGATCACTTGGTTGAATTTCCAAGCACATTAAGGATTTTTCTTTTTAAAAATTTTACTTAGAAATTAAGCTAATTTGTGTAATTTTTAGCTCTATAAATAGTTTTTAAATTTCATTTTGTAAAAAAAAAAAAAACTTTTGATGAACGAAAAATTTATGTTCACCGAGTTGAGCTTGTCTCCTCTTCACTTTCGAGTTTTCGATCTTGACTTATCAAGCTTGCTTGTGGCGTCAATCAATTCTCTTCCATTTAATTATACCATTGGTTCTTACTTCACTAAGTAACAGGTCTTTGGTCCATATCGACTTCCATAATTCCACCTTGAACCATATAGAAATTGGGGTGACACTAACTTGTGTTGAATCATTTCTCCGTTCAAGTTCATTTTGCCATTTCCATCAACTATCCTATTTGATATCCATATTTCCACCTTAAGCAAATATAGAAATCGCGGCGATGTTTGTTAACGTTGAATCATTTCTCTGTTTAAGTTCTTTCTCCCGTTTCCACCGAAATATCAAACTATCATCTATCCTTTGTTTTTATTGTTAAACCGAACCTATCCTTTTGAAGACGGTACGTATCATTTGATACCAAATCATATCTTCTAAATAAATTCACTAAAAAGCTTCTGCAAACTTAGTTATCTTTCCATAATTTTTTCCATTAATTTTCGAAGGCTTGAATCACTCCTCGTAGACGGTTGGGCAACCCGCATACGTTTCGACTCATCCCGAGCCGGCCCGTATCATCTAGTATCAGAGCTATAAAATGAGGACTGCCGACAACCATCGTGAAGCTGAAAGTTAGTCCGTAAGTTAAAAAAAAGGGTTCAAAAAAAGTTCGAGAAAAAAAAAATCAAGTTGTAATTTTTGTTTCTTCTACTTCATATTTGAAGTTCAAAAAAAAAAGAGGAAAAAAACGAAAATGCAAAAAAAAAAGGAAAAAAAGCGAGTTAAAAAAAAAGAAGCGTGTGGAAATTTCTTTAAGTTTGCAAGTTTTTCTTTCATTACTTCTTTCTCGGTCTCAAAACCACCCTCCACCCTCTTTCCTTCTACCCGACCCACGAAAATTTTTTCTTTATTTTAGCCTACCCGATACCCAAAATTTTTCTTTTGTTTAGTCTACCCGACATCAAACCCTTGTTACCAACATTTAAAGCCGACCCTCAAGCAACAAATAAGTTTTTCGAAAATGAAATACGAATTTGTGAGAGCGAGAGAAAAACGTAAAAGGCACGAGTGCTAACAATAGAGAAAAAGCCATATTCGAGTGAAAACACGAGTGTAAGCGATTTTTCTTTGCGAGTGATTTGTGAGATTTTTGTGGTAAGGTACTTTAACTTTTGTTTGTGTATTTCTCTACTTTATAACCGTTTATTTTTTTCAGCAAAAAAAAAATGTCTCAAGAAGAATTCTCATCCGATGATTACCAATACTTGTTGAACGGAATGCGAAGAGCCATGAACGCCAAGTTTGACAAGTTGGAAAAGCGCTTGGATCGGATCGAGGAACGAGACCAACGAGATCGACTTTCTTCAAGTCGAAGGACGGAGTCAAGGTCATCCCGAAGACACACTTTCGAAGAATATTCGAGAAGATACTGTGATCGAGATTCTTATTCCCCAAGAAGTTCAAGACGGTATTCATCCACGAAAGATTATTCTCGAAGTGGTACATATTATGATTCGTATTCAAGAAGAAGCAAAGCGAGTTACGAGTTTGAAGCCAACTACGGTGATGAACACGAAAGCTCGAGTTTATCGTCATATGATTCAATGATGTCCTGTACGAAAAATCTTTCACGAAATATCGATCGTGACATCTATGAGAATATTGCTTCGATCTTAGAATCAAACTCATCCATTTTTGATTGTTTCGAATCTTCCTCTTATTGTAATAAAAATGAAAAAGAAAAAGAGAAAAAGTTTGAAAAAGAAAATAAAAATGAGAGAAAAGAAAATAAAAATGAGAAAGAAGAAAAAGAAATTGAAAAAGAAGAAAAAGAAAAGAAAATCGAAAAGAAAATCGAGATTGAAAAGAAAGAAAGCGTTGAAAAAGAAAAAGAGTTGGAAAAAGAAACGCGAGTACAAGATGAGCAAGAGAAAGAAAGTGGTTATTCAGCTAACTCTTTGGATTTTTGTTCTTCTTCTGATTCTTCATTTCAGGTGCCCAACATATCGCACGATGATTTCCAACTTCAATACCTTCCTGAAGAAAGGCGTTTTCATTTGATTGAAAAAGGTAAAGAAGGTAAGCGTTTTGAAACGATTCAATATCTAACGAATTTTTGGTATGTCGATGATTTTTTTATAATCCTAATTTGTTTGATTGTAGATATTATGAGATTTTTTCATTGTCCAATACGAAATCGTTGAGTTTTTGTAAATCATTTTTGAAATATGTTAAGAGATATGATGGCTTGATTTTGAGTTTGCACAATTCTTATTGGGCTAACATGATTGATTTTTCGAAACCTAAGCCCTATCTTGACTTAGAAGCAAACACATGTTTTTAGACTGGGCATATGTTCAGATTTGTTTTGCGAAAAATGCAAGAATCATCCGGTAAGTTTGAAAGATTTCTATCTTCTTGATACTTGGTCTTTGAATAAGGTAACGGATTTTGTCCATTTCATTTTTAATTTTTATTCGTTCCTTAAACAATTCTTACGGTTGTTCACGTGCCATTTGAAAATGGTTGAATTGAACGCGAAGCCACGACTACACTACGATTCTGAGGAACGAAGGTTTGTGCTAACGGAGAAAGGTAAAGTCGATATTTTTCTTTCAACTCCCGAAGGTAAGACACTTGACACCTATGAACTAATTTTGTTCTCTTTGGATGTTGACAAGAATCAAGTTGCTGATTTTTCTCTTGTAAAGCCCTTAAAACGTGATGCTCTTAATTATTCCATCTTGGTTAAAAAATTTGACAAGGCTTTGTTCCTTTTGTACGATAATGTGTTTATGCCTGACTACATGCGATTTATTTGTTTGGTAATTATCATGTTGGGTTTACAAGTGTGTTTAAAAATTTTCTTGCTAACTTATAAATATTACCTTCAGGTGTTGCAATTTTCATCCGCCCCATTTGATCGAGGAAAGACGAGCAAGGAATTTTGTTCGGACAACCAACGGGTCGATTCGAGGACGAATCGTCTTGAAGAGGGGAGGGAGGATACAGGCACGCTCGGGGCACCAACGTTTTTCAAAGTGACGAAGCTCGGATCAAATGCCCTAAGTGTCGAGCCGCTGATTTGCATTTTGATGCACTTCCAAATTGAGCCGGATTAACCAATTCGAGCTCAATTTAAGCTCACTCGAGCTCATTTGAGCTCATTGAGCTGATTCTTTGATTTTTAATTTTAATGCTTTAAATAATTTAAATTTTTAAATTGCGGGAAATTAAATTGCTGAATTTAATTAAATAAATTGAACACCTTAATTTATTTAACTAATTTTTCGTTTACAGCAAATTAATTTTTAAATATTTTATTTAGTGTCTAAATTCGTTTTTCTTAGTCTAAATTAATTTTTCACATTTTATTACATGTTTTTAAGATGTTTGGTTTTAAAATTAAATGTGCAGATTTTTTTCGTCTTCTTGTGAAATTGTAGTTGCTGCAATTTTTTTAATGTTTTTACTTGTTCAAATGACCATTAAATGTGTCTAAATATAAAATTTAGTGTGTATTTAATTTGTTTTAGTCTAATTTAATTTTGTTTCATGTTTTAATTGATGTTTTAAACTTATTTAGTTCCAGCAGAATTTTAACTCATTATTGCTACTTTTCAGCCGAATTTATTGAACATTAAAGCTAATTGTTTTGTGAATTGTAGCATCAATTAAAGGAGGGGTTTTCACTCTCCCCCATGGACGAATTAATGAGCAGTAAAGCATTAAAGAAGCTGTTGGCTTTTGTTTCCTCAAGCATGGACGGCAATTAAGGCTTGTACAACATGCTTTGTCTGCCAAATTAATTCTATGTTGGTGCATGCTCTCAAGGCACATTAAAGGAAGGAAGCATGTTGGAAGAATTAAAGAAACCAGCAGCATGCATGATGTGTTGGACGGCACATTGTTTAGCCTCCTAGGCTTCCTTTTTCAGAAATTACAAAAGAGTAAATGGGTGGAACATGCATGGGGACTTAATGGCTGGTATTTTGTTCCCCAAAAAAAACCTTTTCCTTCCCCCCAAAAACATGGACAATCAGCAGCATCCAAAAGCACATTAATGTGCTGCAATTTGTTTGGCCTAATTAAATATTTGATGGAGCTTTTTTGGGAACACAAAGGGGGCAAAGCTTTGTCTTTGTTTTTTCCCATGTGTGCACATCTTTTAAGTGGCTTTTGGAACATTAAAAACACCATATTTAATGGTGTTGGCCGAAATTAAGGGATGGGGACAAGGTTTGGGCGGCATTTAAGGGGTTGTTGGACAAAAAAGATGACATTTAGGTTACCAAGGTGCATGCCTACTCTAAGTTAGCCTGTGATCTTTCCAAAGACATCACCTATGCCAAGTTAAGGCCAACTCTTAAATGAAGACACCTAAAGCCAAGATTCAGCCGAATTTCTTCCCTCTAGAAGCAAGACCAATCAGAATTTTCAAGGCACTTCAATTAAAGATCACTTGGTCGAATTTCCAAGCACATTAAGGATTTTTCTTTTTAAAAATTTTACTTAGAAATTAAGCTAATTTGTGTAATTTTTAGCTCTATAAATAGTTTTTAAATTTCATTTTGTAAAAAAAAAAAAAACCTTTTGATGAACGAAAATTTATGTTCACCGAGTTGAGCTTGTCTCCTCTTCACTTTCGAGTTTTCGATCTCGACTTATCAAGCTTGCTTGTGGCGTCAATCGATTCTCTTCCATTTAATTATACCATTGGTTCTTACTTCACTAAGTAACGGGTCTTTGGTCCATATCGACTTCCATAATTCCACCTTGAACCATATAGAAATTGGGGTGACACTAACTTGTGTTGAATCATTTCTCCGTTCAAGTTCATTTTGCCATTTCCATCAACTATCCTATTTGATATCCATATTTCCACCTTAAGTAAATATAGAAATCGCGGCGATGTTTGTTAACGTTGAATCGTTTCTCTGTTTAAGTTCCTTCTCCTGTTTCCACTGAAATATCAAACTATCATCTATCCTTTGTTTTTATTGTTAAACCGAACCTATCCTTTTGAAGACGGTACGTATCATTTGATACCAAATCGTATCTTCTAAATAAATTCACTAAAAAGCTTCCGCAAACTTAGTTATCTTTCCATAATTTTTCCCATTAATTTTCGAAGGCTTGAATCACTCCTCGTAGACGATTGGGCAACCCGCATACGTTTCGACTGATCCCAAGCCGGCCCGTATCAGCATGTTAATAGGTCACTTGGTGATCGGTGATTAAACCACGAATTGTAAAATTAGGTCACAATAGTGGTCGATGGCTGAGCCACGTTATATTATGAGGTCACATAGTGATCGGTGGGTAAGCCACGTTAAATTTATTCCTGACTGTTAGGAATAGGCAGCATGGCTGTCGATATGGTGTGTAGAGGTTGGTGGGTTGATTGTAGAAATCCCCGAGGTGTGTTGGTTGGTACGAGCTGGTGTGTAGAGGATGGATCTTTAGGTTGGGTTGGGCCATGTTGCATGTAAATATTTTGTTGCCATTGTGTATGGGCTAAGGCCCATAATGTGTTTGTGGGCCTAAGCCTTTAATGTGTTTTTGGGATTTGCACACTGAGTCTTGGTGACTCACCCCTTTATTTTCCTAAACCTTTCAGGTGAGCAGTAGATCGTGGACATGGGAGCCGAGGCGGACTCGAGGGGCCATCAAGTCTTTTTATTTTCATAAACTATTTCCGGTTTTTCTTTAAGTTTTAATTTGGGACTATTTTTGTAATAAGGCCTCCATAGCTTAGGTTATCAATTTATAATTGTTAATGTCTTCATTTATTTTTTTTTTAAATTTATATCCACTAAAAGAGCAAAGGTTTTCTTCCAATATCACTTATTTAACGAATACTTGAATAAAGAAACTGAATTTCCAAAGATCATCCAATTGATGTTTTTAAAGTAAACCCCGTAGAATACCAGATCCGATTGAAGCGTTTGGGCCGGGTTTGGGGTGTTACACACATACTTAATCACATATAATAAGAACAGAAAATAATATTAAAATATTTTTATTACTCGAATTTGTGGTCCTGAAACCACTATTTCGACTAGGGTCTAAACCGAACTGTTACAAAATGATATTTGCTATGCTTAATTTTATTGATGTTAAAATTGCTTAGCAACATGCTTTTACTTGCATTTTAACATCATAAATTATGTGATTAAAAAATAGATTTTATGCCCTGTATGTATGATTATATTGGCAACATTGCATGGTGGATCCATTGGATATAGTTGGCATGTCATAGGATTTGTGAGTACTCACCATTATTTGTGATATTGTGAGCATATAGCTCTTGGTGGACTGATTTGTTTGGAGTAGATAAGGGAGTGTTGAGCTTGAGTCTCCACACATCGGGTTTTTTGAGAAGCTATAAGAGAGCGTATGGCTTCGATCTGCTCAATTCGAAAGACTATATTTGATTTGTGGGAGCTTGGAGGTCTGTTTATCCAATGTATAATCACACGTCTACTTATTTCCATGGATGTATTATGCCAATATAATTGATTGATTTTGCCAATATAATTGAATGTTTATGTGTTAAAAGATTTTACATGCCATGGAAAAATTGATTCTTAATTCTTGAAATAATATGTGATGTTATGGTGAAATGTTAACATGTTATGACTGAAAATTTAATGCTTAATTGCTTTGATTTATGCATTATTGGGTGCAAATTACTTGATGTTTTCACTATCATTCACTGAGCTTTTTAAGATCACACTCTCACATTTCGTGCAGAGAAATTGTGGGCGTAAGGAGTCGAGAAGCGAGTGCAAGGGTGATCCAAGAATAAGGCTTGGTAGTGGCTTAAGAAATTTACTTTAAAGACTACATAGAGGCATTGTGATGCTTTTAAGACTAGTGTTGTAATAGCCCGGTTTAGACCCTAGTCGAAATAGTGGTTTCGGGACCACAAATTCGAGTCCACAACATGTGAATTGGTATGTGTGAAATTTTTGTGATTTAATTTGATCGTTTGCGTGCTTAATTTGCAAAAAGGACTAAATTACATAAAATGCAAAAGATGTGTTCTATTTGATAAAGTGCCGAATTGATAAGACATATTTGGTGTGAGGTCCTTATTAAGCAAATGGACCATTAACTTGGTTAATGGACTTTTATGGACAACCATTAATTAATTTATAAGTTATATAGCCATGGGTAAAATGGTAAATTATGAATTAATGTTAATAAATTAAAATAAGACAAAAGGTTAGTGGAGTGTTCATCTTTGTTTTTGCCAAAATTTGAAGAAGAAAGAAGACAACCATGGCTATTTAGGGTTCGGTCATTTGAAGCTTCAATTGGTATGTGATTTTTGTTCAGTTTTTGATGATTTTTACGTTTTTGAGATAGTTGCTTCGTATATTAGTTATGCCATTGTAGAAAATAAGTGTTGGATAATAGATAAATGTATTTTGTATTGGGAGTTTTGATGAATTTGATTATTATGGGCTAAATTGTGATAATGAGAAATTGAAGGAATAAAATGTGAAATAAATGAAATATATGGGCTTAAATGAACTCCATGAAAATTTGGCTAAGCATGAAAAATGTGAAATTTGTGTATTTTGTGATTTTGTGAAATGAGGACTAAAGTGTTAAAATGTGAAAATATGAGGGCTAATTTGTAAAATGCCCTAAATATGTGTAAATGGATTGAATTGAATGATTTGGTGAATGAATAAGCTAAATTTGAATGTGTATAGATCAAGAACCAAAGAAAACGAAATTAGATCGAGGGAAATCTAAAGGGGTCAAGTAATCGTTTATTTCCATCTGAATCTATACGAGGTAAGTCGATATACAAATAAATGTGTTTTAATTGAATTACTATTGCTTATATGTGAATGAATTGTGATATATGGCTATTTGAGCTGAATATGTGAAATCAGAGAAAGTTCCGGTAATGTGACGACGTCCGAAAAGTTCCGTACGGACCTTAGGAATAGTTAAGATACATATGTCATGACATAGGATTCCGATATGAGTTATCGTGTAAGACCACGTCTGGGATGTTACAAGTTTTGTTTTACTTGTACTGGTTATTGAGCATTAAATTTTGGACTTCAATTTTGGTGATTTTATAATTGCTTTAATACATGATTTTATGTTTAATTAATGTTTGATTTATGGTATGTTGATGAGTGTTCGTACGGTGGTTGATAACACAGTGTATGGAACATGTATTTTACACTAACAATGTTTAATTAAAGCTTACCATGGAGTGGTTTGCTTGCGGCTAAGGTATGTAGCTTGTGTGAATTAACTGGTGTTTGCTAAGCATGTAATTGGGTGTTAAATTTTGATTAATTATGGCATATTGGTTGTAAATGAATTAAATTGAAGATGTGTTTATAGTAATAAATTATAGCTATTTCAAGTTTAATGGGAAGTAAAATATGTAAAATCAGGTTTTTAAATGACACAGGGGCTGGGGACACGGCCGTGTGGGTTTTGGGGGGTTTGATTTTCAATTTTTGTAATCTAGTATTCTAATTTACTTAATTTATAATTTAGTCATAAAACTTGATTAGATTAATTAAAGCCTTTAATGATAGGGAAAGTTGGTAATATTTTAGGATTAGACTTGTAACTATTAATATTTGGTAGAAACACTCTTAATTTTTAAGTTGGAAAATGTACTAAAAATTTGTAAAAGTTACGATTTAGTCCCTAATAATAAAACTTGAATTAGACATAGTAAATGAACTTGAATTAAGCTAAAATTTTTATGGCTTGCATAATTTAATTAAAAGAAGGTTGGTAACTATTTAGAAATAAAATTAGGATAGTTTAACCTTAGGTGGTAAAATGACCAAAATACCCTTAGGTTTAAATACTTAGAAAATGTTTAAAAATGGTTCACAAATTGCTTCTGCATTAATAAATGATAGATAATTAGTCATAAATGAGGTGTTATAAGGTTAGGGCGTACGTCGGGTGGTCATTAGCTAGAGAGTGGCTTCAGTGGATAATGTAACGCTTTGAATTCGGGTCGGTCCGTCCTGGTCAAGTTTGGGATGTCACATTTTAGGAATTGTTAATACCCCTTCTCAGTTCTTGGTTGATAAAGATGGGCAGTTAGTTGACAATCTTGATTTTTTAATGCATAGATAGAAAGATAAATTGTTGGCCTCCTAGTTATTATCAACTACTTGTGATGAAGTATTATTCTATCTAACTAGGGTTCATACTAGTTTAGAGGTTTGGGAAACTATTGAGAAGAGATTTGCTATGTAACACCCCAAACCCGGTCAAAACGCTATGACCGAATCTGGCATGTTACAGGGAAGAAAGTTTAAAATCAAAAAACCATGAGGAAAATTTTCCGCATTAAATCGCCTTTGGTGAAGATTTAAAAAAAACGTTTGCTTAGCTAGAGTCGTAATACAGTTCAGGTTTCGTAATCCAAAGTCGGAATTTAAGAAAAATTTTAATGAGCGATCACTTGAAAACATCATTTCATCTTAGTATGTAAAATTTGAGTTAATTTGTTACTAAAACCCGATCTTGGTTAACCAATTATAAAATCTTAAAATTTAATTTCTTTTAACTTTAGAAAAACACCCACTTAGATTATTTATTAGGCATGCCATAACGATTAAAATAAAGTAGTAAGAATAAAACCAAATTAACGATTAAACGACCTTATTACAATACCAAAATCCAAATCAAAGTGGTAATAATCCGAAATAAATACTAAAGATAAAGTTACTTAAAACATTATGCATGGCCACCTCGAGTCCACCTCGGCTCCATATCCGCGGTCTAAGGATTACCTGCAAAATTTAGCAGAAGGGGGTGAGTCACCGAGACTCAGTGTGTAAATCCCCATCTCAATGAACTTCAACCTCTCACACAAATTCATATATTAAGTATGGATGTAATGCAACCCAACCAACCTATTATGTCCATCCACCATATCTCCCGAATCTACACAGTATCTGTGGCACCTAGCCACTGGTGGTTCCAAACCACTGGTGACAAATGTCACAGAAGAGAATACGTGGGGCCAACCCACTTGTAGTACCAAACCACTGGTGACAATCCCGTAACGAATATATGTGGGGCCAACCCATTGTGGTACAGAACCACTGGGACAAGTCACAAAAATAATGTATGTGGTACCAAACCACTGGTGGTCCCAAACCACTGAGACTTAGTCACAAAAAGGTAATGTGTGGGGCCAACCCACTCGTGGTACCAAACCACTGGTGACAGTCTAAAAGAGATCATGTTTTCTCCCTCATCACATCATACCCCCAAATCCATGCCCATGTGGAACAATTATTATGGTATGATCATGCTTTCAATACATAAACAATCATTCATCTCACTCATACATGCATAAGCCAACAACAGAACATAGTAAATAGAGCATGGCAAAACCTACCCGGAATCTTCGATCTTACCTACAAGGGTATCTTAGTGATTCATGCCATCATTCGGCATTTTCCATCAAGTTAATAACATAATTAAAATACAAAGTGTGTGAGAGTTACACACCTCATAACACGTAATACCACGCTCTCTATGTCGACACTATCGCTAATCGGAACTACTACTATCTATCTCTTATTCTGCTCAGAAGCCGGCCCACAACCTTGTAACATCCTACAATTTGAGTATTATTTGTTTTGGCTTGGGTATGAATTTTGTGTGTTAGCATAGTCTTGTGAAGGCTTGATTTTATTTAGGAAGCTAGAATAATTATTAGTATAGTTTATTTAATGAAGTGGATTAAGTGAGCTTGACACTTAAGTTTATTTAAGTGTTAAATTAAAGCATAAGGGAGTTAGCGACATGGTGGTTAAGATGCATGAAAGGTGGCATGAGGGAAATGGTTTGAGTAGCATGGAAAACATTTTAAGGATTTTATTTTGCACATTCTAGCATTGATGGACAGTCAAACTTATTTATGATAGGTTGGACTATTAATTTTTGGTAAGTTTAATATATGTTTAATGAAAGCATGAATTTGGGGATAAGAATCTTAAGGTTATGGAAGGTTGGGGAGACATAAGGCTAGGCTTTAGGAAAATGTTTTGGAAAGTATTCCTAGGCCTTTAGTGGTTGAATGTGGACGGCATGTATGGCTAGGGGGGTGGCCGAATGTGTTAGGTAGCTTGGGGGGAATAGTTGGCCAATTTTTGTCATTTGAACATCTTTTTGCATTGTTTTTCTTTCTCTCCAAAATTCCTCTCCTTGGCCGAATGTGTGTTATGCTTTTGGTGCAAAATAGCTTTTGGTTTTAGCCTCATTTTGTTGGAAACCAAATCCTACTTTTACTTTCTTTCATTTATCCCTTTGAACCGAAACAACATTTGATCTTTAGGTGCAATTTTGTACACTTTTCTTTTAGGCAAAAATAGGTGTTGGCCGAACCTTATTTCTCCCATCTCTCTCTCTCTTTTCTTCTTTTGATTTTTGCTCAACCACATTCTCTTTCTTTTCTTTTGGCCGAACCTTTCTCTCTTTTCTTTCTTCCATTGTTGATTAAATCGAATTCTCTCTCTCACTTTTATTCTCTTTTCTATTCACATACTTTTCTTCTTTCATAACCATATTGCCGAAACATTCCATTTCCTTTTTGTATTGTTTTTGGCCGAATATTCAAGGGTAGGACTTCTTTTGATTCATTCAATCGGTTTTGAAAGATAGGCTCTTTGGGACTTTGGAAGCATTTGATTTAAGCATTATCTCTAGCAATCAAAGGTTGGTAAGTCAAGGGGTAAGGATTCTTGTCGATTCATCATTCTTTTGAAAAGACTAAAGTTTTTGGGATTAAAGTGTTATGGTTTGGCCGAATGGCCTTTGTTAATAATTTTAGTATTGGCCGATTGTAGGACAAGGTGATCTAGTGCGATAGATCAGATCTTTGGAAGATAGTTCTTGCGTTGGTGAAAGGTGTAAATCTTACACACTTTATAACTTGGTTCATATTTGTATATATGTGTGTTAAATAACTATTCATGTTGTTAAAGGCAAAATGATGAGATTTTGAGATGATACCATGATGGTATGAATGAGGATTCGGGTAAGGCCGTTTCGATATGTTGTTAATACATGAGGATTGAAATCATGATCTACGACTTATGATATTTTGTTATGTGATTCATATCATAGTATATTGACATGATTTGTTTATTGCATTGGTATGGGCAACATGAGAGGAGGGGGAAGATTGATATTGTGACTTCGGTCACCAGTGATTTGGTATCACATTTGTGTCTTCGGACACCAGAGATTTGGTATCTCCAGTGATTTGGTATCACATTCGTGTCTTCGGACACCAGAGGTTTGGCACCTCATAGCGACTTGTCCCTGTGGTTAACACCACCGTGGGTTGGCCCCACTTTTGAGATATGGGATCGTCTGCCAGTGATTTGGTATCACATGTGGGTTGGCCCCACAGATGGATTATTCGTGACTTCGGTCACCAGTGATTTGGTATCACATTTGTGTCTTTGGACACCAGTGGTTTGGCACCACCAGTGGTTTGGTACCACACGGGGTAGAAAAGGAGTTATGGATGGCTAGGTTGGGTGCATTATACATATATATTGCTTTGTTATAATCTGTGTAAGTATGTGGTAATTACCCGGGAGAGGGAATATGCACTGAGTCTTGGTGACTCACCTTCTCCCTTATCTTTTCAGGTGATTCGTGAGATTGCGGATAAGGAGCCGGATGAACTCGAGGAGGCCATGCAATAAAAGTTGGTTTTATATGAACTTCCATTTGGGTATTTTATTTTAAATTGGTTTTCATATTTTATGGATTTGTAATAAGGCCTGTTTAATTATGTTTTGGATTATTTATTTTTATGTTTTGAACATGTTTAAATATGGTTTATAAATTTCATGATTATTATAATAAATTGAGCACAAAGTTTTCTAAACTACACAACGCGATGGTTTTTAAAACGTTACCATCGGGTAACATAAATCATTTGATAATTTTAACAACTTAAGTGCTTTCGATAATTTAAAAGATTTTCAAAAATTAAGTTTCTACAATCAAATGCAAATGGTTTTCAAAGTAATAATTCGAGTTTTCTTAAAATGATATAACCTTTTCTAACTTAAGATTTATTTACTTATTTTAAAGTTTTATGTAATTTCAAAGTAAATTTCAGTTTTAACTTATTTTCTACAAATAAAGAATTTCAAAGAGTTTTCACAAAAATTTAATCTAGACAAGATGTTTAGAATATGTCTATATAACAAGTGTAGACAAATTCTACCTATTGATATATTTTCAAAAATAAATCGAGCCATTTGCAACCAGCAAGCTCTATTTTCGGAAACATTTTCTAAATATTTTTCGCAAGCTTTTGTTTATACAAATGATATAGGAGAAAAAATTCCTACTATCAAATTTCGACTTGATCATGATCCATTTGATATAACCAGTATTGAATGGGGATTTGTTAAAGAAATAACAGTCCAAAATCTTTCTTTTCATTTACTAAAAGATTTTCCGGCTATGGTAAAATCTAGATTAACAAACTATGTTAATTTAGATGATTTTGTTTACTATTTTTATATAAAAATACACAGCCTTATTGGTATTGCTGAAAAAGAAAAATTTTATCAGCCATATCAAATATGGATAAATATTTAATATCACATAATTTTAATTTAGACAAGATGTAACTGGCTTGGCTATCTTGATCTTTTTTATTAGAATAACCACAAAATTCTGTTTTTAGAATTGAGGTTAATCCTTTTAACAAATCTTTAGGGGTGCTTATTTGATTAATAAGCTGACTTTTTTGTTCTCTTCCTTTCTCAGATTCTTCCCATCTTCTGAGAAATTGAAGAACATCTCCCTGAAAGGTTCCAACAAAGTAGTTTAAAAACTTTTCTTTTGTCCAAACTGTACTATTGTTGTTTACAACAATAGTCATAGACTGTGCCCAATCATCGATTGTTTTTTCATAATCAGATAAAGGAATATTAGTTAAATCTAAGTATACTCCTCCTTGAGCAACATTTCTTTTATTTAAATCATCTATTTTATAAGGTATAGGTATAGGCTGACTAGTTTCTCCTGGTGTTTCCAGTTTTATATCATTAGTAGCTATTTCTTCTATTTTATCACCTAATATTCTTGTTGTGTTTTCAACAATTTCGTGATTTTTATTAATAGATCTTAGACCATCATCTGTTTGAGGATCTGAGTCTAATTTTCTTTTACCATAAAGGTCTTTTTTATCTATTTCCCAAGGTTTAGGAACTATATAATTATCTGGATCTATGGGGTCGGTATCCATAGGTTCAGGAATTTCTATATTTTCTTCTGTTGAAGTTTCTTCTTCATCAGATTTATGGCTTGTAACATTAATATCCATATTATTAGAATTACTACTTTCTGTAGTTTCTAATATATAACTATCATTTTCATTATTATTAATAATATCATTATTACTATTATTATTATTATCATCATATTCTAACATATAATGATAATATATTTTTCAAACAAATCTTTATGTTTTTCATAAAGTTCTTCTATTAATTTTAGATATTCAACTCTTTCAAGATTATCTTCCGTTTTAGAAAATTGGTTTTTCCAATGTTCTATCAAAGTTTTATAAGAGTCAAAATCATATTTTTCTTGTTTTTTATCCTTTTCTCTTTTTCTTTTGTTTTTTCTTTTTTAATATTATTAATTAGAAGATTCATCCGAAGACTCATCTTCTTCAGATAAAACTAATATATCATTACTATTACCGTAATATAAAGGTCCTAAATTTAAGTCTGATTCTATATTACTATTACTAATAACCTGATCTAATTTATTATTAACATCGGATAATAACTCTTTAGACTTGCTATTCAAATCTAAATTCGTTACTTCTCCCATATTATCTATTTTTTCTTCTACTTTACTAACCTTAGTATATAATCTATTAAAATATACAGACGTCATATCTATTAAACTATTGATACCTTTACTAAGAGCCGAAATATTATTTTCATTCTTAGAGTCTATATGCATAGTATGATTACAAGTTTTATCTTGATATAAACAATCCATTTTTTCCATTATTATTATCCCTGATACCAATGGAGAGTAATGCCATTTGGACTTTGTAATGCACCTCAAGTCTTCCAAAGATGGATGGACTCTATATTCAAAAAATATAAAAAATTTTGTGTAGTATATATAGATGATATTCTAATTTTTTCAGAAACACTGGAAAATCATAGAAAACATCTAAATATTATAGCTAGAGAATTTATCAAACATGGAATAATATTAAGCCCTAAGAAAATAGAATTGGAAAAAACCGAAATAGAATTCTTAGGATTAATATTATCATCTGATGGTCTTAAACTCCAAGATCATATTATTGTTAAAATAAAAGAATTCCCAGAAAAAATTGTTGATAAGAAACAACTTCAACAATTTCTAGGAATTGTTAATTATGGCAGAAATTTCTTCCCTAATTTGTCTAAAAAACTAGATGAGTTATATGAAAAACTCAAAAAGGACAAGCCTTTTGAGTGGTCTAACAAAGATTAAGACATTATAAAACAAATAAAGTCTGAGATAAATTATATTCCAAAAGTTTATTTACCTAAACAAGGTGATAAATTAATTCTAGAAACAGACGCCTCAGAAAGAAATTGGGGATGTGTATTAAAAGCTAAAACAATAGCTAATGAAGAATTAATTTGTGGATATAGTTCTGGAAAGTTTAAACCAAGCGAAATTAATTATGCTATTTATGAAAAAGAACTATTAGCAAAAAAAAGGAATAAAAAAATTCCTAATATATTTAGCACCAGAAAGTTTTATTATTAAAACCGATAATCAAGCTGTCAAACAGTTTCTTACTAATAAAAGTTTAGAAACAGTACCTAGAAGGATTAGATGGTATAATGAATTATGCCAATTCAATTTCGAAGTCATATACATAAAAGGTACTAACAATATGATTGCTGATTTTCTTAGCAGGCCTTATGGATAGAGGTAAACAACCTCTAAAAGAAAATGATGGATGGAGAACTGTCCATAAAAAACCCAACAAGGGAAAATCACCTATAAGTCCTAAACAAGGATTTATGGCTGCACCTGCAAAAATAATTCCTAAACAAGGATTTATGGTTGCACCAACACAGGTACAATTTTATCCTAACCAGGGATATTATTTACCATATCCATTGGTAAACCAACCAATTGGATCACATTCACCAACACAGGTGGATTATTCTCAATTTTCTCAAAAGCCTCCTACCGATTCTGAAATTCTCAAATATGCAGATGCTTTGTTGAAAAACCAACAAAACTCTGAATTCTCGAATCTAAAGGATTTTTATAATCCAGGCTTACCCCCAGAATATTACCATTTCATAAACAAGATATGGAAAAACCATATTTTGGAACAAAGGGCTAGTTTCAGAAAAGCTCTTACCCAATTCTCAGAATTCTTAGTTGAAAAAACAACTGAAGAAAATAAATCTGAAGAATTATTACTAAAATCTATTTTATACCGAGATTGGGATGATATCCTAATCGAATATATGGATATTAAGGAGATAAACAATCTTCTTGATACATTTCAATATTTTATTAGTAAAGGGAGAAATACTCCTATTATTAATAAGATGTTTAGAATATGTCTATATAACAAGTGTAGACAAATTCTACCTATTGATATATTTTCAAAAATAAATCGAGCCATTTGCAACCAGCAAGCTCTATTTTCGGAAACATTTTCTAAATATTTTTCGCAAGCTTTTGTTTATACAAATGATATAGGAGAAAAAATTCCTACTATCAAATTTCGACTTGATCATGATCCATTTGATATAACCAGTATTGAATGGGGATTTGTTAAAGAAATAACAGTCCAAAATCTTTCTTTTCATTTACTAAAAGATTTTCCGGCTATGGTAAAATCTAGATTAACAAACTATGTTAATTTAGATGATTTTGTTTACTATTTTATATAAAAATACACAGCCTTATTGGTATTGCTGAAAAAGAAAAATTTATCAGCCATATCAAATATGGATTATTCAAAATGCTTGGAGGAAGATCCCTCTTGGCGGTCCAAGAAGATCAAGAGCATTTGTCAAAAACAATTGACGAGTGTTACAAAAATTATTTCCGTTATCAAATCCAATCCGGAGTTGATTTAATGGCGGAAGCTCAGTTCCTACTCCGACAAAACACGTTCGAGTTCTGGAGTGACGGTAGAAGAATCCTAGCCTACGACACTGGAAATCCCCAGAGGCACGAGAACGAAGAAGCCATGTCACTATTAACAAAAATAGCTGAAATGGAAATTGAAGATTATCCGTTAACAGCGGAAATCAGAGAAGTGTGGGAACACTGGAACACACCAGTACCTTCACCAGAATCCCTACACCTGGATGAAATCGAAGAGATGAATCTCAGAAATATCCAGGAAGGATAAAATCCAAAAAAGGAAGAAATTTAATTATTGATGTAACAACCCGTTACCATCAAGTAATGAAAGCAAGAAGATGCATTCAATTTTGGCGGTGACTTAAAAAGAAGGAAACCACCAAAAGACAAAGATGATGTCATGCATGATGGAAGCAACCATTTAATACAATTGAAACGTGGAAGCAACCACAACAATTTTGATAGAAGACGGTGGAAGCAAACAAATCAAGATGGCTACGTGAAAAAAATCATGAAGCCATTCTTATCAACATACTGTTCGGAATTCAATTGTAATTAAATTAGAGTTCATTTTTTCCACTATAAATAGGCATTGTTGTAGCCTGGAAAAGGCATCGAATCCTGAATCGGATTTTAGAATAGTTTATTAGAGTTTTAAGATGATCGAATCCTGAATCGGATTTTAGAATAGCTTATTAGAGTTTTTAGTTTTGCTTAAGAAATCAAGAAATCTTTCTTGATCTCTCTTTGTAAATTATCTATTTTCTTCTAGTGAAATATTATTCTACGATATATACCCTTCCGCTTGTGCACATACACCTCCCTCCCCGAGAAATTGGTATCAGATATCCTATCAGAGGAGCCCCGGAGTAACGATTTCTGGAGTTCTCATATCGTAGTTATCATTGTAAGTTTCTATCTTTGTATCTGCAATTCTGTTTATTTCGCTGTTATTATCTCAAAACCCATATATCTGTCGTTAGTCTTCGTAGCCGTTGAGTCCGAGTGGGACGTTGTTGGCGTTGAGAGGACGTTAAGACACAGAAGGTTTTAGGTACCAGGGATAATAATAATGGAAAAAATGGATTGTTTATATCAAGATAAAACTTGTAATCATACTATGCATATAGACTCTAAGAATGAAAATAATATTTCGGCTCTTAGTAAAGGTATCAATAGTTTAATAGATATGACGTCTGTATATTTTAATAGATTACATACTAAGGTTAGTAAAGTAGAAGAAAAATAGATAATATGGGAGAAGTAACGAATTTAGATTTGAATAGCAAGTCTAAAGAGTTATTATCCGATGTTAATAATAAATTAGATCAGGTTATTAGTAATAGTAATATAGAATCAGACTTAAATTTAGGACCTTTATATTACGGTAATAGTAATGATATATTAGTTTTATCTGAAGAAGATGAGTCTTCGGATGAATCTTCTAATATTAATAATATTAAAAAAGAAAAAACAAAGAAAAAAGAGAAAAGGATAAAAACAAGAAAAATATGATTTTGACTCTTATAAAACTTTGATAGAACATTGGAAAAACCAATTTTCTAAAACGGAAGATAATCTTGAAAGAGTTGAATATCTAAAATTAATAGAAGAACTTTATGAAAAACATAAAGATTTGTTTGAAAAATATAATTATCATTATATGTTAGAATATGATGATAATAATAATAATAGTAATAATGATATTATTAATAATAATGAAAATGATAGTTATATATTAGAAACTACAGAAAGTAGTAATTCTAATAATATGGATATTAATGTTACAAGCCATAAATCTGATGAAGAAGAAACTTCAACAGAAGAAAATATAGAAATTCCTGAACCTATGGATACCGACCCCATAGATCCAGATAATTATATAGTTCCTAAACCTTGGGAAATAGATAAAAAAGACCTTTATGGTAAAAGAAAATTAGACTCAGATCCTCAAACAGATGATGGTCTAAGATCTATTAATAAAAATCACGAAATTGTTGAAAACACAACAAGAATATTAGGTGATAAAATAGAAGAAATAGCTACTAATGATATAAAACTGGAAACACCAGGAGAAACTAGTCAGCCTATACCTATACCTTATAAAATAAATGATTTAAATAAAAGAAATGTTGCTCAAGGAGGAGTATACTTAGATTTAACTAATATTCCTTTATCTGATTATGAAAAAACAATCGATGATTGGGCACAGTCTATGACTATTGTTGTAAACAACAATAGTACAGTTTGGACAAAAGAAAAGTTTTTAAACTACTTTGTTGGAACCTTTCAGGGAGATGTTCTTCAATTTCTCAGAAGATGGGAAGAATCTGAGAAAGGAAGAGAACAAAAAAGTCAGCTTATTAATCAAATAAGCACCCCTAAAGATTTGTTAAAAGGATTAACCTCAATTCTAAAAACAGAATTTTGTGGTTATTCTAATAAAAAAGATCAAGATAGCCAAGCCAGTTACATCTTGTCTAAATTAAAATTATGTGATATTAAATATTTAGAAGAATTTTCTAAAAAATTTCTTCATGAATATCAAAAGTTAAAAAATGATAGCATAGATCATTGGAAAAACCAATATTTTCATAAATTACCACCACCTTGGGATGAAATTTGCATAAACAAATATGCTTCTTTCATTATCAAATGTAGTAATGATAATAAAACAGATATTAATAATATTGATACTATAGGTAATAGAATTAATTTTGCGAAAGAAAGAATTATATTACACTGTTTACAGAGTAAAGCGGCTAAACAAGTCAAAAATAAATTGAGTCATAGATACTGTACAAAATTGTTAGAAGGTGAATGGGAGTTTGGTTGTAACTCTATACGTTCAAAACCTTATAAAAAACATAAAAGAAATAAAAAATATAAGTTAGCTAGATGGAAACCTAGTAATAAAAATATTAGTAATAATAATAATAATAATAGGAGAAAGTTTGTTAGAAGAAAAACTTCTGATAAGACTAAAAAACAAATTTGTAAGTGTTTTATTTGTGATGAAGAAGGTCATATAGCAACAAATTGTCCTAACAAAGGCAAAAATGCTAGAAAGATTATTAAAAACCTTGAAGAACAAGATCTAGAAATATGTTTTAGTGAGGAAACAATCCTACTGAGATATTATATGAGTTATTATCAGAAACAGAGTCTGATACAGATTCTGATGAATACATCTTTATGTTGGGAAATAGTTCTAATAAACAATTAGAAGAAATTCCTAATTCTGAACAACAGGATATTAAGTTAGGAAATATAATCGGAGAAGAAATTGATTTCTCTGATGATATAATTGAAAAAATTAATAAAAATCATATTTCTAAAGAAGAAATTTACAAAATTTCTAAGTTTAAAATATGGTCAAAAAGACACATAGAAAAAATTAGCGGTAATACAGTCGCTAAAGATACCAAAGGAGGATTAACAGAAATCCCTTTATTTACCAAAGAAAAAATAAAAAGGATTAGAAAAAATTATCCTCAGGTTAGATATATACATCTAGGAGTCATTATAACAATTAGAGCTTTATTTAGAAGAGGTCATGATGTTCCTATCCTAGCAGTATTATTAGATAAAAGATTTGAAAATCCAATAAAAGCACTTATTGGAGGAATTCAATCTAATTTACATACAGGTGTTATAGGATTCAAAGTTAAACCAAATTACTTTATCTCTATCACAGACCCTCTAATAGAAGAGTGTCTATGCCTTAGAATTCAAACAAAAAATTCTGATATTAGTGATTTAGCAGAAGATTTAGCAATCAGCTGGACTTCTATTAATGAATATACTAATACAGCAGAGGTTGAAATAAAAGAAATAAATAATAAAATTATTGAGCTTTTTGAGCCCAATAAATTTACTACAGAAATTCAACCAAAGCTATTACATTTAAAAGATTTATCGATTCCAAAAGACTGGATAATCGATAAAACCAATAATGCTAGTACTTCTAAACCAGTAAGTACTATTGAATACATGTCATCTGGTGACAAATTATATTTCAGAAATAATCTGATTACTAATACAGATGATAATTTAGTATTACCCTCTAGTTCTCAACCAGAGGAAGAAGAGGATAATGAAAGTACATCTACACCAATAGGTATGAAAACAGTTCATATTCCTATTTTTCCTACTACACCAAGTAGAAATTCTAGAAACACTAGAATGGAAGATATACATTATTCAGTTGATAATATAAATTTCAATAAATACATTGAAATTACATTATGTGGTAAGGGCTATAAAAAATATTCTTTACATGCTTTATTAGATACAGGAGCTACAACCAGTAGTTGTAAGAAGGATATTCTTCCTGAAGAATATTGGAAACCTGTAAAAAAGATAATAAATATTAATGGAATAAATGGTAGCAAAACTACTATCTATTTTAAAGCTAAAAATATACCAATCTACATAAACAATGTTAGATTTATAATTCCAAAATTATTATGTTTACCTGATATGTATGGAGACATATTATTAGGTAATAATTTTCTAAATCAATATTTACCCTTTACTGTTAATAAAAAATCGGTTATATTATCTATAGAAAACACTTCTATAGAAATACCATTAGTAGAAAATAATAAATTTATTTTTACTAATGTTTGCTGATTTTCTTAGCAGGCCTTATGGATAGAGGTAAACAACCTCTAAAAGAAAATGATGGATGGAGAACTGTCCATAAAAAACCCAACAAGGGAAAATCACCTATAAGTCCTAAACAAGGATTTATGGCTGCACCTGCAAAAATAATTCCTAAACAAGGATTTATGGTTGCACCAACACAGGTACAATTTTATCCTAACCAGGGATATTATTTACCATATCCATTGGTAAACCAACCAATTGGATCACATTCACCAACACAGGTGGATTATTCTCAATTTTCTCAAAAGCCTCCTACCGATTCTGAAATTCTCAAATATGCAGATGCTTTGTTGAAAAACCAACAAAACTCTGAATTCTCGAATCTAAAGGATTTTTATAATCCAGGCTTACCCCCAGAATATTACCATTTCATAAACAAGATATGGAAAAACCATATTTTGGAACAAAGGGCTAGTTTCAGAAAAGCTCTTACCCAATTCTCAGAATTCTTAGTTGAAAAAACAACTGAAGAAAATAAATCTGAAGAATTATTACTAAAATCTATTTTATACCGAGATTGGGATGATATCCTAATCGAATATATGGATATTAAGGAGATAAACAATCTTCTTGATACATTTCAATATTTTATTAGTAAAGGGAGAAATACTCCTATTATTAATAAGATGTTTAGAATATGTCTATATAACAAGTGTAGACAAATTCTACCTATTGATATATTTTCAAAAATAAATCGAGCCATTTGCAACCAGCAAGCTCTATTTTCGGAAACATTTTCTAAATATTTTTCGCAAGCTTTTGTTTATACAAATGATATAGGAGAAAAAATTCCTACTATCAAATTTCGATTGATCATGATCCATTTGAAATAACCAGTATTGAATGGGGATTTGTTAAAGAAATAACAGTCCAAAATCTCTTTTCATT